>CM046438.1:2408927-2556730 GCA_025506505.1 Flaveria sonorensis
CTCATGCGCCTAAACAGCACCCAAGCGCCTGAACAGTGCCTAAGCGTCTGACAGTGCGCATGCGCCTAAGCCTCATGTGCCTTCACAGTTGTCATGCACCTGAATAGTGCTCATGCGCCTAAGCCTCGTGTGCCTTCACAGTTGTCATGCACCTGAACAGTGCTCATGCGCCTAAGCCTCATGTGCCTTCATAGTTGTCATGCGCCTAAGATTTTTTTACACATATTCAACATTTGGTAGTTTTCATCATTTACGTTTTAATAAAACTTGCTGATAATCTAAATCATTATTATTTGTTATTGTTTTTATTATTAATCGTCATGTATGATTCTAGTATGAATAATATGATTAGTTATAGTTATGTAGACTGAATATGGTATGATTCTATATTTCCATACCTTCGTATAAATTTCGATAAAGTATGTTTGAATGATACTTCAATAATCAGAAAAAAAGCATCAATTATCGTCATGTATTTCTATAACAATTAAAACAACTTAAAAATACATAAATGAATCAATAGAAATAACATAAAACTTTTATTTAAGTTATCGTCTAATTTTATTTTCTACGAGATGCTTGATCAAATGCTAATTTTTCATGGAGATGCCAGAAGATACACCTTCTTCTACCTCTTCATCGGTACTTTAGCTTCGAGTGTAATTTCGTCTTCGAGGCTTGTTTGGTCTTGGATACGATCCATTGCGTCTAAGTGATTCTTTAAACAAATACACATCTCCACGGCTTCTGGAGTTAGTCTTGTTCTCCGTAATGATATTACCCTGCTACTAAGAGAAAAAGCAGATTCCGAAGCTACCGTAGAAGCTTGGACGCTTAGTAAATCACGGGCCATAGCAAAAAGAATCGGAAATTGAGATTCTTTTCATTTCACCAAGCCAAAATATCGAATGCACGATAATCTTCAGTAGTCATAGTGATAATAAAATTCGTTCCACTATATCTCCGGCTCACTTGTTGGGGCGTTACCCCTTTGTCGTTTAGCCGTCACATCCCGAACGACATTCAACATAGTTAAAACCGGGTCTTTAACCGATGTACTAGCACTTGAGGTTGATTCGCTTGGCATGGTTATGTTTACGTTAGGCCTATATCTATTTAAATAAAAATTATAAATTGTTTTCAAACTTTCATTAAAATTTACTTTTGTCTCGTTTGAAAAATTGGGGTTTTCGTCGTGCATATCTAAATTGTCATTTATCTCGTCTATCAAACATTCAACCTCCGCAACATTTAAAAACGGATTTAAAGCGGCGGCACAAGTAAAAACGGATGGTAACTCATTAAAATATTTTTTAAACTTTTCTTTCATTGGTTCTATTATTTGGCTAAACATATAATTTTTATTTTGAAAATTTTTAAAATTCAAAGCTATAAAATATAATTCTTGAAGCACCGAATAGCTAGTGGGATAATAAACTCCCGATAATTTTGTTGTTGAGTTTTTAAACACCTCAAGAATCTCGGATAGACGTTGAACATTCTTCCAACCCGCATCCGGAAATGGGTCGGCTTCACCATTATCCGAAAGACTATTATAAAAAGCTTTCAAAGTGCTCTTTTGTTTTAAAGCACAATCAAACATGTGACAAGTCGAATTCCTTCGAGTAGGTACATCCCAATTAGAAACTAAAAATACAGATTCCGTATCCTTACAAAGTTGTTTATAATCTTGATATTTTTTTCTACTTTTTTTTAAAAACGTCATGTAACATAAATCGAAAAGCTTTAATAAAATTATCAACAAATTCCACAGATAGCCCGTCTTGCACTACTAAATTAATAATATGTGCAACACAACGAGTATGGAAAAAATCACCGTTTGCAATCGAAAGATATTTTAATTTTAATTTTTCAACCGTGGTTGTATTGTTAGAGGCGTTATCAAATACAATTGAAAAAAGTTTATTTTGTAATTTAAAAGTACTTATTACATTATCTAAAAAGTAAAACAAAAATTCTCCCGTGTGTGGATGCGGAAAAAGATCAAATGCAATCGTACGTTTTATCAATTGCCATGAATTGGGATCCACCCAATGAGCGGTGACGCAAAGGTACGATTCGGGTAAACCGTGTGGAGCCGACCAAACTTCACTAGTTAAGTTTACACCGGTATTTAAATTTTCAAATAATACAATTAAATCATTTTTTGTTTGTTTCCATAATTTTAAACAATAACGTCTAAGTGTAGTACGACTTACGTGGGTGTAACGAGGTTGAAGCTTCTCTCGAATTAAGTTGGTCAACCGAGGATTGTCGAAGTGACTAAAAGGCAAAGCTTCTTGATTCACGAACTTCGCCATTCGATCTCGAACCATATTAACATCGTAATTAAAGATTCCACCGTCTCCACCCAATTGTGTTTGTTGCGAATCCGGATTACTTTTCAACGACTTACAAAACTTCTTGCTAATGTGTTTGTTTAAAGTCGTGTTAGAATCTTTAGCAAGCAAAGCTCCACAAAACTTGCAACGAGCCTTTACAGACCCGTCACTCAACTCAACCATATCCTAATTGCACCAAACATCCATGTTACGATTGTGTGCAAGAAACGAACGACGGTTGGAGCGTTGGACGAACCTTAACCAACTGAAGATTGTGAGTGAGCCATATCAAGATTGAAGAGAGTGAAAGTGTAAAACGAGAGAGTGAAAGAGTAAACGAGAATATTTTTTGCGTTTTTTACGTATTTTTTTGCGTTTGGGACTTGGGTACTCAACCATATCAAACCACACCTATTTATACTAACTTATAGGGCAAAAATAGCCCAAAAAACGGTCACAAATCGAAGGTAACAGCTATATAGCCGTTAAAAAACGGCTAGTTTTTTGAAAAAAAAAACAGTAAAAACCGAGTAGGACCCGGGTACAATCGGGTCGGGTTTGGAATGAATCTAAAAACCTATACCCGATTCCAACCCCCTGTTTTTTTCGGGTCCAAACCGGGTACACCCTATACCGTGTCGTACCCGTACCTGGGTCCGGGTCGGGTCCGTACCATGGGTATTTTGCCCATCTCTACTCACACACTAGGACCTGGTCCATTTCAAAATCCAGATATTATCAGATTACAGTCCTTAAGTTTATGCATATGTTCGATTTGGTAAAGATAAGGTAGTTGATTCATTAGGATGATGACACATGTCACACTTGTTTGTGTGTATATGAATCAAAAGAAAATTAAAGCGAAAAAGAATAAGACAAATGTGATGACGGACCAGCTACCAATCTACCATGCATTATGATGTTTACTGTGTCTGATGCATTTCTTTTGTAACGTCCTGGAATTAGCTACAACCATTCCTCTTGGTTGTAAAGATACCCAGAGAGAGATATGCATGGAACTCATATTTATATAAAAATTTACAGAACCGGAGAGAGAAGCGGTGCCCCCCCTATTCTTCACCATCCTCCGCCCATGCTTTCAATCATATGTTATACCATTTCATTAGTTCAATCCTTTATATGCTACATAACAGCTCTTGTAATGAGGGTTTTTGTGAGCCAACGGTTGACGACGTTGCGCCTGACCGATGTAAATCCTACGGACGGCCCATTGAGTGGGCTACGTCCACGGGACATTGTTGGAGCCTTTGTCTATGGCGACGTATCACTATGGGCGGATGGGTTTTGCTTATTACATTTTTTGGCAACAACCTTGTAATATATTTATATAAACTATATACTCAAAATTAAAAGTGTTTAAAATTAATGAGTTAATGTTTTTAAATTTTTATAAGTATTTATATATCTGTAAAATATATTTCACTTTTATAAAAATAAACTTATTCAACTTTTTGATTAAATTTAAGAATTTACATAATTTATAAATATATAAACTTATTAAACTTTATTATATATAATATCTAAATATACCATATATATTTTATTTTTTTAATTGTATAATATTTATTTATACGACAATAAAAACTAAACAATGATTTTATTAACTAAATTGACGGTGAGAAATAAATGTAAAAGTTGATGATAATGTTAAAATTGTAAGGACATTTGTGGATGGAATCATTGTTTGGGAAAAGATTGTGAAGGATGTTTGTGGGATGGAATTATCGATTGAAAAAGTTTGTAGGGATGTCTAAAGGATGGAATCATTGATTGAGGAAATTTTTTGGGATGTTTGTTGGTTACTTTCGAGCGAGCTTTCCATAGAAAGTATATGACTGGAGATATGTCTCTCTCTGGATTCTTTAGAGCCAAATGGAATGAACGTAGTTAATTCTAGACGTTTTTAAAGACACTTTTTAAGAAATATTTGTGGGGTGGAATCAAGCGTAAGAAAAGTTTGTTAGGGTATTTGTGGGTGTTGTTGATGAAGAGTTAGGTGATTAGGTGTGGACGCTAATGGATTTTATAACTACAATATGTGGATACTCTAACAAAAAATGCTGACATACTATCAATCCCATGGGATAATTTAGGGTGAATTCACGGATTATTGTTACTTAAAAAAAACTTATAAGCATACTCTATGGATGGGTAAGTCCATATAAAAGTTAAATTAAAAGAACACTTAATTCTTCGTTTAACGCCGACTAAAAGATTAAAAAGGCGAAATCTAATTCGCCAAGAACCTAAGTATAATTTAAAAGTGAAAAAATGGAATGGGGAAAGAAAAGAGAGTACCTTTTATTCTATTTGCAACTAGGTAAGTCCCTGTGTAATATACGAATTGAATAAATAAAATATTAATAAAAATTTATGCATTATAAAATCATGCTTGAATATAAAGTATGATTATAATTACGTATAAATAGCTAAGTAAATAAACAATAATGTATTTTTCTTGAACTTTTGTTTTATAAAAACTTGTGATTTTTAAATATATTGTTTTAAGAAAAATGATTTTTTTTTTTTAAAAATTTCATGTATTCTGTATTTTATAATTTTTTTTTTTAAAAAGTGTGTTTTTAATAAAAAATAGGTTTTTAATTTTATAAATTATATATTTTTTAATTTGAAAATGGTATGAGTAATATTATTAGTATTCAATATTATTATTAATAATATAGAGAAATGAGAAAGTAAGTATATATAAAATAAACACGAATAGTTACATTATAATATTTAATGTACAATATAATTAAAATTGTATATATATATAATAGTTCAAAAATAAAAGAATATACCATTTTTAACTATTTTATCTAAATAGTTTTATTTTTAAACACTCGTTTTAAGATTTTTTATAAAAAATATTTTTTTATAAAAATCTCATTTCTTAAAAACTCTGGTTTGTAATTATTTTGGTTGTTTTAATAAGACTGTTTTAAAATATTTCACTTATTTATAATTTTTTTCAAAATAAAAAGATTTAAAATATTTTGTTTAAAAAATGTTTAGTGGTTTAGAAAATTTTATATTATATAAAACTTTAGTTTTTTGTTATTTAGATTTTAATTAAAAGATGAAAAGATAATTTGATTTTAAAAAAATTTAGATAAGAGAGAGAAATATAGTAATTAATAAAATTTATTTTTACTAAGAGAGATAAATTTGTATGAGTATTTAAATTATTATAATACCCTTTTGAAGGGAAATTTGATGTGTGTATGTTTAGAAAAAGAACAACTAACAAAAAAATAGGTCAAGAGAATAACAAAAGACAAAAAAAAACTTATTTTATTAGATGTTATAAATTATAGATGTTATAAATTATAGATGTATACCTTTTCATCCAATAAGCCATCTACATGATAACTTCCTGATTTGGTAAAATAAGGCAGGATTAATACAAACCTGAATATAGAAATGAATCTTTTTAGCTGTTATGATTAGGCCATTCCAACAACTACATTTTCATGCATAGGGGTGAGCAACGGGTCGGAATCGAACCGAACCGGACCGATCTTGACCCGAAACCGATAAGTGGTTTATATAAAGAACCGAGATCCGGACCATTTACATATGGTTCGGGCCGGACCGAACAGAGTTAAACGGGTCGGTTCAGCATAATATGGTGGTCCGGACCGCAAATGTTGTTTAGGCTAGTGCTTCTTGCCGTGAGAAAAATAAAACTTAAAAATATAAACAAAATCAATCAATGAATTTATTTCTTAGACTCGTTATTGTAACATAGACAAATTGGTTCCGTATTAAAATACAAACCGTACATTAACTGTCGTCATGACACCTTTATAAGCTAATTTAGGTGTAGCGTGCAACAGTATTTATCTATAACCGATTAAAAGTTTATTGATCTGAACACTTCTATTATATGCTAGTGAAACATTTTTTACATTTTTGGTGTTCAAAGGCAACCCATTTAACATCTAAAAAGCAAAAACTAACATTTTTTTTCTTGCCTAATTGGAATACGGCCGGACAGAAACCGAGCTCTTACCCGCGGGTTTGGACCGAAATCGACCCATAACCGTTTACAAAAGTAAAGCCGAACCGTGGACCGGAACCGCTAACCCATACACGGGTCGGTCTCAGTTTTCACGGGTCGGTTCGTGGGTCTTAACAGGGTCGACCCGCGAAGTGCACACCCCTATTATGCATCTGTGCTCCCAGTTTTTCTTGTCTATAAAAGGGACCTTATACATTATTTCATTTACAAACTAACATCTGATTTCTAAATTAAATTTAAGTCCCAAGTAACCAGCATGTCACTTGTAGTAGGGGGGTGATAGGAGATGTTGTCGACCAATTTACGCCAAGCGTGACAATGAATGTATCCTACAATCCCCATTATCGGGTCTTTAATGGGCATGAGTTGATGCCTAATATCATTACCTCGAAACCTCATGTTCATATTGGTGGTGGCGACATGAGATCATCTTATACTATTGTAATTCTATATCTCTAATACTTAGAAATAGATCTATATATATTCATGTGCTAACCTATGTATCCGCTTTTACTTGAAGGTTATGACCGACCCAGATGCTCCAAGTCCAAGTGATCCATACTTAAGAGAACATCTACATTGGTAAGTGTTGTTTGCCAGCAGTACGTTTTTATATGATACATAGTCGCTAGAAGTATTAGTTTAAATGAGAACTAACTAGACTCTATGTTACAGGATCGTTACAGACATTCCTGGTACAACTGATGCAACTTTTGGTATGCCATGCTCGAACTACATATTAAATCAAACTATACTTTAGAAATGAACATATGCAGAATTATTCTAACCTATGACATATAACAGGAAGGGAGATTGTGAGCTATGAAAAACCAAAGCCAGTGATAGGAATCCATCGATATGTGTTCTTATTGTTCAAGCAGAGAGCTAGGCAATCAGTGAGGCCACCTGTTTCAAGAGATCATTTCAACACTCGGGTCTTCGCGCAAGAAAATGACTTAGGGTTACCCGTTGCTGCTATTTACTTCAATGCTCAACGTCAAAACGCCCCTCGCAGAAGATAACTCAATTCCATACAGATACGATGCAATTGCCTAAATAAAACATTTGATCTATAGTTTTCATTATGCATTTTGCATAATTTACTTTATGATACGCACAAATTTAAGAAGGAATGCAGTGATGTTATTCTATTTGCCAATATGATGAGGTTTCTTAAAGCATGTAATAAGATCTCTAATTTGGTGGTTGTTGTTCAAATATGGAATTGAACGAGAGTGATTCAAACTTTTAACTATATGACTTCAATCGCAATGTAAAACCTAGAACAAAATTCGAATCTTCGAATACTGTTATCAAAAGTAAATTGAGATACAGACCATATATACAATTGTGAAGCCATGTAACACAATTTATGAACACAAAAGGATTAAGGAAATGGAAAGGGAATGAAGTTACAATATCCTGCAATCGGTATTTCTAATTTCTCTCACGACGCAGAATACCGGAAAGAGGTTCCCGTTTTCCGGTGTCGCAGGGAAACTGGAGTCTTATAATGGAGGATCCGTTTATTTTTTGTATTTTACGGGTAAGTTAGAAGAATTACTTCAACCTACAATATTTTTATTTTTTTATACCTAGGCTATAAACTCGTGTATTAAACGAGTTGAAAATATATAAAAATAATAATTTATTGATGTTTAAATACCTTTTATTAATAAGTTACGTATTACGTATAATAACTAAAAATAAAAATTACATTTATTATTTATATGTCTACGAATACGTTTTTGGATAATATAGCATATACTTGGCATGTATAGAGTTAAAATCGGTTGTGTTAAAATCACACTAGCACAAGATATATATCAATAAATGTTTTCTCGTTTTAGTTTTTTTAATCGAATCGTATTTAGCTATAAAAGCATGTACAATATGACTAAACAATTTAGTTGAGAATAAAAAAGGTTAAATTTAAAATCAATAGATAAAAACTAAAATCAACTACTAATATAGTTTTTTTAAAAATAAAAGAGTTAACTAAAATAAAAAAATTAATTTAGGCGGGGATTTTTTTAAATATGAAAATGAGAATGTCATGTGACATATGTAGTTCTCTTTTATTATATAGCATAGTTCTTATTACATCGTTTAAAGAGCCTAATTCAATTATACTTTATAGTTTATAATAAACAAATAAAATATGTTAACGTGTTACATTACCAGCGAATTACTGTATCTCAAATTTGTCTCTATGATGGTAAACCAATGAAATATTTAAAGTTTATCTTAAGCTTTTATTATTAGGGTATGGTTATATTAAAAAGAATGTTTAATCTAACAAGATTAAGAGAGTGTATTTTGGTCATTATGTCAAATACATCAGCTCATTGTATTTTATACGTTCATTGTGTCATATATTTTACATCATTTGTTATGTGTGTTAATCATTTGTATTTTACGTTTTAGATCATTTTGTGTTATTTTTGTCATTGGTTTTATAAATTATAAACTTGTTATCTACCATTGTGTTTTACAATTAAAGATACACAATGACATAGTTTCATCAATTTATTTTTTAAAACTGATAGTGTAAGATAACACTATGTGTTATTTTTGTTATTTATTTTTTAATAGATTATATAAACTTGTTATCTATCATTGTGTTTTACCATTAGAAGTACATAATAATGTTATTTCATCAATTTAATTTTCAAACTCATAGGGTTCAAGATAACACAATGACGATCAAAAACACAATGATACATTTTAGTTTTAGAACACTTTGTATTTAAACCATTTTCTTATTATTATACACTATATCTATAGAGTATCAAATATAAGTAATTGAACTTTCTCTAATAAAACTTAGTTAAAAGTATATATATTTATATACTAACATTTTGAAATGCGTTAACAGTGATTCACAATAATACATGCTGCTGATACAACATACTAATGCACTAAGCTCTTGCTACGTGTGCTTCTTTTACACCACAACTTCTTCCCCACTTTCAAGTAGGGGTGTTCAAAACCAGATATCCGAAATTTCGGATATCTTAAGATTTCGAATAATGGATTTTACTATCCGAATTATTTAAAAAAAACTAAACTAATATAATCTGCAAAAATACTTTGAAAATAATAACCTATTTCAAATACCAAGCTCCAAACAAAAAATTCCATATAAAATAAAACAAATTCAATCATAGAACATTTGAAGAACAAGTTCAACTTCTTTAAAGTCCCAAGTTCTAACGAGATTAAAGTTCAAGCCTATGCAAATGTTACAAAATAAAAGTTCAACCTGTTTAAACTTTAAAATTTCAAAACCCAAATGTCATCCAAGAAAATTCTAAGATAAAATCATAGTTAATACGTGAGTTTTTGAATATAATTTGTAACCTCCTGTAAGCAACTATACATCCACAACATGACATTTTTTTAGCTTTTCTCCCCTTTGAACATTCTTCCAAAACAAATTCTATATGAGGAAAAGAAAAACTCCACAAACCCTTTCTCTTCTCCGTCAACACCAACATCCAAGAAAACCGAGAAAGAAAAGTAAAAAGGGGAACGATATGTAGCACCTGGAGTCTACGATCGAGTCTCAAAACTGTCGAGAGAGAGGTGGTCGCTACCGGTAGGGTTTGTGTAGGTCGGTAGTCGCCGGCGGCAGGGGTTGCTGATCGAAGTTTCAAGAAAAAATGTGAGACTTGATAGAGCATAGATGTGTTTTGTATTGTAAACCGATGTAATAAAACCCTAAACCTTAATAAAAACATAAATATACAATTAATTTATTATTTTAAGATATATATATATATATATATTTAATTTTCGGATAATCGGATATTGAAATATCCGAAAATTTTCAAAATCGATATCCTTCGAATTTTCGGATCGGATTCCTGAATTCGTATATTTTTGATCACCCATAGTTTCGATCCACGTAAAACATCAACGCTTCTCTCGGTGAAGAGAGAAGAGAGAAGAGAGTCGAACATTAACCATTCTCTGTCATCTCTCTCTAAAGCAAACAAAGTGAACGGCATGGTGGTCAGATCGGCAACCCTTGATTCAAAACCTTATCGGAGAGGAAAGACGTAATCGGAAAACTCTTTTCTCAGAGGACGAAGCGATCGTCGTAGTGAGAATGGTACGAATTTTGGGCGGCCATAGCTACCACCGCTTAGCACAGAAAGGTAAAAAGGGATGTTTATTTTAACACTATTGATGTTGCATCACTTCCGTTGTTGACATTTTCTTTCCATCGTTAACGTTAGGGTTTGGACAGCCTCAGCTGACGCGCCATCGTTCCCCCTTCATCCGTTCACATAACCGCTATTAACACGTTTTTGGAGGTAATTTCCTTGAAATTTAGTGATTTTGCCTTCATTTGTAAGCTGCTAAATTTCAGATTTGATAATTATTTTCCCTTAATCAATTTTGGTTTTTTGTTTTGATTGTTGCTCAAAAAGCAATGATCTTTGGCTGTAGATTCAAAACGATCAGATGCTAAGACTAGCAGCATGTTTAAATGCCATGGGAGCTTAGAGATCTGGTAGTTTGGACTTTAGAGGTACTCCTAGGAACGACTAGCAAAGATAACATCACGTATGAGGCTATTAGTTGCACAGTCTAATTCTTTTTATAGCAAAAGACTTCTAATTCTTTGTTATAATCTTTCTGTTTTGTAGGAGATGAAGGTCATGAAAGATCACTATGACAGTGTACTAATAGCCATAACAACATAATGTGGTTAGTATTTTTTTCACCAATTGGGTTTTAACGCGCGTGTCTATGATAATTTGATGATAAACTTATTTAATTTTTTCTAACAGATTAGAATGGTTGTAAATGATATGTAAACCATTTTATAAGTGTTTGTTGAAATAATTCAATCAAATTGTTTAAGAATTTTCTGTGTGAGCCACCAACCTATTTTTTAAACATGTTTTTTTGTAGGGAATCGAAACACTCTTCCTTGACTCTTTGATCTGATGATTAATATCCTAAGTATGAGGCAAAAACCTTACTTCTTTTCTTCAATTTGTATTGATTTTGTGCATCCGTCTCCACTGTTCATAATTTTACATGGGTTTACGGTCGATGAAACCACCACACTTAAAGACCTTGACCTCAATTATGTGTTCCGTCCTCAAGAAAGTTGGTCCAAAGAACTAAACAAGTTAGTAAATTTTCATCATATATGGTTATTCAACCTTTATCCACTTAGTTATTTGTTATGATTATTATAAAAAATCAGTTTTATCTATCTATAAATATTGAAGCACATTAAAGATGAAAGTCTTGAAGTGGATTAGTGGTGTGCGTAGTTCCTCTCCATTCGCAAGATCTAAGTTTGAGACACGGGCTCCCCCTAAGTTACTTGAATTAATCTTTGACAAAATAATCATTTTATATGTCACTTATAAATTAATTAGCAACAGATGCTTAAATGAATTTTGATACTTATTTTTATTATAGCAAATTCATTTATATGCTCACATTGAACATATAAGAAGATCAATGTTTTTTTTTACACCTGTAATCAACGTAAGTGCTAAAAAGCCACTGTTGGCAAATAGCACAGTTTAATTACTAATTTATTTGAATGTATTTTGATTCCTGATGTGGGTTGTTATTTGTGTTATTTTGTAGATAGAAATGAGATATTCCTAATGCAAAGGAAAGATCAGAAAGGAATGAAAAATATGGAGTAAAATAGAGTTGTGTATATCATAGTCATTATGGATGTGTTTTTGCCATTGGTGAATTCAAAACCATTGCTATAAATGATCTTTATTTGTTGCGAAAGTTAAAGTAATTGCTGCTAAAAATCGTATCCATTTCTTCTTCTTGATAAGTCTGAGTGCTGAAGTAGGAACAATAATCAGTGGGAGATCGAAACAAACTAGAGGCATTGCTATGTTGCAAAGTTAAATAAAATGGAGTTGTTTTGTTTGTTGGGAATTAGTGGTTTTGTGCAGTCATTTTTTAAAGGCTACTGACTTCCCGTGTGTTCGGCTAATCATCTGGGGGTTGATAATCAATCTTAAGTTTTTGCCCCGCCACAACGCGCGGGTATATCTACTAGTTTTATTATATTTTCAGATTGGGTAACAAGGTAGAAAACACATAGAAGCAAGTAGCAATGTAGAATATGTTTGCATCATATGAGACGGTCACGATTGAAGATAAAATGTCAAAACATAATAATGTTTTATTAAAAATAAATTTAGCAGAATGACTAGTCATCTAACTAATTAAGCTCCTCTTTGATTGAGCATTCTCAATCAATAAAATGTGCTTTGAGTTTTAGTTAATTTATATCAAACTATGGAATTGTGTTTAAATGTTGAAACATCACCAAATCAATTAAGTGTAATTTGTTTTTTCGAATGTAAAATGTCTGCAGTCTACGGATCACATCTACAGACATCACGTGGTCTGCGCGGCGCAGATAGAAGAGTCTGCGCAGATCTTTTGTAAAAAAACAAACAACACCTTAGTGTCTTTGTAATACTTATATTGTCTTCTTTTCTTTTAGGTGCGATATATGGATTTTAAATTTTTTTAATAATTTAAAAATTGAAGCTAGAGTTGAATAGTGTTATTGTAACACCCCAACCCGAGTAGGGCTGACGTGTCACACAAACAGTAATCAGAGTTTCATTAACGATAGATTTAAATATTAAAAAAACATTCAAATCCTTACATAGGTCTAAATAAATTAAACAAAGTTCAAAAATAAAAATACTATCAAGTCTTAATAATTCAAATGTTTTTATCCTAACTTCTTGAGTTAACTCTCTTCACTCATTCCCTTGAGCCCCTTGAGTACCTGCTATAAACATAAGAGAAAACCACAAAAGAAAACACGGCTGAGCCAAAGAATGCTCAGTAACGGAAGTAAACAATAGCAATACAACGATCATTAACGATAACAATAAGATGATCAAGTTGAAAATCAGATAATAATGATCATCTAAAAGGGATACCCATATGAGCCAATGACAATAAACATTTAACAATATATACATTAGCTGTAGTTCTAATGTACCAATATGTGAGATAGGAATATGGGCACACACACTTAACCATCTCACTAATAAACAATAACAATGATATCTTAGGATCGATCCATACTCCCCCTTTAACACTAATCAATATGTGCAACAACTTAGCACACAATAATAATGTAGAGACGCTGTGATCTATTCGGCTGCCACAGGTAGAGCACGTCATTTGTGCCATAATGACGCCCTATGTCCCCATAGGTGGATATGCTCGGGTATAGAGGTCAATGATACAATACAATCAAGTCAAAAGTATACAATAAGCTACACTAAGGCTGGTAACCTCTAATCAATGTTACTTGTCATACTAATAATCAATAATTGAGGGAGCAAGCGACAATGAATACAAAGCAATTAGATCATATCGCATGCAACGATGTCAACTATACAATTCAATATTTGTAACAACACTATAGATTTCAATAATTACATGTCAAGTCACAAATTCAAAGATAAAGATCACGAATGGAAGGTATTCATGCTACGAAAGAAGAAGGGTCGGAATCCATACCTTAAGGTTATTACGGAACTCAAGGATGCCTTCAATTATATCAAGAACCTACATGTTAATTAACTGTATTTTAAATCACATTGTATTGAACTAGGTTAAGTAGTTAATTATGATTTTAGTATCTTAATATTCGTTAAATTGTATTTAGTATCTTAACAGTAAGAATATTTATATGTTTTAAGATTAAGAAAACTTGATTATAATGTGATTTTTAAAACCATACGTCAATTTGTCTCCACACTTATCCATATGTGATACAAAAATATACTAATAATAAAATCAACTTGGTGAGCTTCTCGATTAGGAGCTTTGTAGGACTCATATACGTTCTAGTATTAAATTCGTATTTTAATGCTAGTGGTACAAGGAGGCCACTTCAATATTTTTAGATTTCTTTTTATTGGATTTTGATATTATGCAATTGCATATCAAAACAGAAACCTATGTGCATATTTGTGCATGGTGCCACTCATACAACAACAATAAATATAATATCATGGCCACTATAATTTTTGAAATCGATTTGTTAGCCTCATCTCTTCTTATCAGTTGCATGAATTTCTTTTCATTTGCATTGCTGTAGTTTGATTTACTATAGTTAACTATCGAAAAACTTGAACAGAAACATTGGGTCAAACTGTTACCTTATGAATGAAGAACACGGCAACTACTGAAGGTATTCTAACGACAATTGGTTGTGGCAGCTCCTGTTGGAATTTTGAGACTACAAAATGCTTAAGAACAGCAGAGAGCTCAAGTATTTTTATATATTGTGAAAGATGATTCAAGGAGCAGATTACATCGAAGATTAAATAGGCAAAGAAGCCCACAAAAAACTCAACAAACTAACGTAAACATGACTCACCAGGATATTCCGTTTGACTCTTTATTCTACTAACAGATTTATTCAAATAAAGAAACATAAAACAAATGTGACTAATTATTCAAACAACCTGCTCCATGCACTTGAACCAACAACCCTTGAGCTCATGAATACATATACTGTTGACTCATATTTTATCACCCCCTCTTGAGTCAAATTGTCGCATGCCCAAAAGCCATCTGAAGTACACAAACTTTTCTTTTGTCAATGACTTCGTAAACACATCTGCTAACTGATCATGAGTACAGCAAAACTCGAGTGAAACTAAGTTCTTTTCAACCATTTCACGAATAAAGTGAAACCTTAATTCAATATGTTTAGACCGGTTGTGATGTACTGGATTCTTAGATAAGCTGATAGCTGACTTGCTATCACAGAAAATAGTAGTAGCACGATCTTGTTTTAGGCCCATATCTTCAAGGATTCGCCTTAACCAAATGGCCTGGCAAGTGGCTCCGGTTGCAGCTATATATTCGGCTTCTGTGCTTGACAGAGCGACCGTGAGCTGTTTCTTCGAACTCCAGGCGATGGCACCACTCCCGACCGAAAATACATACGCCGATATACTTTTCCGGTCATCAACACAACTAGCCCAATCGCTATCACTATACCCTGTTAATAAGATCTCAGCTCCCCTTTTGTACCATATCCCAAAATCAATTGTCCCCACAATATACTTGAAGATTCTACGAACTGCACCGATATGGATTTTAGAAGGATTCTGCATAAATCTTGACACCATACTTACAGCATATGCTAAATCAGGACGTGTGTGTGTCAAGTAGATAAGACCCCCTACCATGCTTCTGAACATCTCACCATGAGCTTTTTCAGCACCATCTTGAACAGACAACTTTTCATTATAATTCATCGGAGTAGCTTCATCTTTGTTGGTAGTAATATCAAATCTTTTAAGCAACCCACGAGCATAGTTTTGTTGATTAAGAAAAATGCCTTTGTCATTTTGAATCACTTCAATAACTAAAAACAATCTGAGTAAACCCAGATCAGTCATTTCAAATGTGTGCTTCATACCCTCTTTGAATTCCTGAATCAATTCATCACAGGAAGATGTGTATATAATATCGTCAACATATAAGCATACATAAATAATGTTACCCATGGGTGTTTGTTTGATATATAAAGTCGGTTCACTCGGACTCTTCCGGTACCCATGCTCACTAAAGTATGTATCAATCTTGGAATACCACGTTCTGGGAGACTGTTTCAACCCGTATAGCGCCTTATTCAACTTGTACACCATTTCAGGATTTGTATTAACCACGAATCCTTCGGGTTGTTCAACATAAATTTCTTCGGTCAGCTCGCCATTTAAAAATGCAGACTTAACGTCGAGTTGATGGACTTTCCACCCTTTCTGAGCTGCAACTGCAAGAAACACTCGGATTGTTTCAAATCGAGCAACCGGGGCAAAAGTCTCCTGGAAATCAATACCCGGTTGCTGTGAGTATCCTTTAGCTACGAGTCTTGCCTTGTGTTTAAGTACCTGTCCATCTGCTCCCACTTTAGTTTTAAAAAGCCATTTAACTCCAACAGCTTGTCGATTAGTTGGGAGATGTACTAACTTCCATGTATTATTCCTCTCGATGGACTGAATCTCTTGCTTCATTGCCTCCATCCATGCTTGCGAGCTGGCTGCTTGAGTGTATGTAACTGGATCTATTATACTCAAGGCAAAGTGACATGTTTGTAGCTCATTATCACTATCAGATAAACCTTCTCCACTATGAAAATCATGTAACCAGGAGGGTGTCTTGATGGTCCTTCTTGTAGGTATAGAGGAAGAAACAGAAGTAGGTACAACATGGGGAGATAATGGAGGTGATGGATCATGGGTAGGTGAGGTAGGTGAGGTAGTAGAGTTGGTATGTGAACTAGTAGGTAGGGAATCATTTAATAAAGTAGGCACATGGGTATTGGTGGTTTCTTGGTTTGGGTTGTCTGGACCCTCAACTGTTGCTTCACATAAATCATTAGGAAAAGGGTCAACAAATTGATAAGATGAGGTAGTGGATGCACTTGCTTCACGTGACAACCAATTCCACTTTATATCTTCAAAAAACTCAACATCTCTCTTGGTACTGAACTTCTTGGTGTCCGGGTTGTATAACCTGTAAACTCCATTGGACAGATTAGAATAACCAATAAGTATTGCTCTCTCAGTCTGATTATCTAGTTTTCTCCTTAACTGCTCTGGTATAACATCATGAGCAATGCAGCCAAAGGTCCTCATGTGTGTCACGGAGGGTTTAATGCCCGACCACGCGTGTAATGGTGTTTGGTTTGTGAGAGCTTTAGTAGGTGACCTGTTTATGGTGTACACGGTTGTAGCAATGGCTTCAGCCCAAAGATAAGTTGGTAGTTCCTTTGCTTGTAGCATACTCCGGGTGATATTCATAATGGTTCGATTCTTTCGTTCAACCACTCCATTATGCTGAGGAGTGTATGGAACAGTTACTTCTCTTTTTATTCCAGCTTCCTCACAGAATTTATTGAATTCATGAGAGCAGAACTCGCCCCCTCTATCCGACCTGAGAACTTTGATAGATCTACCACATTCGTTTTCTATCATAGCCTTGAATGATTTAAATTTTTCAAAGGCTTCATTTTTATGAGTTAGGAAATAAACCCAACACATACGGGTATAATCATCGACAAAGAGAAGGTAGTATCGGCTATTACCGAGACTTGGAGTGTGCATAGGACCACACAAATCGGTGTGCACAAGTCCAAGTTTGGTCTTGGAGCGCCAGGAGGCAGACTTAAAAGGTTTTCGTGATTGTTTGCCAAAAGCACAAGCTTCGCAACGTATGCCCCCCTTGAGTTTTGGCAAACCATTCACCATCTCTTTGTCATATAGTTGTTTTAGACTATCAAGGTGCAAGTGACCATACCTGCAGTGCCATTTCAAAGCTTCAGCGTCTAGTGTGTTGGGCTTGTTACCGGTACTGGTGAGCAAGCACTTGGGATCAAACACAAACATATTGTTGACTGCAACAGGGATATCCATAATGTATTGCCCTGTGGATTTGTTTTGTACCCTGCATTTGTCATCATCAAAAAGAATAGAATAACCTTTCTTCATAAGTTGACCTACACTTAGCAAGTTGTATTCCAACTTTGGTGCATAGTACACGTCTTTAAGAAGCTAGTACCCATTGTCTCCGGTTGAGATCCGTACCGTACCTTTCCCTTCAATAGCCAAGCGTTTCTTGTTGCCTAGCTTGACTCCTAATTTAAAGTTTTCGTCAATGGAAGTGAAACTTGATCTTAACCCGTCATATGATTGGAACATCCTGAGTCGACAAACCACTTGTGTTGATTGTCATGTGACTCAAGAAGGTTGGCCATCAACACAATGGGTTCATCAGCAACATCATGCATGGCTAGTAATAGGTGTTGTGTATCTTCATCAGCTTCATTGTTCACTTCATCATTCTCAGCCACATTCACTTGGTTCTCATCATTATACCAACAATCTTTCTTTAGGTGACCATACTTCTTGCACACCTGACATTGTGGTACTTTACTTCGGTCTAGTGCGCCTCGGCCTCGGCCTAATGCACGTCCACGGGGTGATCCACGTCCTCGACCCCGACCACGGAAGGGTCGTGGTTGATCTTGAACAATTTGAAGGGCGTGTTCATCTTGCGTTTTTGTTTTTTTAGCAGGGCTATTAGATTGCATCCGGCTGTTCATTCTTTCTTCTTGTGATTGTAGCAACCCCATCAACTTGACTGGAGTGACATCGGCCAAATCGAACACAACTTCGATCGAGGGGATGACATAGTCATATCTTTGGGAGAGGCTGCGTAGGATCTTCTCAACCACCTTCTGGTCTGTAAGTTCTTCTCCGTATGACCGCTGACGGCCCACGTTGTCCATGACTCGGGAGAAGTAATTCCCGATGGCTTCATCGTCTTTCATGGCAAGATTCTCGAAGTCTCGCCTTAACCCTTGAAGCTTCACTGACTGCACCTGTGAGTCACCTTGAAACTCGATCCGTAACGTATCCCATGTGTCTTTCGCTGATGTTGCTGCAGCAATACGAGAAAAAAGTTGATCATGAACTCCTTGTTGGATGATTGACATGGCAGATGCGTCTTTCCTCTTCGCCTCATGGCGGTCTCGAGACCTATCATCAGTGGCCGTCACACCAAGGTACACAACATCCCACAGGTCTCGAGATTTGAGAATGGTTTTCATTCGGATACTCCAATGTTCATAACCGTCTCCTTTGAACACCGGAATAGACACTGCAGATGTGGGGTTAGGTTGAATGTGGTTTTCTGTCATTGTTTGCAGCAGAGAAAGAGAGCAAAGGGTTGGAATTTTGAGACTACAAAATGCTTAAGAACAGCAGAGAGCTCAAGTATTTTTATATATTGTGAAAGATGATTCAAGGAGCAGATTACATCGAAGATTAAATAGGCAAAGAAGCCCACAAAAAACTCAACAAACTAACGTAAACATGACTCACCCGGATATTCTGTTTGACTTTTTATTCTACTAACAGATTTATTCAAATAAAGAAACATAAAACAAATGTGACTAATTATTCAAACAACCTGCTCCATGCACGTGAACCAACAACCCTTGAGCTCATGGATACATATACTGTTGACTCATATTTTATCAGCTCCGACAACGGCGCTGCGCGGGGAGATCCGTCAAGGGAAGATTAAATGGCTGAAAGCCGAGGATGAGATTTATTTTATTATTAAGTGACGAAGAAACAGAGAAGAACACTAGACGGAACCGAGAAGTTCAACGTTACCTTTGAGTTGAAGCGGTTAGTCGATCGGTAGGACACAACATGCGATTTAACATCAGAGAGCAACCCAAATCGAGCTTATTGTGTAGGATTTGCAAGAACTCAGAAATCAATGGGTCGTCAACCGGTGTCGCTGCGAGGATATACAGTGAGTTCGACAATCAACAATGGTGTTGAACAGAACACGGAAAGGGCAATTTAATATAGGTAGAGGCAGGTTGGGGCTAGGATTTGTGAAGCTCCATTGGGATTTTATTATTTTTATAATCAAAGTTCAACTGCATCGGTGAACTTATCACTCAATTTCGAAAGTTTGTTGATGTGATAATAATAGGAAAATTGAATTGTTTGTTGGCTTCAAATCTTTCGAGAAGATGACCAAGGATGTGGTGTCATCACTTCAATGAGATTATTATTATTATTATTATACAAAATATAGAGTATTTCAGTTATATTTACTCTAAGAAAAGTAAAACTTTAGCAACTCCTTACACATGTTGTTAATCTAAAAAATTTGTAAACCAAATTAATTTAGGGTACATCATTTAAATAACCTGTATATAACATTATAACTTACGAACTTTGTCCTTACGATTATGTTAAAAGATAAAAGTCGATATAACAGGGTAAATAAGGCAATTACTAAACTAGAGGGGCTAAAAGCACTCCTTTTGTTTAAATGCTAACTGGTGATGTTGTATAAGAAGGAAGCGTATTAGGCCATTAGGGTTTTATTCATTGAAGCGAAAAACTGTTGCAGCGGCCGCCATGGTTCTCAAGTATGATTCTTTCGTCTGTTCCTTCGATTCATCTTAATTCTTAAGTTGGTTGTCTTTTCGTAGTTTGTTAACTCTTTTATGATTGTTTTGTTGATTCAAAAATCGAAGAAAGTAACTAATCTGGTAGGAATTAGCTTATTGTTAATCTCCTCAACAAGGTCATTAATATGAATAATTTGATCTTACTTCGTAATAATTCGATCAAATCATCTATTTTGCACTAGATCTGTTCAATTTAGGGTTGAAGAATGTAATAGCTATGCATTTAGGATTTTTCCCCAAATGCCAATTACACTGAGTTCATTTTCATCTGAGGTATAAGTTTTTGCTTCTCTTTACTTTTGATTTTTTAAGTCGTAGATGAGCATTGTTTAGATATATCATTGCATTAGATTGCCGACTGATACATGGTATCTAGATTGATCCACTATTTTGTAATGTTGCTGTAGCATCATCTGCCAAGCTTTAGTATTTGTGCAATCATGTATTGCACTCTTTATGTTAACATCTAATAGCGTTGTTTGATAAATTTAAATTTTGATTGCTGTAGAATCACTTCTATATCATGAATAAGCAGCAGGGATGAGCTCGGTACCGTACCTGTACTGAACCGGTACAAGTACCGAAAGTACCCGGTCCTGAATTTTATAAAAAACGAGTACCGGTACCGATTTTGGTATATGGGTACCAGTATTTCGGTACCCGATACCTCTTTGGCACCCGTTACTTCCACAATATTATTTTTTAGTCTTGCTGCATGGTGTATGTTTGGTTACGGTACTCAGTACCTGTTTTTGTACCCTTTACCGTACCCGATACCTCTAAAAGTTTATAATAACTAAACAAAAATAAATATAAAAAAAGCATCCACATGTCCAACAAAAATAATACATAGCCTTGACAATACATTCTAAATATCAACAATTCCATACATGCTTACTACTCATCGGTTGTGAAGCAACACTGACCCAAAAAAAAAATAGTAAATTGTTTTTGCTTCATGGTGATGAGTTTCACCCTAAAATAATAAACACCAATAAGATCAATACCAATACCAAAAGTTTCAAAATACCAAAGAAAGTTAATCTTAGATTTGATCACTATGTTGGCCCTTCTTTTTCAAACTAGGCTATTCGTATTCAGGTACTATCAGGATTATACGGGACTTTTGGGTAAGGTACCGGTACCGGCCAGTACCGATTCCGAAATATAAGAAAATCAAGTATTGGTACCCTATACATATTTTCGGTACTAGCCGGGTACCGGTACGAGTACTGGGTACCAAATGCTCATCTCTAATAAGCAATCGATTAATGTGAACCCTTTCGGTATATAGATTTAATAATGTCATAGTGATTTGTATATATTCTTTATCCTTTTGAGAAAAGGTTTTGGGTTTTCTTTTTGAGTATGACTTTTTTTATTGGTAACCATAGGACTGAACTCTGCCGATTCAGTGGCCAGAAGATTTACCCCGGAAAGGGTATTAGGTTCATTCGATCTGACTCTCAGGTATCTGATTGGATTATAAAGATTTTTGTATCGTATGATTTTCGTTATTGCATTTTTTTATATAGTTAATTTACTTAAGAAATGTAGAAACAAAACTTGATAGTTGTCAATTTAGGTCTTCTTGTTTGCAAATTCCAAATGCAAAAGGTATTTTCACAATAAGCTGAAGCCCTCAAAGCTCACATGGACTGCCATGTACCGAAAACAACACAAGAAGGTGCGAAATTTTTTTATTTGTCAAGTTTTTTTGTTACGTTTAGTGTAATATTTGTTGTCTGCATTATTGATGATATTACTGAATTTCTTTGAAACTTCACAGGATCTTGCTCAAGAGGCGGTGAAGAAGAGGCGTCGTGCCACTAAGAAGCCTTATTCCAGGGCTATCGTGGGAGCTACTTTGGAAGTAATTCAAAAGAAAAGAAGTGAGAAACCTGAAGTTCGTGATGCTGCTAGGGAGGCAGCTCTTCGGTATGATAGTTAATTATATTAAAATTTTACTTTGATCATAATCTTTTTCCTTAATTGTGATGATTAAAGAGTTCATAATGTCTTAATTACAGTGAAATCAAGGAAAGAATCAAGAAAACCAAGGATGAGAAGAAAGCAAAGAAAGCTGAAGTGGCATCCAAACAAAAGACACAGGGAAAGGGTGGAAATGTGACTAAACCAGGTAAGGGACCTAAGCTTGGAGGTGGTGGTGGGAAACGTTGAAGTGTCATATTCGTTACATTTTAGTAAAATTTATGAATGTTATGTATGTTTTACAGCTATTAAGATGTTTTGTTACGATTTACAATTTCAGATATGAACCTTGTTTCACTTGCAGTTGTTTTTTTTATTATCTAATCTTGGATTTAGATAGTAATGAATGTTTTGTATTGAAGAGCATATGTGCATTCTTTATTTTACACTGATCTTGTTCACAAATTTGGTGCCACTTTACATTGTACAAAATTACAAATACTGTACTTTTTAAAAGAATTTATACTGATTATTAGATCACTACTAACCAGCCAAGTTGAAGAAACCCCTTTGGCCTGGTTTCTGAGCTATTAGTATGCTGTATCCGCCTTGAAACACTGATCGAGATTCTGAGCTATTAGTATGCTGTATCAGCCTTGAAACACTAAGCGAGATTTGCAGTGTTCATGGTCTGTTATATCAGAATTTCTAGGTGGAACTACTATGGTTTTGAGGAACAACAAACAAAAACCAGCTGGGGTGTGGGTTTAACGGTTTGGTTTTCCCAGTTTGAAACAAATTTTAAGTTTTTGTTCGTAAAACAATAATCGAAAACCACATATCAAAACAAGATATGTTTGATGGAGAATTAAGTTAGATATGTTTGATTGTTTGTTAGACATGAACTGAAGAAACATTCTATCTCTCTATGAATTATTAAACCAACAATAGCCAAATGCTCATCACCTTTCTTCATCTTCAATCTTCATTTTAATCGTGAAAAAGAAACTATACTTACTGATTAGGAAGCTCTACCGGCTCTTATACCATATAAATAATCATACAAAGATGCATGCATCGACAATCATGGTAATACAAAGACAATCATTATCGAGTTCTTGGAGAGCCAAAAGGGGGGAGGGGCCGCATTGGGTTGGGAGATGTGATGCAATCTAAGTAGTGTTGCAATGACAATCACGGTTTACTTGGAGAGCCAAACAACAGTCTGAGCTAGGCAGCAAATTTGCAAGCCAGGCCCCACAAAGGGCGCACATGCATCTAAATTGCCATGCTCGTTAAACTAAGTTTGTTCATAGGTTTAAGCCATAAATACCGCTACCAATAACAAAACCAATGTCACTTGGCTGATTTGAGATGCATTCATGACTAATAATAAACTATAAGATTTCCTTAAAGGGTCTCTTGTCTTGCCCTTAATTATTTAATTGCATCTACGTTTACATATGTTATTTTATATAATATGGAGTTAAGTATCTTTTTCATTCCTTTTAATAAAATTTGTCATTTGAATCCAACGTGTTTCATAAAAATTATCATTTGAATTCATTCTACAACAAGTTAACAACGTCAACATATTTCGTTAAATATTTACCACTGAGGGGTGTTTTAGTCCAAACAATTATCAGCTCAACCTGAAGGATTTTATAAGTTCAATATTTTTAGGTAATCATAAAAGACCAAATCCCACCCCTAAAATAGATCTATTTAGCCCCCATAATCCCAACAACAAACACGGTAACCGTATTCATATTTCCGTCCCCGAAACCAATCACGAGTAATGTTTAAAAGAACTCTGGTTTTTCGTGTCCCTGTTGATAATTTTGATCCTTTTGAGTTTTATGGTAAGTTGTTCATCGCCATCACATAGATCAACATTGCATTATCGAATGGAATCAACCCTTCTGTTTGATTTGGTGTTTTGTCCCTTTTATGCATTTTTTATCTGATTATTTTGACTTGCCATTTGGGTAAATTTGGGTAAAGTTGTGTAACTATGAAGAATCTAATAATACTAGTCATTGTTGTTTTTTGGTTTAGTAGTCCCTCTTATGCATTGTTTTGAGTTTATTTAATCCGTACTCTACATCGACAATTGTTTCACACACACGATCGTTTCTAAGTGTTAAGAACTAGTAACAAACAATCATGCGTAAAATATACTCCAACAAAACAAGCTAGATTACAAGTATTTTAGTTTCCAGTGACAACGACCCCAACAATTCCCCTTATTATTTAAAGTTGCACCTTGGTTTTCACCTTTCAAAATAAAATGGCCTTTGTTCCCTCCGATTATGATTTCCACTACACCGTAACCCCACTTGGGGAATTATAATCTAAGATAGTAGTTTTATATTTTTATAAACAAAAATACTCTATACCCCTATGTTTTTTATTGCTTATTTGAAGTATTGATCAACGTATATTCTTTCACTAAACAAGGAATTATGGCTATAAATAGATCAATTCTTAAAAAAAAAAGTTAATTACATGAAAGCTCCCTGTGGTTAGGTCTGGTTTTACTTTCGGTCCCTAGGTTTGAAAAACTACAAGGTCGGTCCACAGGTTTAACAAAACGTAACACAAATGGTCCCCGTTATAGATAGTCGTTATCTTTTTCCATTAAATGCCTGTAAAATGTCTAAAATACAACTACCTTTAAAAAATTGATATTTTAATTTAACTACATGTATCATACACCCCATTTAGACCATCACCGCCACCACCGCCAGCCATCACTGTCTCCTCCATCACCGGCAGCTGCCTCACCACCACCACATTTTCTTCTTCATCTTACTGGTGGCGTCTCTCTCCTTGAAGCACCATCGCCCCATCACCACCATCGCACCGCAACGCACCACCGCCCACCACCCTCTCCCTCATTATCGCCATATTCAGCTAAACTCCGACTATTAGCCAACCGCCGCCTCGTCATTATCATCTCCCCACGCATCGTCGGAGATTTCCAATTGGTGCTCGGTTGGTTCCTGCGCATCTAATTCCTCTTGGAGGTTTCCAATGGGTAATGGTTTGGTGGTCGGCCGAGTTGGTTTAAGGTCTCGATGATGGAGGTGAATGGCGGCGGTGGGTTTCTAGAGATGGTGGTAGGAGCTGGTAGGGTTTATGCTCTTGTTATCGACAGTGGTGGTGGGTCGAGCAAAAGGGCTATTGTGGTGGTGTTGTGGAACAAGAAAGTGGGTTAGGGTTGAGGGTTAGTGGTAATGGTGTTATTCAAGGGTGTTTTGGTCATTTAAAAAAAAAGTAACAGAAAAAGATAACGGTCATCCATGACGGGGACCGTTTATGTTAAGTTTTGTTAAACCTGTGGACCGACCTTGTAGTTTTATCAAACTTGATGACCGAAAGTAAAAACAGACTTAACCATAAGGACCTTTCATGTAATTAACTCTAAAAAAACAAGTACAACATACATGTATTACAAATAAAATAATAATATTTGATCCATAGAGTTTTGGCCAGTTATAAAGCATTAAAGTCTAAATTGACTTTTAAATCTATTTAAAAACGTAATTAAAAAAATAATATTCATACGAATGTCTCTTTCATTGATTCATGATATTCAGATACAGAAAAACGAAACGGCACGTTATCGCTATTAATAATTGATCTAATAATGCAAGTGGGAAGTTAAAAAATGTAAATAACAATTTAGATCTAAATTCCAAAAAGAAAAAAAAAAAAGTAAAAGCCGAAAAGAAGTTAGTTTTGACTTTTAAGAACCTTGGTCCGAATCAGCAGGAGCAGTCCAATACAATTTCACAGCAAAGAGAAGTTTCTCTCTCACCAAAGGCCCATCTTCATGGTCAACTATTTGACTTTCCCAATTTAACCCATCTGCGATTCTTTTTACTTTAACCAGTAAATCCACGTCATCTCTTATTATCACACTCCCTTCTGGTCTTAATATTCTGTCCATTTCCAACATTATATCTTCCATCTCGCATCTGTAACACACAATATTTCTCGTTACCAATGAGACCAGAGAATAATTAACTTGTACTAAGGGTTAAATACAGAAAACCAGTAAAAACTGAATTCACACGTGGACACAATCTCACTTACTTATAACAAACTAAACTTGAAAGCTTACCTATCTTTATACAACGTAAACACTGAATCGGCATGGATGAGATCATATGTCCTAGGATAAGTCGACATTGCTTCACACCTATATAAAAAAAAAAACACCCTAACGTTAGCAGTCATTTATGTGTTTGAATATGTTTTGTGCAATGTATATGATATATTGTTATACGGTTATATATACCAGCTTTGATACGTTCCAATGAGTCCACGCTCATATATTGCACCTAATGTATCTGCTTTGGCTTCAACGGGGACAATGTTCATGACCCATAAAGGATCTTCAACGAGTGAAGCCGCAAAACCGCCCAAAAACGCATTCATATCAAGAAGATTACGGTATCTTCCTGGTTGTCCTAGTTGATTATTTACAGTTTTATAGTATGAAACTCTCTTCTTCCATAAAAGAACGTCTTCTTGGAAAATATCCAGTGTTACACCTTCAATGCTTCCACTGCTAACCCGAGGAGGTACCATGTCTAATCTCTGCGGCCAATTTGCTATTGCACCACCGGCAACTTCTTCACTGCTTGATACTTCTGGCAATCGAGTCAGACATGTTTCAATGTCCGTATACCTAATAATATTTTGATCATTTAGTTAAAAAGCGTTTAGGTCCGTGTACAACCAAATAAACTTTATGTACAGTCAAAGCACTTTTGTATCTTGTTCATTTAGTTTTAATGATTATTATATAGCCTTTTTATTAAGTAAAAATTAATGATTTTTTCGTTCATTAGTTTGTTTTTACATGCATGTCACCCTTCCACATGCCTAAGTATTACCATGTTTGAAAATTTTTGCCCAAATGTGCGTGAGGTGTCGCCTCAAAACCTCAAGGCACTTTCTTAGTAGCATCGCGCTTCGCCTTGAGCATTAGGCGCGTACTTTCAAACCAATATTCTTAGATATAAAATGCAAAACAAAGAATCAGATAGGAGTTAACGAACCAAGCCGAATCAGGATTTTGGACGGGGCAAAAAGGCGGAGTTTGGGTGAATTTTGGATTCGTTTTACAGTTCAAATGGTTGATTGGTTTTTGCCATATCGCAAGATCACCCTTTTGAACTAGTTTCTTCCAACAAAGACTCTTGGCAACTTTCTCGATTTGGGTTTGTTCCTCATTCAAATCCTCCTCCGTTCTCTCCCACCCTTTCCAGTGGTTTTCCCAATTAATCGGAGGCCCGGAAAGGATCCAGTATCCACCAGGTCGAAGAACGCGATCCACTTCGATCAAATACAATCCATCTATATATAGTTTGTTTATCACATATTAGAACGCTAAATAATAAACATTTAATTCAAAATATAAGAGTAGAAAGGTGGTGAGGTGGAATTACCATATTGACCCCACGGGATGAGACAACGAGAGCAATGAGCCATGTCGAAAGCCCTTGAAGGGTACGGAAGCCTCTTGGAGGCAATGACCCCGATCAAAGCAGGAACGCCCCGCTCTAGGGCGAACTGTACTTGAGCTTCGTGTGTATCCCTTGGAGCAAACGACATCGCTATGATGTTTCTTGAGAGAAGATAAGCTCCCCAACTAGCTACCTAATATAATATTTACCAAAGATATGATAAGTTTATGTACCTATTGAATATTTAGTGTACCACTCTGAAAATATTAAAACTAATATATATCTTTTCCTCTTTAGCATTGAAATAGCGAAATATTATTGATTTGACAAATTATGAATAATGGTGTAACAACTAAAACCAATGGAGGGATATAAGACATTGAAATTAAGTTATCTCAAGATAACTAATTGTCATCATAATTAGTTTATGGTTATATGTCAAACAATACATATTCAACAATAGTGGTTATGATTAGCGATTTGAATCTTCAAATGGGCGTTTCTTGTTGTCCAAAGACTTGTTCAATTGATTCCGTCATTGCTTGATTTAATCATATTTAAAAAGAACATAAACAAATTAGAGTACGTAGATGATATTATAAATTAATACCAACACATAAGAAATTAATGACTAAACAAATCAAATACTTATTCGTTGGATATATCTTTTTGTTTGCCTTTTATGCTTATAGGACGGCTTAAACTTTGATTATGGTCTTTGTAGCTATTGATCTAACAAAGAAAATAAACAAAATGCTAAATAAATCAACAGAAGTGTTGGTCAAATGTGTCTAGAAAGACAACAAAGTTTGTCACGAAAAATTTGTGATGCAACTATTTTGAATCAAGTTGACAACAATTTATTACCTAATCAAATCCATTAATCCTACATGCAAATCTTCAAGGTAAGAACTCATGTACATTAAAGCAAATATATACACACACCATTAATGAGTCTGTCCCATCAACAATCTAATAAATAAATTTTACTAAATAAATTTAAATCCAAGATCGACCTTCAAATTCAATGCGATTCTAAACTGGCAAATTTCATCCGAGGTGGTAAAGAAGTGAATATAATAAAAATACCCAATTTTTGAGAATTTAGAAAACAGGCATCGAAGACTGTTTACCTAAATAAAATCGAAATATTATCTGTTTTGAACTTGTAATTACTAAATTTCATAGAAGTCTCCAACTCCACATCTTGGTAATAAAATTGGTTTTCTCCCGTAGGTTACATGTTCAAATCATAGAAAATACAAGTATATTGATCATGAAAATAAAATATGTCTAAAGTAAAAAGTATACGATTACTAGTAAAAGAAAACTAAATTTAAGGCCATTTGTAACCGATACGATAAAATTTGTTTCTCGAACCCACAAAGGCTTTCTCCACGAACACCGAGCCATCTTTTTCCATAAGGTATGTTCATCGATTCATTGGAAAAATTGGAATGTTTATCTATCTTGTTATAAGAAACAGTCACAAATGAAATAAAAAAACAAAAAAAGGAAAGAAACTACGAATATACATGACGCTAATATGACACTCAGAAAAACGAGTGGAACTGGCGTATAATAAAATAAAACGAAAGTAAACGGTCGGCTTGTTGTGACAAAATAATAATCTTACCCCACATCCGGTATCAATGGCGGTTCGGATAGACCCATCCTTAAGATTAATAAGCTTTCCAATATCATCAATATAAGCATCGGCACCGTTGGGAAACATGGTGCCACCACCGGGAAATCTGAACCGATCACCTTCAAATCTGATCCAATTCTGCACCGCCTTCTCCACCGTCAGATCTTTGTGGGGCACATTCGCGTACCACACCAGATCCCTGCTCACCGGCCACTTGAACGGATTCTTGTAGCCGTACGGCGCCGGAATCCGACACTTAAGAATCTCCGATTTCTCCGGACAATGTCGTTCACGGTATATAAGACGATCACGTGGGAACTTCAACGATCGTTGTTGATGTTGGCATGGGGTGTATTCGGAGAAGTTGACGGAGCACGGTGGGTAGGCTTTGACTGTGGTGGTGGCGGTGGTGGCGGAGTGGTGGGTGGTGAAGTCTAGCTCGGTGGTGGTGGAGGAGGGGCAGTTGGTGGTGGTGGTGCGGAGGGGGGTGACGGTGGTGGTGGTGGCGTGTGGTTGCCATGAGCCGAAAATGTAGAAGAAGGAGCAGAGGAAGAAGATGATGCAGGTTAAGAGGATGTTGTCTTTGCGGAGGAGATGGGTGGCGACGGTGGTGGTGGGTTTGGCGGTGGGGGTGTAGTAGGGTGTGTTATGTCCCGCCATTGGTGAAGTGGTTTCTGTAAGGTCGTCATGTTGTTTGAGGTTTTATATAGAGAATGTGAGTTGACTCGTGGGTGGTGAGTTGAAACAGTCTGCTTGTCATCGGCACGTTGTTTTTTCTAATTCCATTAATCGGGAAAAAGGAATAAAATGTATGTTAATTTTTATATCATAAGGTAACACATCTAACTTTAACTTTATTAAATGTGTTCAGATTATTTTGATCAATTTTAACCAAAACTTACATCATTTATGTTTACTTTAGTTTCAACGGGTCAAAATGACCCAAACATACTTGATATACATAGAAACATCCTAATTTGAGATAAAAACGGATCAACATGGTACAAATTAAGTTTAATAGACTTAGAGAGTGTTTCATATTTGGTTTATGTTATTTTGACCCGTTTAAACTCAAATTAAAATGTTTTTAACAATATCAAGTGTGTTTTGTTTATTTTGATATGTTTTAACCAAAACCTAGATCGAACACACTTGAAATACTTAGAAACATCTAAATTTGAGTTAAAAACGGATCAAAATGGTAAAAATGAAATTTAATAGACCCAATGGTAGGTTCATGTCATTTTGATCCGTTTAAACTCAAATTAAGTGTTTTTAACTAGATCACTTAAGTATATCTTAGCTCTTAGGAGTCAAAATGACCTAAACTTACATTGATACAATTAACCTATCCAACTTTAAGTCTATTATGTTCATCAATGTAATTTTAACCCGTTTAAACTTAAACTATCAACATAGAATAAGTATCACCATTAACACAAACTACTAAAGCAAATCAAATTTACTAACTAAATATAAGCTATTTTTACCTTGTAAATGACTGAGGTGCTTGTTTCTACTTATAAACAAAAGAATACGACCCTACAGATGAAGACAATTTACAATGTATTTAAATATAAATGAATAAACATAATAAATAAATAAATTATAATAATAATTACCATCTAACTTATAACTTTCAGGACCTCCAGATAGAAAAAGTGCTAGATCCCCCACACCATCACCCCTGTGGTTTATGACATCAACTATAAGGAATACCAACACAATTCACAATTTATATCATTTCTTGAAAAGTTATAACATATACAACATAAAAATACAATCCAAATTATCAAGCAAGTTTCACTTTAAATTAACACCAAATTACTAAACACTATTAACAAAATAACACAACTAAATGACATATAAACCATTTCCAACAAAATAGCCTATCGTACTGTTTAATAAAAGATTCAAACAACTAGTTAAAAGATTCACACAAACTTAAATATAAAAAATGTTACAGACTTACTTATCAAGCATATTAAAGTTATTCAAAGTTACCAAACTTAAAACATATCTATATTAGTCTAGACTATTAACAATGTCACGTACTTACATATTAAAGTCATGTGACTATATAAACTAGTCATTAACCAAATTACCCATATCTTTAACTGAGCATAAGTTCGAACATAAATTGTAGATTATCTTATAAATTCACGATTTTTATTGACTTTTGAATTAAAACCTACATATTAAAAAAATCTATTTCTCAGCTAAGCATAAATTCAAGCATAAATTATAGGTTATATAAAAAATTCACCATCTTTAACTAATTTTACTTAAAACCTACAAAATACACAAATTCATTCTTAACTAGGCATAAATTCAAGCATAAAATGTAGGTTATCTCATATATTCACCATCTATAACTACTTTTACTTAAAACCTACAGATTACACAAATTTATTTCTTAACCAAGAATAATTTCAAGCATAATTTCAACCATACCAAACATAATAAGCTAGATCTTAAAATTAGGGCAAAACATTATAACATAAATCTTAAAATTGGGGGGAAATGAAAGGAAATTGATGAAATACCTCAAATGTAGTTATGGAGGCGCCACGGAGGTGGTGGTAGCTCCCGGCGGCGATGACGGTTCTAGCTTCTAGTGTCTGTTGTAAGGTGGAGGTGATAGTTTTGTTAGTGGCAAGGGTGGCGGTTATAAGTGTCAGAGGGGATGGATTCGTTGGTGCTGGGTAACGGTTATTGGTTGGCATCGACAGTGCTGTCGAGAGACCAAGATGTGTGAGAAGGAGATACCAAAATGTGTGAGAGGGTAGTAGTGGGTGGGTGGATAGTCTAGAGGGAAATAGAAGCGGAATTTTTTTAGACCTATAAGTGACGACTTGTCGCCGCTAAAGGTGTCGCCGCTAATACCTGAGGTACAATATAACCATAACCATTAGATTAGGATGCGGTTCAACGACTAGATTTGTTTCTGGTGGGATCAAATGGATCGTTGATTAATAGCGGCGACATGTCGCCGCTAAAGGTGTCGCCGCTAAAGGTGTCGCCTCTGATTGTGTTGTTGCCGCTAATGTGTGTTGTTGCCGCTAAAAGTGTTGTCGCTATTACTGACATTTCTTGTAGTGTGGTCGTCGTCGTCTCTCTGTATTCCTCTCGCTCTCTCTCTAAAATGACATATATAAACAAGTAGGAACAACGGTAGGGCATAATCGGCGACACACAAATAAGCACGACAACCGGCTACCGACAACATATTGACTAAGACATCCACCGCCTTCTCGGAGCATCAGCCTCTCTCCTCATATTCCTCTCTCTCTCTCTAAGAAGATGTACGTACAAAGTATAACAATCAGAGGCTAAACATTAAAAACGAAAAAAAAAAATTGATAGCCAAAATAAAAACATAAAAAAGCTATTATTCATTTACTTTGTCAATTAATTATAGAGTTGTATTAAACCACTGGAAAATGTACGTCTTGTTTCAAAAGAATTCTAAGCCCAGAATCAGAATTAATAACACGAAGGAATGGTCATTTTAAAGAAAATAGTAAATTTGGGTTTTTATGTTATACAAATGTTAAGCTTCAACTAAAGAATAATTTAAATAATAATGACATGTTTTTCATAAACAAAGAGAGCCATTGACGTAAATCCAGTCGAGTTTATCCAACCACATTATTATGTTATTTTTTCTCATTAATTAACTGGTTAAGCTAATTGAGTTGATTTTGAGTTTTGAATTTCTCTTCCTTAAACTAACCTACACGATAGAGAAAATTTAAGCATCATGAGGAACAAAAGGGGTGTTCCTTGTAATAATCTTCCGTGATGACTACCAGTCGTGATTATGATGAAGAAAGGGTATGAGAAGATGAAATATTAGCGTAAGTATTTGTTGATCGAGAGCATAGAAACTATATCAATCCCTTTTTTTATAGTTTTTCGATTATGATTTACCTCATATGATGACACAGGCAATTGTGCTCTTTTTGTGGGGATCATACGATTGTTATGCTTGAATTCTTATTGATGAGAATAACATCTTTGTTATCCTACCAACACGAGTTTCTATGCGTTTTAATAGTCCCCACCTGGCAGGTTGGGTAGTGCATTCGAGTATTCGACGCTAGTAATCAAGGCTTAGGGCATTTCAATGAATTAACAAGGCAATTTCATAATTTATAAAATATGCTTATAAAATTCTACTTATTATTGTATATAAATAAATTATTGTCAAAAGGGGGCTGTTTGTATTTTTTTATTAGAACAAATTTAAGGATTGGGTTAAACATGTAATTAACTAATATACGTTAGTACAGCATTGTGAGTATAACGTGGGGTGCATGAAAGAACAATAGCATGATCCGAAATAAACAACAACGCAACGACTTATAACAAATCCAATTTATTATTTGTTATATTTTTGTTTATTTATCAATTATCCAATAATGAAAGGGAGGCGATCACAACAATCCAACAATTAATAATCTTTTCGTCTTTCTTCCTATAAATTTCCCTCTTGTTCTTTTTTTTAAAAAATTTTAAATATTAGGATAAAATTATGTACGACTAAAAAGGTAAAACACGAACTTAGACAATAATACATTTCTGGGATCACCTCAACACAGATAATCTTAGTGATAATATGACATGCGTTTAGTTGTATGTTTTCAATGTTCTCTAAATAATTTTAAGTGCAATATGAAGCATAAGTGAAGTTCTGTTAAAAATGTAAGTTCATCAGTAATATAAAGTTATTGTAAAAATAAATAGATAAAATTTATAATAATAAAAGAATATCAAAACCTCGATGGATTTATAACTAGTTATACTAAAAGTTTGATTAACTATTCTATTATAGAATAATATTAAACTTTGATTCCTATTTTACTATACAAATATAATACCGGTTAAGTTTTTTATGGTTTAAGTCTTATATATATATATGTCATAAATTATATTTTCGCTCATAAATTACGAAAATCATAAATATTAGTTGAATACCAATTTTTTTTTTCTAAATTTGTTGGTCCTTAATCTTAAAAAATTAAAATCTCTAATTACTTTCTTTCACTGATATACCTTCCCATAAATAATCTCAATGTTGAATTGCCAAATTTTATAAGTGCTATATTTTTCTTATGAGTCCTTTAACATAAATAAAATTAAAATCTCTAATTAAAAGCGTATGTTTTAGCAACATTTTTATATGCATTAACAGACATTTTATACAATTTGTCTCGACTTCATTAAAAACTAATTGTGTAACACGTGAATTTGTCAACTAATTTACGATATAGTTTCGTGTTGAATTGCTTTATATCTATTTATGGATGGACGGTGATACAGAAAAATTAGAAATAGTCAATAACTTTAGGTTTGTATGGACTGTTAGTATCAAAGAATTTATTTTGTTACATTTTAGTATACATTCATCCCATTTTAATGATATTTCGGTCAAATGTTTATACCTATTCATTGCATGCTTATATCATAGTACTATTTTTTTTTTTGGCTTTCATTAAAATGTTACTATAAACCAATGAATTTTACGCTCGAATAGAAAAGTTAACAACATAAGATTCTAGATTAATAATAATAATAATAGTTGTTAAAAGTAGTTTAGATTATTTTTAAGAGATTTAATAGTGTGTTGGTTTATATACTTATAGCATATATACTTTTATCAGTAATTATCTATGCGAGCATTTAATATCTTGTAGTTTAAAATTTCTCATGTGGTTGAATGTCCAAGTTTCATAATGGACTAATTGTATTAAAAATTTGTTAAAAAGGTTATGCTAACTTTAGGATTAGTTTTTTAATCAAAATCAGGTTATACCAATATTTACTTATTAACCACATTAAGTTCGAAGCTTTTGTTATGGAGCTCATGATCCGATTAATATAATAAAATCCTCAAGTTCAACCATGGACGCTAGACAAATTCACATACTCTTAAGTTTTAAATCTCTTAAAAATAACATTACTATTATTACTGTTACTACTATTATTACATTTATTATTATTATCATTATTATTATTACTAATATTAATTAGCATATTGTGGTAGCAAGAGGAAACAAGGGTCCAGGCATCATTGGACGAGGTTCATGAAGACCACACCAAGAGAGATGTAGTGGTGTGGTATCGGGTGACACGTGAGTAGACGTGACCTTATCTGAAGGCATGTAAAGTTTATGTGAGGTTCCTATATTAAAACTATTCTTTAATATGATTGCATGCCTTTTTTTTTAGAAAAGTAATGCTTTATATTTGTAAGGATTACACTTAAAGGTTGATGCAACCAAAAGAGCTCTCAGCATGCACATGCAAGTAAAAGGAAGTTACTTCGGAAGATTTGATATAACTCAGAGAATTATACCAAGTATCAAATCTTCCGAAGTCAAAAGACCAAATCTTCCGAAACCAAAGATGAAGTCTTCCGAAGCTTCAAAGACAAAGCCTTTCGAAGACAAAGACTGATTTCTTCCGAAGACAGAGAATACATGCTTTCTCTGAATCACCTTTTGACAAAAGCTGAACAACTTTCCGCTGCCACTTTTGATGTCTCACCAACTAGTTGGTGAAAAGGTCCATGCTTTTATCAACTGTAGATTAAGGTTCTTTTGTATGTAACTTTCTAACTATGTACTTTTATCCTTTTTGTAATAGATTAAGATGTGATTTATGGCATGCCATAGTCACTAGTCAAAAGGCAATCTGTCTTTTGACTATTCATTGATTTTGTTGTCTAGATTAGTGTTTCCAGCTGGCCCTCAAAGTATGGCCGGCTGTAGGATGTAATATAAAGTGTCTCAAGTACTTGTAATTTAGATAAGCTTTGTAACACTTGTAAAAAACTTGAGTGCAATATACATCATTCTTGAAAACCATATCCGTGTGTTCTTGTTCTTTTTACTTGTGTTCTTTGTTTCAATCCAACTGGTTCCCTATTTGAATTGTTAAGTGTTTCATATCTCTCCATCTTGTAAAACTGTTACATTGACCACCCTTCACCGATCCTGCAATATTGTTTCGTTAAATCGCATGTTAATCTTGTAAACTACGAGATGATGGTGCGGTGTATTCTACTATGACACAGGTTAATCTAGGCAGTTTGTAGGAGTAGGGAGGCCAACCGGTTGGGATCACCATCAATCAATGTATACCCTTACGGGTAAGCCCCGAACATCCAACACCAGGATATCACATGCCCCTACTCCATAACCACATGCATTTTATATATATATATATATATATATATATATATATATATATATATATATATATATATATATATATATATATATATTACACACACTATTTAATAATCGTTAGTGTGTTTAACATATGCAGCTTGCTAGACTTGATGACTTTGTCACTGAGCTTGAGGACTACGTGCATCAGCTGCTTGCAGTGATAGCTCACCTTCATGGATGACCCGGATAAACTTAGCGACAGATTATGAACTACTATTCCATTGGTAATATGATATGTCCATCATTGGTCGGAAATTTTAAAGCTTTGGCTAGAGAATTGAAACTTGACCATAAAAGAGACCATCGATAGTTCATTACTAATGTTACCGTCAGTTACCTGTGGAAATATTTGCAAATGCCATCTGTTAGAAAGCTTATTATCCATGATCAGTTAAGCGGTGGACTTTTAATGATGGAATCTTGTTAGTGATGGCCCGTCATCGATATATTTCTTACATATATGTTTGTTGGTAAAAGTGTAGTTTTCTAGTATTTGTACTTTAAGTTTTTTTACTAGCTTGTGTATTAAGATACAAGTAAGCCTGAACCCTGATCACCACTAGTTCACTCCCATCGACCAACAAATATTCATATGTAGCAGCAAATGTAAGGCACTTTATATCTGTATTATATGAGATCTTCGCCTAGTAAATTTTAACCCATAGTGAAGTGAAAAAATATATTTGAAGCATATGGATGAAGTATGAAAGAAAAACAACTGTTGATACTTTTGGGAATCTAGGATATTAGACGAGACGAGCACATTAGCAACTCCAACGTTCTCCAGAACATGTTAAGACCTAAGTTGATTGTTTTTTTCCTAATATGAGTGGCTAGTAACTTTATTATCATCTAGGTTGATATGAATCTTAAATGTCATTATGGACCAATTTTTTTACCCTAAAATTTGAAGCCCAAATGGTGAATCCGAAAAACCAAAAATAAAACCCGAAAAAACAAAAACTATACGAGTTTAAGAACCTAAATACCGATATATCAGTTTTTGGTTTCAGTTTGAGGCTAAAACGAAACTAAATCGACCCATACACACCCTTAATAATCATATTTATATTCATATTCTTGCTTTGTGCACTTGTGCTCAATTAGTGTAGCATCTGGTGGTGCGATAATGGATGCATGATTCATGTTATAAAGCTTATATGAGTGTTAGTAATAATGGAAAAGAAAACCCAATAGTTTGTAAGGTTTTCAAATAAGCACCAACCTCTTAATTATCACCTATGAACAATTTTTCTAAACCAAAGGAAGGGTTAAAAGACTTATTGTCCTGCCTTTCCTAAGTCAACTGAAAGATCTTTTTTTTGAGTCAACCTTTTTGAGGATAGAAATTCATAGGAAAACAACATTACTAACTAAGCATTAATGTACTACATGTCTTATTTTCATTAACTTAACTACTTGTGTCTTATATATAAAATATTTTTCATACTATATTAAATTCATTAATGTTGTTTTAGTCGTTTACGAAGGTAATGGATTGCAACTCAAACATGTGCAATGTATCTTTTAAATAATTGTTGTATTTATAATGTTTTGGTTTGCATGTGTGCATACGATGCACCCAATTTTGCATTGGTACCATATATGTGTATACACAACGTATAAATTTCATATGAATGTTCCTATCATGTGTATTGAGCTCAATACACATGTACATACGTAGTTGTGTTTTGTGTTCTATACACATACATACATTCATATTTTGTTCAATGGGTATATGAACACCTTGTCTTTCATGATTTTTGATTATATATTCAACTTAAATTTACAAGTTAAGATGTTTTTACTTTGCATTTGCATATTTTGTTTTTGTTTTGCACATTTTAAGCTTCAAGTAGTATTAACATATTTAAATTAAGTTTACCTTCATATTGATATTCAAAACATATAAATTTTAGTCACGTTCTAATTAACGAACGATCATAGTTCAAAGTACATTGTCAATATCAATTGTGCTCCCATTTTGCTCATTGATATTCACTATACACCGTCATCATGGGCGGATGAAATAAAGGTATAAGGGGCCTACACCCCCACTCAACTACAAATGGGTTCATTTACATATCGATTAATATAGTTAAGGTACCCAAGGTTTTTTCTTTTAAGGCACCTATGTTCTCAAAACTCAACTCCGAATATCCAACTAATTAGAAGCTATCTTGATAATAAGTAGTACGGTTCTTGATTAAAAGGAGGTTTCTATTATCAAAACTGATGATTATAATGTATATTTGATTTGCTTAATTGTTATTGATTAAAAAGGAGGAAATGAATGAACCCATTTGTGCTGACTAGGTCATGACTTGTGATGTTATATTTTTTGACATCCCAAACTTATTTGCGCTTGATATACTATTATTGCCAGTTGCGTATATTATTACCTAAATGTCATGTCATAATTCGTGAAATTTGCTACGAACGTATGTAATTTTTTTTACCATACCCATTTTGATTGGTCTGATTGAACTGTTCTGACATAATCCATATTTGATCCTTGCTAAGAAAAATCTTAGAATTCATCACCGACCGTCATATTATTTGTAATTTTAACAGGTACCATAACACCAGTTTTTAATGCATCATATAAACAAATGATTCGACTTCCTAAGCCTAAAAGTGAAAAAGACATCTTTTTAGATAAGGATGAAAGATTACAAGCTCAGGTTTGTTCTTTGTTGGGCTCAAGTTAGCCTTAGCCTGTTGGGCTGATTTTCGTGCTTGCTGGGCTGGTTTAGTTACGCGCCTACTGAGTTGAACTGCATTCATGGGCTGCTCTCTACGATATGGGCTACTCTCAAGGATGTGAGCATGTGACTACTTTATTAGTCTATTGGATTATTACATTTGTGGGCTGCAAATACTTTTAGTGTTTAAGAATCATTAACTTCATTTCTCAAGCCCAAATCTCAAACAATTTAAATAAAAGAGTGGGGTTATAAGTTATAACTACAAAACAAAAAAATATTTCAAACTTTGCAAACTTACAAAACACGTATACAGTTTGACAATCAAGCGGACGGTTGGATGGTCGATTTAGCCTGCTAAACTGCTTGTAAACAAATCAATCAAAACTTGTAAAGCACCTATTTTACAAAGCTTTTCCTAGTTTGTAGTAAGTAGTCACATCTAGCGAATGTAAATCCCCATATATGTCAAGCATAATAAGTACTCATGTCTGGACAAAGTAATCCCTTAGACCAATAATTGGTAGACTACATGATGTTGTTGTAAATATGATGATTGCTTTAGTACAATATTTTATTCTTGTTAACGAAATATAATTAAATGGCACAATGTTTTAAAAGTGAAATGTTTGTGTAGATTTAAATTTGGACTCGCTTAAGCTATCTAATTATCATATAATTGTGTACCACATAATAGAGGATAGGAGAAAGAATGTTAGACTGCTAGTGCAATGGTCGGTTATTATAATAATGAAAGCTCTTGCCGGAGTTAAGTAGTTACTTTTGAACTATGATTTTATATTTATAACGTTTCTAGCTTATTTTAGTTTTATTTGTTTAAGAGTCGTATTCACACTTCTCTGCAATTTATAGCATTATTTTAAACTAAGTTATAACACCGTGTATTACACGGGTTAAATAAAAAAATATTATAAATTAATGAAAAACTAGAAAATATAAAACACTATTTTGATATAAGATATAACTAAAGTTATGTGTGAGTAAGTACTTTAGCTATTAAAATATTTTTGTTATTTTTTTAAAACTCTTAGTTTAAAAAAGTGTTTTTTAACTCACGTTTTAGAAACATGTTAAGCTACATTTCGTGCTAAGAATATTTTTTTTAAAATGTCACTTTTAATAAAAATCCCATTATTTCAAAACTATGGGTTCTAGTTATTTTTGTTTTATGAATAATTTTTCGTATTTATTAAAACTTTTCTTTGACAAAATATCATTTTTATAAATATTTCATTGTTTAAAAACTCTAGGTTTTTTTTAATTTTTTTAGGAAAATATTTTCATATAAAACCTTTATTTTTAAAAGAAATATCGGTTTTAAAATATTTCATATGTGTAGAAAGATACGTTGTTTAAAAAAATCATAGTTTCTAAATATCTGTTTTTTTCAAAAAAAGTGTATTTTTAATCAAAATATTTAGTTTTTAATTAATAAAAAATACGTTTTATAAAAAATATTGATTTTACAAAAAAATAAAATGTTTAAAATAAGAGAGAGAGAGAGAGAGAGAGAGAGAGTGAGAGAGTTTATCAATTAATTGTTTTAATTTTTTAAAAATCAATAAATGATTTGAGCGGAAAAATAAATGGTAGACTTAATGTAATTGTTAAATGTGTTCATCCAATATAATCAGAGATAAAGGCATTGTGTGTCGCCGGAAATTAAGGTGTGAAAGAATTGCTATCCACATAGTGCAAAAACTTTAATATACGCTCACCTAATCGAGTACAAACCGAAATCAACCCAACTCGAATTCCCATGTAGGTTTTGACGTTTTTCTTGAAGAGTTAGTTTCATAGGGATGGCCTTTGAAATAAAAAAGCATACCACATGGTTTTCACATGATTCATGTGGTGTTTTTTTAAACCTCAAATCTTAGCAAAATATTGCGTTAATAAAGTGATATAATTCAACTAAATACATGTTCATACATAAAATGACTTAATGACGATTACAATGAAAACAAACACATTTCTTCATGATTCCATACATATAATTATCTTCTCCAATATATAAAATAATAACCAACCAAATATTATGCAACATATTTAATTAAGTCGTGTTTAAATTACAGTAAGATGGGTGTAATTAACAGGTAAGACTGCATTCATGACCTTTCCATATCCATCAAGTGGACCCTAGCAATCAATACAAGCTAACTAAAAAAATTGGTATGTGATGGCGAATTGAAGTCTATATATATATAAAAAAAGTGAATATATATATAAAATCAAGGATAATAACAAAGAACATATGGAGGATTGATGTTATGGCTCCAATTATTCAGGGGACACTGAGGTGTTAGTGGTAGCACGTTCCATAAAACATGCTTGTAAACTTGTGTATTTGTGAATACGAAGTTTAGAACGAATATGTCTGTCGTCGGTGTTTCACTGCTTTCGTATGTATGCATATATATATACCTAATTATTATTAAGTTATTGGTTTTGATTGTTCCATTTTTCCTTCGATCTCTAGGTTTTCTGTTGATATATATGCAATCTAATATTACTCTAATAATTGCAACTTAATATGGAAGAAGAACAACTACCACATAAAATGATAATTAAAATGTAATTGTGTCTAATTTTACAAGAGCATAAGCCGGCCAAGTGCTAGGCTAAGAATAAACTAGCTTGTCTAGTAGACGAGCTCTTATTTTAGTAGTTTTCTGTAATTATTATTATACTAGGTTATAGTCTCGTGTATTACACGGGGCTTTAAAATAGAAATTATATAATTTTGTAATGTCCAAGGATAAAATATTTGAACTATAAGCAAACAAAGGAAAAAAAATTATAAGCTCTTAATTAATTTAAATCCATGTCTAACAAACTCATGTTTTAAGTAGGAAACACAAATAGACAAAAGTTTTATCTCACACTATACACTTATACATACAACTATACAATACCATAACATATGATACATAACTTAAAAAACCACCACTATTTTATGCTCTAACAAACCATCTGAATTTAATATTTTAACAAACACAACCTAACCATTAAATCAATATATCAAAACTTTAAAAGCACACTTTGTTTAAAAAAACAACTCTGTTTTAGATAACATTTACATAACATCATTTAGATAAGAGTTATAAAGAAAACTATGTATTATATTTTTTGTTTAAGTTAACGAATAAATGTTATTTATAAAAAATTTAATTAAAGTGTTAAATGCAACATTATAATTAAAAATAAAAATATAAAAAGGTTTATTGTCATATTTTGGTTGATTGAAGCATTTGAATATGAACCTTGAGTGTTCCTAAATTGAGATTTTGATTCGAATTGTTGAGATATTTATGCAACAGTATGTGAGATTTATTTGGAAGATGTTCAAAAGATATTTTGATAAATTTTAAAGTTAAAAGTCATATTAATAATCTTAAGTGATCAAATGGTTAATTTGATAATTACCATTTAGTTTAATAGGTATAGAAGATTTGAGCGGGAAAACATTTTTGTGGTTAAATGTGGTATTGACACGTGTCACAAATTATAATCATTTATTAGTAGAGATATAAATATATAATAATAATAATAATATAATAATAATAATAATAATAATTATTATTATTATTATTATTATTATTATTATTTTATTATTATATATAATAATAATAATAATAATATAATAATAATAATAATAATAATAATAATTATTATTATTATTTTATTATTATTATTATTATTATTATTATTATTATATAAATTTATGATAATACATATAATTAACGCATAAAATTATAGTTATATATATAAACTATTATAAATGTAAATAAATTAAATAATAAATAACAAAGGAGGGTTAAGAAACTACTCACGAGACGAACTCGAGCTTTAAAAATACAACTCGAAACGAGCTGAACTCGAGTTCGATGTCTCATAAGTTAAAGGAGCCGAACTCGAGCCTATTTGATCTCGGGTTTGGCTTGGATCATGTAGGCTCCTAAATGTACTATCAAAACTAACCATTTATATATCTTACAACATTAATTAAAACTTGAAATATTGACTCTACTAAAATTTAAAAATATATATGTTTTAACAAATTAATTTGTTTGTATACACATCTCTATACTAATAAATAAAAATATTAAGTGACATGTGTCACTCTTTCATGCCTCCTTAACAATTTTTCCCGCCCCTCTCTCCTATTAATTATTATATAAATTTTTTAATCTTTTATTTTTTGTCTCTCTCCTAATATTAAATATTTCCACAATTAAATTTTTAAAGTGTTTTATATTTTAAAATAAATATATGTTAAAAATTATATAATATTTCATAAATATGTAATAAGAAAATCTCTATTACGAAAATTATAACTTTAAATTTTAATAACCTGTGTATTACACGGGTTATAGCCTAGTGTAATTAATATATCCTAAACATATGGTATAACATTGAACATAAACCAGTTTGTTTTGTTTAATAATCTCTATATATAATAAAAGAAAAGAGGTTCAGCCACGTGGCGAGATTTTAGGCTATATGTTGCCACATGGCACAATTTAAAGATACTACAGCCACGTGTTAAGAGGAGGTCGATTTAGTGTTAATTCAGAAGCGCGGATCTATATCCGACCCATCTTCCTAAACGGGTTTATACAAATAGGCTGAAGAAACCTCATCTAACCCTAATCGATCATCCACAGCCTCAGACGTACTCTACGATCCGAATCTCCCTCTCTACCTTCGTCTGTATCTCTTGGATTATCCGGCCATTCTCAGGTAACCTTTTATTATTCTCCAGCGGTTCGATTTCATTGCAACTGTGGTCCGATTTTGGTTCGATTCTACTAAACATGTTTCTGATTTGTTCTGTTTTGGTTCCTTTTTGGATTGGTTTTGGTTCGATTATACAAAACATGTTTCTATTCGATTCGATTTTGGTTCGATTTTACTAAACATGTTTCTGAATAGTTCGATTCTGGTTCGTTTTTTGTTCCATTTTGGTTCCATTATGCTTAGTGTAATTGCTTCGATATAGGTTTGATTTTACCATCAGAAACATGGTTTTGATTTATTAAAAGTAATCGATTTCACCATGGTTACATATTTAATTGGTACAATCAAACTACATTGCTAATGAATTTGACTTATTTGATGATCAGAATTTAACTCACCTATTTCTTCTTCGATTGGTTTTAAAACTAATATAATATAATACAGTGATTCCTTGTGATTTGTATTTTCTTGTGTGTTCTTGAATTTCATGTTTTATTACATCAATATTATGATGATGTGTTTATGCCCTATAATCTCAGTTTTACCTTAAAGATATATTGATTGTTACATCAATATTTAACTTGATTATTAAATAATTTTTCAACTGATTCTCAATCTTATTCTATATTTGTATTGATTAGATATGGAGCCTAATGCAAGTTAAAATTGGTATCCTGGATATATTAAATATGGTTATCTTGACTCATTAGGTTGATCTTTGACAAAGCTGTGTTTATTGAACACAATGTAATTGCATCCAAATTCATGAACATAATGTAAATAATATCCTTTTGTTTTTTGGAATTTGTTTACATCTTTAAATAACACTCACTCACCAATGTTACAATATTTGGAGTTCTAAATTCATTTCTAATAATCTTTACCAAAGTAGTATGCTTGCAACATGAAGTTCGGCTAAGAAAAAACATGAATCTTTACTTCATAGTCAGCATACTTCATTACTTCTCATGGTCGCATGCGTGGTTTTGCGATTCAAGTTATAAATAATGAATATATTTTGAAGGTCGTTGACTTTCCTGGTCAAGAGAATAAAGTGGTATGCTTGTGAATTTGTTTAACTAAAGATCTATTTCTTCTTCACTCTGTTGCCTATTAGATTTCTTTTTCTCCAAAGAATGAATATATTTTGATATGGAATGTATAGACTATATAGCAATATGTGATTATATGCTCTAATATTCTTTTTGTAAATATATATTTTTGGTTCTTTGACAGATAAAAACCCAAGTAAAACTTATGAGGATAATGATTGTGGAGATGCTGTTGAAGAATATTCAGATGATGAAGATAATAATGTCTTCTTTGACATAGAGACTTTTTTGATCATCAAGTTCTTATAGAAGTAGTGGGATCGAAACGATCATCATCTTTTACACTAGATGGAGCTTTATAATTTTTTATATCAGTAGGAAAGTGTACTCATTTTTTATATGTTTTGATTGAATTTATATATTAGTTTCATTTTCACAAGGGATCCAAGTTACTAATTACTATTTTTTGGACAAGATCATTAATTAATTTTGTTGCTTACTAGAGGCTTCTCTTTCTATCTCCAACTCTTGCTAATTGTTCAAAACTACACTCGGGTCAAATAAACGAGGTCAATCTTGATTGTTTATTTAAAGTAAGATATTTTATCATTTTAAGCTACGTAGGGGATTCAATTGGTTCAATGCCCTTTTTAATTGCAATCTTTTTGGAATAGTTCCAGGGTCAATGTGTTTAAAAAGGCTCCCGTTTGATGTATATTTTTACATTATTCATATCAGATCTAACTTCTTAACATATATTTATTTAATCTTCACATTCTTATATATTATAAGATTATAATATTAGTTCTTAATATATAATTGTTAATATTTTTTATTTAATTTTCTCAACCCCGTGTAACACACGCGTCGTTAGGCTAGTTTATCTATATATGTGAATAAAAACTAAGCAATTTATATTTGGTATTATATGTTATTCCTCTTTCTATATATAAAAGTTCGTGGTTCATGATATAAGTAGAACTTGTGATCACAGATTGGCATTCATAGATATCCAAATAAAATTCAAATTCCAACTTTTAACATATCACCAAGAAAATCTCAATCATCTTTATAAAACGACGCAAGCAAGTATGCTTAAAATATACACTTGACATAATGCCCTAATATTAACGGTCCAAATTTTTTACGTAACAAAATAAGATAAAAATATCCAATCTCATAAATTAAATAAGATTTCCCTTGATTGTGATATCAAAATCTTTTTAAAATAATAGTTATATTGAATGCATGTAAATATAATAAGAAAGCGTGATCCACATTGGTCAATAACTTCTTTCACCTAGCTTCCACATACCATTTCTTTCCTACAAAATCATCAAAGCCTGATAACAATGAAATAACAATCTTCGATCGTTGTTTCTCTCCAATGGGGTCTGGGATTTCAACGGCTAGCAAAGACAGTTCTCCAGCGAGGAGCGGTGAGCTATCACCGGGCCTCGGTGACTTACCGGAGAACTGTCTGGCTTTGGTTCTTTCTTATTTAGACCCACCGGATATATGTAACTTGGCAAGAATCAATCGGAGTTTTCACCGGGCATCGTCAGCTGATTTCATATGGGAACCGAAGCTGCCCGATAACTACCGGATTCTTGCCGAGAAACTTATGTTTTATGAAGGGAGTTCCAAGTGTTTGGGGAAGAAAGACATATATGCTGGATTGTGTTGTCCCGTTCGCTTCTCCAGTGGTACAAAGGTATGAACTTTTTTTTTCTCTTTCATCCTCTCACAAACCTACACATGCGCTCTTATCAGACGAGTGAGATTTTTACTGGGTATGTTTGTTTCACAAAGATAAAACACGAGCCATTAATGGAGGTGTGGTACTGATGCAGGAAGTTTGGATGGAGAAAGAAAGAGGAGGGATTTGCATGTTGGTATCTTGGAAGGGGATGAAGATAACAGGCATTGATGATCGTAGATATTGGAGTCACATCCCCTCCTTGCAATCAAGGTTAATTTCATATTTCTTTCATTGATTAACGTTAAAAATAAAATTACATATTAATTATTTGAATAATTATGATATTTACTTTCATTTCTGATTATAAATTAAAAAAAAAAAACACCCTAGCGTTATGAGGTTCTGAATTGAAGCAGTAATTTTTAACTAATCTTGAAATGATTATTTTCTGAAAACATTTTACTTATTTACTGGTTCTTCAAAATATAGTGTAACCATGTATAGTAGACTTAAAACACAGATTAAACTAAGTTTAACTTCATATTAAAGCTTGATTCTACTGTTTTAGCTAGACTGAATCTCTATTTACAAGCTTAAGCTCTAATTTAACAGGTTACTTAAAGTTTTGATGTAATTCTATTATTATTACTAGTACTATTATTATTAAAATTATCTTATCCCTATAATGTTCATATACTTTGATCTAGCCGACTTGTGAAATAATGTAATACAACTAAAGCTCTATGCATGAGCTCGACTCGAAAGTCCACTCGAGTAGCTTAATTGAGCACAACTCACTTAGATAGAGGTATTAATAATAATAAAAACTAACAATATTACGAAGAACGTCAATTGATTTGAACATGTTAACTCATGGATAATTAGTTGGTTAAATACCAATCCATGCAATAACGTTGTTCCTATAAAGTTATCTTTTGACTTATGATATATGATGGAAACAACCAAAATGCAAAAGTAGAAACGATCCTTAATATAAAATATCTTTTACATTTGAAAGTAAGAAAAATAATTTTACGTGCTGTGCAGTCGGTGCAGATAAATAAAAATGAATAAATTTATATTTCTAGGATTCTTATATACACAGAAACATGGCAATATTTACTGTGTGTTAGGTAAGTTTAAGTAAGACTGCAAGCACGCATGATTTATTTTACTTTATTTTCGAAAAATTGATGAATTAAAAATATATTGTGTGGTTTTAAGTGTTACAAAACTTTAAAGTTTAAACCACAATTTTTTGGATTGTTGTCGGACAATAGAAGACAACGGTTTACATATCATACAGCAAATTACAGGCTTTTTTTATTATTTTTGAGGAAAATGAAATTATAAACTTTATATCTAGAGTAAATTATAAATTTTATCTTTTAAGTATATTTAAAATTGTAGATGTTGTCCTTAAACTTTGATAAGTATATTAAGTGTCATTTATTTGAAAATTTATCACGTTTTATGTCTTTTCAACTAACTGGAGTTAACTTTTTCTGTTTAAGTTTCTAGTAAATGACATTTTTGTTCTTATTTTTAAAAGGACAAAATATGTAAATTATATTGGTTTTATTTACTTAATCCTTCTCTCTATTTTTTGTCACCACCTTTATCCAAACTTATTTTAAATATCATTCATTAATTAATTTATTTTTTTATTAAATATAATTTTCTTTGAAAATTTTAGTTTATTATAATTTTTATTTGTTCATTTAAGTTATTTACTTTTTAATAAAAACTATAAAATTTAGTGAACTCATAATTTTTAAATAAAAAATAAAATTTACATAAATTACTAAAATATTATTAATTAAAACATAAATTAAAGCATAAACATAAACATAACTAATCATTAAACATTGAATAAACGTAACTGATTTTGACATTATTTCTTTATGTCTATAAAATGCAACATCCACTCGAAACACTAGATTAACTATGTTGATTTGTTTCTTCACTTCCGACGATTCCGTTTAAATACTTTAAGAATAGAATTACAGTTTCTTTTAAATAACAAGTCGTTTACGCACATAAGTAAGTTTCTTTTAAATAACAAATCGTTTACGCACATAAGTACGTTTAATATGAAGAGTTGAAAAATTGCAATTTTTAAACAAAACCGGTAAGTTTCCAACAAAAAAAATGAACTAAAACCATGTTTAAAAATTTTGGAATCAAAATTTAAATAACAATTATGGCTTCTCATAGCTACCTTTTTTCACGGTTATTTTTTGTTTATATAATCTATTAAAAAAATTCAATTATTAAAAGTTTAATTAAATAAATTACTTAACATGTTTATCTTAAAAACGAAGTTATTTATTACTAAACAGTTTAATTTTTGATTTTGATTTTGTTTTTTGATTTTGGAGATCTAGTTCAAAGTTAAACCAAATAAATTTTATAAAATTTTCATCTTAAATTGTTTAGATGTATAGACTAGGCAATATTAAGTTACAAATAGTGACTATGTTCAATTTGTAAAACGTATTTTAATAAATCAATTGGATTATAAATCAATAATTTAGATTTTCGATAAGTATATAGAAACGTGATGAAGTAAAAAAAAATAAATCAAAGAGATAAAGTAACAGTAAAAATTATACCAATTATTATTCCAACTAATCGAAACATTTATAACTGTAGTTATATTTTATAAAAAAAGTATTAAAACTAATTAGTTTATAAAACAAATGTGATGAAATAAAAAGAAATAAATCAAAGTATAAGTAATTAAAAAAAAACAAAAGATATTTAATGAAAATTACACATTGAGTCCTTTATATGATAAGGGTAAAATTGTCATTTGCAGAAAATTAACAAAAAAAATTAACATTTGTTAGTGAAAAGGACGAAGAGTGTGACAAATTTTTAAATAAAAGACACTCAATGTACTTATTAAAGTTTAATAATAAAATCCATGATTTTTACAATACTTAAAGGACAATATTTATAATTTACTCTTATATCTATCTTTATCTTTTTCATATTTATTTTTCATAATTAAGTAGTTTTTTGCTAATTTATATTATTTATAAAATATTATTTGACTTGATACAGAAACAAATACTTAGTCGGTAAAAAAATTATTTGTTAATATTACATAAAAGAAATAAAATAAGTGTCAAAATTTATATAAATTATATATTTTAAAATAAAAATTTATAAATTTTAATTTGTTTTTAACTCAATTACCATATTTAAAATGATTTAAAGTTTAAATTATTTGTAGTATACAAGTTACCGAACCACATGACATATAAGTCTCTAACACACTTCACAAAAATATGTAAAAATAAAAAAATTCCAACCGATACTACTACGTACACCCACCCTTCAACGCCCTTGTGCAAGGGCATCTCGCCCAACGGCAATGTCACATTACCTTAAAAGCGTGCTCACTGAAGATAGTCTGGAAATATATCATAACTAATAGAAGGAAAAAAAAAAAGAAAAAAATCTACTGTTTATTTTTTGTTGATGTATCTACTAAAATAATGCTTTGTAAGAAAATAATATATTGTGATTATTTTGAGAATTGAAAATACCACAATAAGTGTGACAGCTTGCTCCTTATGGATTGACATCGAATGAATCCTTTTAAATTCAAACATGCATGTGTATATATACATTTATATATTTATGTATGCCTTAGTTGATTGTAAACTTCTAGAGAAAATTAATACCCAGTCAACTGTCAACTGCAATAGCGAATATATATGGTGGTTATATTATTTCCACCATATCACAATTGGGACGTTAAAGTATTTTTTAAACTTCATTACATAATTTAGTTACTTGCATTGCATCTCACGTTTTATAGAGCATTTGTTCCAAAATATATATCTCATCGAGTAAATTACACGGACAGTCCTCAAGGTATGCACATATTGCAACTTCAGTCTCCACTTTCAATAAATTACAGATGCGGGCCTGAACTTTACATGGTTTGCACACTGGTAGTCCCTGACGCTAACAAATGTTAACTTTCTCTGTTAAATCAATGTCAAATTACCAAAATACCCTTAATAATAAATATTAGATAAAATCTAACCCACCCCCTTCATCTTCTTCTTCACTACCATTCATAAATCACCACCATTGCAGGTCATTGCCACCACCACCGCCACCACCACCGCCACCACCACCACCTCCACCACAACCACCACCGGAACCAATCACCACCACAAACTCATAATCGCCACCATTTCAGTACCAATAAATCCTAACCTACCCCATCACACCCCCTGCATTATTTTCTTCATTTTCATCATCTTCATCACACACCCTATACCACCACCCCTCCACCATCCTTTAACTCCACCAACCTCCATCATCACCACCATCCTCCATCACATCCTCCACCATAAAACCGATGACCTTCCACGCATTATCACCACCATCTTCATCATCTTCTGCTGCTGAGTAAACCTCCGCCACTGCCGCCTCCGGCGACGATAACTTCTTCTGATGACGAAGAAGAATATAAAATTCATAATTTTTACACTCCTCAGGGGTCAATCGCAAGCACCGACGATGGGTATTCTGTAAGAAGTTTCCATACGAAGCGGATTAATCGATGGAATTCGAGCCCTAATCCTCACTCGAAACGAACTTCACCAAGATCAAGACTTTCAGTATCGTCTTCTCCGAATACCACATCCGAAATTCGTCGGTTTTATGGTGGAGGATGTGATGGAGGATGGTGGTGATGATGGAGGTTGGTGGAGTTAAAGGATGGTGAAGAGATGGTGGTATAGGGTGGGTGATGAAGACGATGAAATTGAAGGGGTGGGGTTAGATTTTATCTAATATTTAATATTAAGGGTATTTGGTAATTTGACATTGACTTAACAGAGAAAGTTAACCTTTTTTAACGTCGGGGATTACCGGTGTGCAAACCATGCAAAGTTCATGCTCACATCTGTAATTTATTGAAAGTGAGGACTAAAGTTACAATACGTGAATACCCCAGGGACTGATTGTGTAATTTACTCTATCTCATCATTATTCCAAAGTGATATCCACACTCCACACTTTACCTTTCGTCCAAGATAATGAAACAAACTTAATTAAGTTTATAAATATAGAAAAAGTCAATTCTTTAATTTACAATATATGTTTGTTAACATTTGATTAAAGTACTATATTTTCATGATGACATTGTAGATTTCACACGATTGCGTATCTCCATCAAATATGGTGGTTAGAAGTCGAAGGAGATTTGGAGTTCGAATTTCCAACGGGTAGCTATAGCCTGTTCTTTCGCCTCAAGCTTGGGACACCATCGAATGGGCAACACAAGACAACTCAACAAGTTCATGGTTGGAACATCAAGCCTGTTAGGTTTCAATTTTCAGTATCAAATGGCGAGCATGCTACTTCTCAACGTTTTCTAAGTGAGTCAGGAAAATGGCTACAGTGTCATGTTGGGGATTTTGTCATCGATGACTCGTATAAGCCCACAAAAATTAACTTCTCCATGACGCAAATTGATTGTACTCACCAGAAAGGTGGTTTGGCCTTAGATTCGGTGTTTATTTGCCCCAATAAACTTGATTTAGTACGGTGACACGCAAGATATCATGTTATTAGGTTTGTAAGGATTGATTTCATATGTTGATTAAGTAATATTTGATAATGAAATGTTTAATTAATTAATGGTATCAAAAACATATTATCACATGATTAAACAATTAGATTTGTTGCTATGACTTCTTACTATTAGCATATCCGTTTATGTTATATGGGTTTCAAAAGGCATAATCATCGATTATAATAAAATTAGTTAATAATAAAAATGTGTAACAGTTATTAATAATGATAATATAAACAATAAGGTCACTAATAAAGTTGATTGATAAGACTTTAACACGTATATCAAAATTTAAATGTATATATTATTCAGAATTATATATGTTGTAAGATTATAAATGAAAGGTATAGATACAGTTATAATCGTTTATTATTTATATATGTTTGTAATTAGTTGATTACCAAATGAGATTATAAAATAAATTTACATGTTTTGTTATTATATTTGCAAAGATTTAACGCTAGTTAGTTTTACCATCAAAAGTGTTACAATCAAACGGAATAACATAAGATGCATTATACATTCTCATTTTTCACAATCACATTATTTTTCTTGTAAATAAAATGAATAGTATGTTTGACGATATATTAACCATTTTGATAGCAGCAACAAAGTGGATAAGTTGGATAACCATCATTTTTCAAACGCGTTTGCTTAATCGTAAATGCTTTTAATACATTTTCATTTACTAGTAGTGTGCCCGTGGGATGCGACGGGTTAAAATCAAATATGATATGTAGTTAGGTATTAAGAGTTGTAAAACTCATAATTTCAAGAGATTTGGTCAACTATTTATAAACTAGACTATATATAATGCGTATTTGTAGGCTGGATTTTTTTAAACTGACTGTAACTGTTTCTTAAAATCAAAACAAACATTTTCATATTTTAAGTAAAAACATCTAACAACCACACAAACAGTAAATTATTAACAAATAAAGGGATCAATGTGTAAATAGATTTGAATATCCATGTTTTTAGCATGGTTAAAATGACAGTATTGCCCTTAGAAATAATTGATTTTAAGTTGTACATTGTGCTTAAAATGTTCAAATCTCTTAAATTGTGACGGAACCCCTCTTTCGTGCATTATAATATAATATAGATAAATAAACAAAAGTTATATATGGGTACAAAACTATGTTATATAATAGATTCTAATTTTTTAACAAAACAGTTTATATATAATAGATTCTAATTTTTTAACAAAACAGTTTAAGGGTTCTATGTTTTAAAATGTTTCGTGTATTCTTTTTATTTACTCACTAGTCACTACACATAGAAAGGATAAAAGCTTCACTTGTTTCGTCATAAATTCATAATGGACTTAATTACTTAAAATGGGTATTAGATAAAAGCCCATTAAAATTTGGATCAACAGTTTAAACTTTACTAAGAGAGGCCCATTATAAAAGGGGGCAACAAATATGGGCCACTAGGTGTTCAAAATTTCAAATAGCGAGTACATTAAACCTAACTTTTGATTGTCATGTAGGTCCCATTAGATCCCAAAGACTAAAGCCCGTTTGGTTCGTAAAATATTTTGCAAAATAATTAGAATTTGAATTGAAATTAGAATTAGAATATTATTAAAATTGATAAGATGTTTGATTAGTAAATTTTACGTGAAATTGAAATGTTAATTTTAAACAATCTAATAATTCCTCCAATAAGGTAAGAAAATTTTCTAATTACAATTTCATCTATTGACCAACCAAAAAAGATTTTAAATGAAAATTTTTTCAATTCTAATTTCAAAAATTCTATGAAAACCAAACACGGCCTAAGAAGACAGCTTGATGTAAATGGTGTCCATAATCAACTAGCTATAAGCCTATAACTTTAAATCATGAAGTGTATAGGTTTGATTTTTTTTCCTGGTATATTAAAAATTGTATGTTATTTAAAAATATGTAAGTCCAATTATTATATTTTGTTTAATTTGGTTATGTTGTGATGATTAAACCACGATTTTGAATCGATTGCAATATGTAGTTCATCGCAATTTAGGAGTCTAGGGAGTAAGTCTAGTCTATCGCAAACCCTAAGGGGTGTTTATGAATCTACCCTATTTTTTATTATAATTTCAAACAACGAACTCACACACTATAAACGCTACTGCTCAATCCACATCAACTTGTACACAACGAGACTCTAAATCTCTTGAGGAGGGATATCATGCACCATGCCTTGATATTGGATCGGAGGCCCTTTGGTGTTTCAATTGGAATTTCAATCACAGATCTAATCTATCATAATTACGTGTATGTCAGATCACTGCTATTGGGTTTGGTTTGAACAAAAAGTTTCATTAAAGGAATCGATTTCTATACAAGTTTTCATAAAAAAAGATGTTTGGTTCAAACAAAACTTAAATCAAAGATTTGTTGGTAAAAGTAAAATCATTTGTTCGCAAGATATTGTTATTTGTTAATTTCTTCCTATATGAGTAGTTTTTTTCTTCCAATTATTTCTACTTAACTGCATGGCATAAATTCAAGCTTTGTTTAATTTCCAACAATAGCAGCTCAATGGGACATATGAATCATAGGTTTTCTCTAGTCAATTGCACAAGCGTAACATGTTAGCAAATAGATTTCTTTCTTGGTGTTCTATTGTTTTAGTCGATCATTAAATTAATGTTTTGGATGCATCATGTTATGACCTTATTATTATTTGATCCATCTTAACATGTTTATTTTTGTCACATTTATCTATTTTGACCGATCTAGTTTTGACATACTTGACTTACTAGGTATTTTTTTACCCCTATTGACGAAAAATGTTTAGATTTAATACTGACCATATGTTCTATCTTCTAAACCAAATATGTTATAATCACAAAAGAATTCAAAACAAACATTAATTTTTTTAAAAATATGATAAAAATTACATAATATTAATTTAGCAAGTAAAGGAATAGTGCCACTGTTTCTTTTAGGTATTAACCATCATTTATTATGATTTTGTTAAATAAAGAATGCTAGAACGATATTAGAAGACGACATGCACATTTTGACTAAAGTAGTAGGTGTGACATTCCTAAAAAGATGTTTATGGGTTGCATATATTGAGTTATGGTCTATTTGAGGCAAAGTTAGCGAAAGATTATAGAATGCTTACCTCCTCTCATTATCATAAATACTATAAATAATACATTGAGATCCCATATTTTAGGGATAGATTACAATGATATTTGAATTATAAATAACTAGATAAATTACAAATATACAATGATACTATTACACCCCCGCAGTCGAAGCGGGAGGCGGCCGAATGCTGAGACTGGCTCGAAAGTCATCAAATAAGATCTTCGGGAGGCCCTTCGTAAAGATGTCTGCAATCTGATATCGTGTAGGCACGTGGAGGATACGAACTTGGCCACGTTGAACCTGCTCACGAACAAAGTGAATATCCAATTCAATGTGTTTCGTTCGTTGGTGTTGAACCGGATTACCACTTAAATAAATTGCACTTATACTATCACAATAAACCAATGTAGCTACGGACAGCGTCCGTTTCAGCTCCAACAACAGGTTCCGCAACCAACATATTTCCGCTACCACGTTAGCGACACCCCGGTACTCGGCTTCAGCGCTGGATCGAGAAACATATGACTGCCGTTTCGATGACCAAGATAATAAGTTATCTCCAAAGTAAACGCAATAACCCGAAGTGGATCGTCTAGTGTCGGGGCAACCGGCCCAGTCCGCATCCGTATAGACTTTCAATGATTGCGTTTTGGATGGGCCGAGGGTTAGACCGAAGTCTGATGACCCTTGGAGGTACCTTAAAATCCGAAGTAAATTGTTCCAGTGGGTTACCTTTGGAGAATGCATATGAATACACACCTGTTGCAATGCATACGATATGTCGGGTCTATTAAAAGTGAGGTATTGTAAAGCCCCGGCTAAGCTGCGGTAAAGAGTTGGGTCATCGAATACCTCACCATCAGTGGCACTCACTTTTGGTTTTGTGTCAACGGGAGTAGGAACGGACTTGCAATTTGACATTCCCGCTCGTTCCAAAATTTCTTTGACATAGGCTCGCTGAGAAAGAAACATAGTATCTCCGTCTTGTTTTACTGAAATCCCCAAAAAGAAGCTGAGAGGACCAAGATCTTTCATGGCAAATTCAGAAGAAAGTTTGGTCATAATCTGCAACCGTAGGGAATTTGTGGAGGTGGTAAGGATTATGTCGTCCACGTAAATGAGAATGTAAGCTGTTTCCGAGCCATGTTGATACACGAAAAGTGAGTTATCACAGCAACTTTGGGTAAAACCGAGTGTGACTACAAAGTCAGTGAATCTTTGGTACCAAGACCTTGGTGCCTGTTTTAACCCGTAAAGAGACTTTTTCAACCGACAAACATGATCCGGATAATCCTGGTGACGAAACCCCATGGGTTGATACATGTAAACTGTCTCGTTAAGCGTCCCGTGAAGGAACGCATTCGTCACATCAAGTTGGTGAATCGACCATGACTGTGTAAGTGCTAAAGATAGCACCGTTCGTATTGTAGCCGGTTTAACTACAGGACTGAATGTTTCCCCATAGTCAATACCCAGTTGTTGGTTTCTCCCGTCACAAACCAACTGCACCTTATAACGTTCTAATGACCCATCCGACTTGAATTTATGCCGGAATAACCACATGCTTCGGATAACATTCATTTGTGGTTGGCGCGGAACTAATTCCCATGTTCCATTTTTAATAAGAGCATGAAATTCCATAGTCATTGCTTGGCGCCATTCCGGTGTGGACAAGGCAACTGACGGATTTCGGGGAATGGGAGCGATAGATGTCACGTTAAGGTTAAAAGGTTGTTTTGGTTTAGAAATACCATCCATTGATCGAGTACGGATAGTTCGGGTGTTGGTTTGAGGTGTATGGGAATTAGTTTGGGAATTTTGGTTCGGGACAGTGGGTAAAATAGGAGGAATTTGATTTAAGTGTGGCTGGGCCGTGGGAGTTGATGAAGTGGGCTGGGCTGTTGGTTGGAAATTGGGCCGAGAGTAATGGGTGGGCGAGGCAGGTTGTATTGGTTGAGAAGTTTGGGTTGTTGATTGTGTAGTTTGGGCTTGGTTAGTTGTCTGGGCCTGGGGAGGTGTAGTTTGGGCCGATGGGTGAAGTTGGGATGGATTGTTTTGGCGTCGGCTGTAGACTCTTAGGGAGTTAGGGGTGTGTCCACAGGGGCCGTGGTTGAGGAGGGAGTATGAGAATGGGGGCTGTCATTATTTGGCTCCATAACGTGTTGCCAAAAAATTGGATTGAGAGAATCGGTTAAGAAGTTATAGGTTTGGAGGGGCGGTTTGTTGACGGATTTAAATGGGAAAACCGTCTCGTCAAATTTGACATGTCTACAAATTATGATTTTATTGGTTGATAAATCGAGACATTTGTAGCCACGGTGTTGTGTCGGGTATCCGAGGAAAACACATGGTTTCGAACTAGGTTTGAGTTTGTGAATTTGAGTGTGAGGGATAAGAAGATAACAAAGGCACCTGAAAACCCGAAGGTGGTCGTAAGAGGGTGACCGATTGTAAAGTAGGTAAGTTGGGGTTTTGAAATCATGATTTTGACTTGGAAGAATGTTGATGAGGTAAGTTGCCACTTCTAGCGCACGGTGCCAAATGTTGTTTGGTAGGTTGGATTGAGCGAGAAGGGTGCGTATGATGTTGTTGATAGAGCGGATTTTGCGTTCCGCTTTACCATTTTGAGACGAGGTGTACGGACATGAGAACCGAAGGGTCATGCCGTGTTGGTTGCAAAAGGTTTGGAAGGCGTTGTTTGAGAATTCTTTACCGTTATCGCATTGAAACTGTTTGATTTGACGTTCAAATTGAGTTTCAATTAGTTTGTAAAACGAGTGAAAAATGGCGTAAATTTGTGATTTGTTGCATAGTGGATACGTCCAAAGAAAGTTTGTAGCGTCGTCAACAAATAAAATATAATAACGATGGCCACCCGTACTAATAATAGGGGATGTCCATAAATCACTATGTATCACATTAAACGGTAAAAAAACAGTACTAGTAGATTGAAAGAAAGGTTGTTTAGTAATTTTTCCCAAAACACACGGCTGACAAAGTTTAGAATCAACTCTATTACATTTAATAGAACTAGATTTATTTAAAATATGCAATAAATGTGCTCCCGGATGTCCCAATCGTTGGTGCCAAACGTCTTGAGCAAGAGCAGTGAAGGAAGAAGGAGAAAGAATTTGAGAGGTGAGCGGATACAGAGCCCCAGTGCTATTGCTGCGTAGGATACGCGCCTTGGTCTTGAGGTCCTTCACAAGAAAGCCAAACGGGTCAAATTTAATAGATATTTGATTGTCCGTGGTTAGAAGACGAACAGATAAGAGGTTTTTGATAATATTAGGTGCAAGAAGAACGTTGTTTAATTTTAGGGGAGGGTATGGTAGGGATAACGTTTGATTGCCTTGTCCGGCTACGGGAATGGTATTACCTTCGCCAACAACTATATGTTGTGAAATGCCATTATTAAAAAAAGAATTGAAATTACCTGGGTTGTTGGTCATATGATTGGTGGCTCCAGTGTCCATGAACCACGACTGTTCTGGCGGATTAAGTGCCATGGTGTGAAGGGCTTGCTCGATATCGGTAGGGGCGTAACTGGCATTGTATGCTTGAGCAGGCCTCGGTCCGAGGAGGCCCTGACCTGCTGAGTTTGTCTTCGGGGCAGTTAGGTAAGGGCACGGTGGAGTAGCAGCCCATTGTTGCCATTGGGAAGCTACCGCAGTCGGGTTAGCCCACATGTCGGGAACAGGAGACCACGGGTAATAGCCAGTTTGCGGGAAAGGACCCGCGCCCTCTGCCGAACGTGTTTCTTCCACGGCCTCTGCCCCTTCCGCGTCCCCGCAAGTTGCTGTTTAGACCACGGTCAGACCCGTTGTCCGTCCTTGTGTCTGACCCGTAGTTGCGCTGGTCAGGTGGACCCCGTGGGTCAAGACTGCTACTGTTTGCACCGGCCTGCAGTGCAGTGGCGGCCGAGTTGGCGGAGTGCAGAGCAAGTGCAACAAGTTGGGTTTTTTTGTGGCACAGGGTGGAACGAGCATTGTTGAAATCCGGTAGAGGCTTTTGATTTCGGATAACCGTAGCAATGGTTCTGTATTGCTCAGTCAAGCCGCCAAGTAATTGTAATACCAACTGTGTTTCGGTCATCGAAACATCCACGTTATGCAGCTGATCGGCTAACATCTTTATCTGTTGGCAGTATGCGGGCATATCCTTGAAGTTTTCAAGGCGGGTGTTGGTCAGTTTGGCCTGGAGGTATAAAGCGCGGGAACTCTTGTTATCTTGAAAGAGGTTTTCGAGAGCGATCCATGCGTCATACGCTGTTGTATTCTTCTTTAGTACGGTTCGGAGGAGGTCGGGAGATATCGTGCCATAGATCCACTGTAAGACTATGGCATCTAATCGTTTCCAGTTCTCGGCTGTACCCGCTGCGTCTTTGTCCTTATCTGCTGCAACTGGTTTGGAGGATGAGGAAGCTGTTGGTGGTTCTAAGTGGTCGGCAACCAGAAAAGCCGTACAGTGAATTTTGAAAAGTTCTGACCAGGTTACGTACTGAGCACTCTCGTTGTCGAGGGTGATGGGGATGAAGTTTCGGATGTTCGTGACCGTGATGGCTGGGTGAATAAACGATGCCATGAGATGAGCACCGGTGGTTGATGATTGAAGAAAAGAAGAACATGCCGGTGGCCTAGGGTTGTAGCGGAGGAGGTGGGATAAAGAAAAGAGGAGATCTTTTGGCTCTCTGATACCATGAAAGATTATGAAATGCTTACCTTCTCTCATTATCATAAACACTATAAATAATACATTGAGATCCCATATTTTAGGGATAGATTACAATGATATTTGAATTATAAATAACTAGATAAATTACAAATTACAATGATACTATTAGTTAGCGACGATTGTTGATAGTAGTGGAACCTAAGCTTCGAACTTGGGGTTAATATAAGTTATCTTCTCTACCAATTACAACGAAGTTTTTTCATAATTCCCTTTAAAAAATCTTAACGTTTATATTTTAAAACAACAAATAATTGTGATTGGGGTCACGCGAACCCTCTTTAACTCTTCTCTGGTTTTGTTTGAGTGGTGTAGTGATGTGGCGGTGATAAGAGATGATGAGCTTGAAAAAATCAGAGAACTTAAATAAAAATAATCATGTTTGACGTGAACCGCTCGTAAGTAGATTTATTTTATTAAAACAGGGAGGTACATATAAGATAACTCTAATATATTTTGAAAAGAAGGATAAGGTGATGTCACAATAGATTTTATTGTTTTGGTGACAACAAGAAAGAAAGAAATAAGAAGTGACATGAGTGAAGATGGAATAAACAGGACAGATTTTTAGGAGTTGAAAACGACGGCAAACCCAACTAGAAAACGATTTGTTTCACTGTCACTTGTATTTTTTTTATTGATAACATCTTCGTGCGCTTTCTTTTGTTGATTTTAATATAAGGCAACAACATGAAAATTTATTATCCTATATATGAAAAAACTAAGATGAGAAATAGGTAAGTATATGGTTTTTGGTTATTGATCACCATTTTTTTCTAAAGTTTCATGTTTGGCCCTTGTGTGTTCTTCCTTGAAAGCAAGGGTTACGATGGAGATAGAGATTAGATGGTGGGTGGCCGCCACCATGCAGGCGGTTACAATGGTCGATGTTCCATTTGGCCGCCCTGTAACACAGCCGTTGCTACCGATGGTGGATGTTCTGTCTTGTGGCCAACGGCTATGGTAACCGTTGGCCTCCCTGTTGCTGCTGATAGCGGTCATGGTGGTTGCGGGTGGAGATGGTGTCGATACCGGTTGCCGCCCTGCCTCCCGTTGTAGGTTGAGGTGGGGCCGGCGACGGCAATGACGGGGATGGTGGTCGTACAATCACCTCTGTTGTTTCTTCCCCTCACGATCTGTTGGTTACCCTATTAGGGTTTTCCGATCTGGTCGTCGGCTGTCGCTGTTATGTCGACGTCGGTTGCCGCTGTTATGTCGACGCCGGTTGTCGCTCTGCCTCCCGTTTTAGGTTGAGGCGGGGCCAGCGGCGGAGACAATGGTGATGGTGGTTGTACGATACTATGACCAACTCTATGGTCTCTCCCTCTCACAATCTGTCGGTTACCCTATTAAGGGATCTGGTCGTCGGACATCGCTGTGGCTTTCTTCGGTTGAGCATTCCGGCGTTATTTACCGTGCCAACCTTTATAGTCCATGCGCTTGTTGATGATGATGATTGACGGCTCATTTGAGACATCATGTTGGTGCCTCTGGGTTTAAATTATGGTTCAGAATCCTAACCGATGTGTTTGATCTTGAATGTTTGTATTCTGGTTTATCTTTAGTTATGAAGATGCTTTATGAAGTTGGTGTGCTGTGTTGCTGGCGATGTGATGAGGTTTCATTCATGTGAGCCTCTATTATTTGATCAGTATTCTGTGTTGTATCTCCATGTTTCTGTGTGTCGATGATGATGAAACATTTTTCGTCTGAGACCTTTCACTGTTTTGGTACCTCAACAGCTATGATTTTAGAGGAAATATGATGTCGGTTGTCTTGGCTTGGCAACCCTTAACGGTATGCAGCCACAACTGATCATTGTTTTTGTAAAAACTGATGTGTTGATGATGATGAGCTTAAGCTCCTTGAGACATTTTGTGCCAATGCTATGATTGTTGTGAAAAAGTAAGTCGGTTGCTTTGGCTTAGCATCCTTTTATGGTCTGCAGCCGTAATTAGATATTGGTTTCGAGCCTTATTAAACTCATATCATTATGATATAATCATGTGTGGTACTTTGTAATTATGACTATAATGTAAGGGTTTGATCTGGTTATTGTATTTCTTATGCAGTAGTGATGGTCAATACGTCTGTGGCTGTGATGATACGTCAGAGCCCTTATTACCTAATCGACGTCTTCATGATTGAACCTGCCGCGAAGCGCGAACGGAAAACCAACTAGTTTATAATAAGTTCACAATATACGGATCTAATTTAATAAAAAAAAGTAGACAGATTGATGACTTTAAAAACAAGAAAACCAAAGGTAATTTTATAATATCCGTACTGTTTTTCTAATATATTTTTACTTTAAGAAGAAAAGAAAAAAAAACAAGGGTATATTTTTCTCACATTTGTAACGTTATATTCATCACTCGTTCTGTTTATTATTAGATTAGTATAAACAAAATGAAATATACAATTGGGTAGCTTACAAATAAGTTTTGATTGTTAGGTGACCTCAAACAATAATTGAATACTGGTGGAATTACTTAATCATATACTTCATAAAAGAAGTTTGATATACTTATGAAAGATGATCGGCTTTAGAGTACAAAAATATTAACAATTACTTCAAGTTATAGTTAACAAAAAACTTTGTATAGGAATTAAAGCAAATTATCAGTAATCATGTATTATAGAGTAATGACCACTAGTTCTGCTAACAATATTTTCTAATGCTACAATTGAAACTGTTAATATTTACACGTAACCTTTAACTAGCAGTAACTAACTCATTAGTTCTTTTCTCATTGGTTTTGAGAGAAACAAAGCAAGAGATAGTTTGCATTATGAATTAAATGATGTTTCTAAAAATAAAAGATAATTACATACCATCGGGTATATCTGTAATAAATTATCTTGATAGTAAAGCAATATACTTCCAACCAAGATTTAATTTAAGAATGAGCGTCTTGTAACTAGTATCAACACTGATACCGGTTCCACACTAAACGAGTACTGACCAAACAAAAACGGTATCGGCGCCGGTTGCTTTTACATAATTTCGGTATTGTACCGGTAAAAAAATGAAAAGTTTCAATTTGGTGCTTGGTATCGTAAGTTAGGTTTTTATCATTTTATATAACATCTGAGACATGTTGAGTGTTTTATATTTCAAGTTTCAGAGTATGATTGTTTTTATACAATATTGAGTCGTTTTTAAATGTTTTTGGTTCAATATATCAAATGAATTTGGTACATTTTATGGACATTTTCAATCTCTAAGCCAAAAAAAAATGAAAAAACACACGAGCAGTAAAACACCGAAAAACCAGTATGACAGTAATAATACTAAAACCGATAGATATAACGCAATACTCAATACTTACTTTTCCTCAAATCTTGTATCAATTAATTTGGTAACAATATGTATACGTTACCAATCTGAGCTCTACTTTAAATTCACAAAACGCAGATATGATAATTTTAAAAGTAAACTTTACGATATAACAAGAAAAAGAAATATGTATGGACTCGTAAAATAATAAAATAATATTACCATCCATAATTTATTTATTTATTTATTTTATATCTTTTACCATCGAGTGAAATAAGACGAGATGATTAGTTTGGATGAGGACAACACACAATTGATTTCCCCATTTTATTCGGCTTCACTCCTCCCATCACCATCATTACCACCGACAAAAGCTCTGGTTCCATCGGTATCGCCACCGCATCCCCGTCGTCCCCCGGCGGTTTCCCTCTTCCCATACCCTACGCATTCTCATCCCAAAGGTATAATTTCATCATCTCTCGTTTTCCCTACACCCAATTGTGTTCCTCCAAAACTACACCAAAATTAATTGATCCCATGATTTCATCTCTTTCACCTTATCCGCAAGATTCTACCCTATAATCACCATGTTTTCAATTCCAATTGTGTGTTTGATCTGTTTGGATCAAGCTATAGTACATAGATTTCCGGCTTGTGTTTCAAAATTGCGCTAGATGCATTCAAGCATCGCTATCACTGCATTGATCATTGGTATTCAACATAAATGAACAGATACCTCGTACCAGTGATCCACAAGCTTTGTTATAAGTGTTTTTATTTTTAATTTGTGTATGAGTGGTTTCTGCAATTTTGTTTTGGTGTATTTATCTTCTGTACAACTCTATGCATATATGAAATTACATGACATTGATTTGGAATTTTGGGCAGAATTGGCAAAAATATCACTCCAATTGGATTTTATGGAGGATTACTATGATTTTATAGAATGGCTTGGAGCTGATATTTCTATAAAGATACTAATGTGCTTGGACAGCCCTACTGATCTTGTTCGCGCCAGTGCCGTTTCAAGCTCGTGGCGTCAGTTTGGTGAGTTTTGAACACTTTGCATCAATATAGATCTCACAAGATTGCGTCATTTTAACTGTTCTTTGTGTGGATATAGTGTTTGCTTTATATCTTCAAAGTATATATAACATCTCATAATTGTGTTATTAAAATGGTTATTTAAGAAACAAATAAATGTGGTATATCTTTTATCTTGATTCATTTTAGGTAATTAGGGGCCATGGAAACATATCAAGAATTCTTAAAAGGCAGTGTTTTTAAACTAGCTATAAAGATTGTAACATATAAACAATTCTTACATGGTGATGTTTCTGATGCAGTCATCATGAATGGGCTTTCTAAACAACTTTGCACTCGAATATCTCTTGAAGTATCAAGTGTTGCTCATGTCGTTGAAGTGAATGACAGGATAGAGCCTCTACAAAATAGGCATGCAACTTCAATGGAATGGTCACGTTTGGAAAGAGAGCATAGAGTGTATGCACTTTTAGCCAGGGGTTTTACCTCGTTTATGAGAAAAGATTGCATATCAGAGGCAATTGTTGCATCTAGCACTGATAACTATCCTCAAGAAAGCATCCATCACACGTTAGAACCAGGTGACAGGGTTGACCAGAGGGCTTCTTATTGGTCAAGTGAAGGCGAAGTTGATCCAACAATACCTGAAACACTAGTATATAAACTGAGTGCCAGTTTGTGTGTGGTTTCTGAGGTCCACATACACCCATTTCAAGGTTATAACTGGAATTTAACTAAATTTGCCAATAATTAAGTTTTATGTTGTGCCTATTTATTGACAATTTTTCTCGGCTTGACAGCATATTTTCAGTTTGGTTTTCCTATTTACTCTGCAAAAGCTGTGCGCTTTCGATTGGGACATCTGAAGTCTTCTTATGAATTTGAAAAAAACATTAAAGACGAACCTTCACCTCTTTTGAGGTCTATCTCCGAGAATGTTATGTGGACATATACATCACCATCATTTCCTATGGCACAGGTGAGTTGCATTCTTATCAGTTTTTTTATCATCTCATTTTTCTTCCTTCAGCATTATACCTGCGCTTGTAACTTTGATATAAGAAACTTTGTGAACTTTGATATACAACCTTTACGGACCCAAATTGAACGAAAAATTTCTTTTGGTCTTTTGTATCTCATGGATATTGAAAAACATATTCCTTAAACTTAATGAAGATATACATTAATCAGCCGTATAATTCAAGGAACATAAATGTTGCTGCTGGGTCAATTCAACCCAGTACGAAACATCTAAAAGGTTACCATTTTAACACCTCAAATCATGGTGTTGATGTAAACAGCAAAGCCGCCTGCAAAAGTTTAAGCTACCTCAACCTGCTCTATGTATCGGTGGGTTGCTACAGATAGAATTGCTAGGTAGGGTTCAGAAGCAAGAAATGGATGAAAAATACTATATATGGTAGGTTCTTCGTCACCTTGTTATATATGTTCACATCTGAAAATCCATAAATTTGAGCACAAATGAATTCTTGCAGCGTGTCCCATGTTCAAGTTGTGGGGCGACCACTTTCACCTGCATTTGATGTGGATATAATCGACCTAAGCGGAAAGTGTACACTGAAATACTACCCAGATTCCGAGTATTGTTGTTCCCCTATAAAATCTGAAGGTGAAGCAAGTAGCAGTCCATCTCGTTTCCGTTCATTCACTGCAAGTATAAGGGGTTGGGAACAAATGATTTTTAACACTTTACTTGGCGGTGGAGTGGTGGTTGGTAATGATGATTCAGATGATGAGGTTGTTGGTATAGTATAACCTGAGTACATTCTCCCTTTTTCAAGTAGCAGGTTTGTGTTAGATGTTAATGGTATATAGGTTTACAAATAATGATATCAATGTCTCGTAGAAGCCTTTTTTTGCTAATGTATTTGTCACTGCTGTTATATGTTATGCACTTAGCTTGAAACTATAACAGTTTACATAATTAGAACAAAATTTCATCCCAAATTTAGATTATTTGTTGATCAGATCAAAGCGATTCATTAGTGCAGGTTACATAATTAGACACGCGTAAACAAAAGCTGTGAGAAAATGTTAATTTACATTCAATGAGCCAAATCTACAAACTATTCTAATAAATTAATGAAAAAGACGACGTTAAATTCTTGATAAATCAACTCGCAATGGAACATTGGCGCTGATGATATAGATATGCTGCATCAGTCTTCATGCACATACACCGCCATCATATGCTCGGTTGACTAGCAGATACAAGTTATTGAACATTTTGTCTAGAATGCAGCGAAACCAGTTAATAACCGGTACAAGAAATTCTTTTATAATTAATTATAAAAACCCGTTTTTTAACCAATACCGGTTAACCAGTTCCGTTTTATTAGAACAAACCGGTTAGATTATTCAATAACTCAATACTGATTATTAACCTAACCGGCTAACTCAAAACTGATATTTGGGATCAAAATAACCGGTTTTTTCACTTTAACCGAAACGTGCACCTCTAGTATTATGCACTATCTTTTGATTGTTATCACTCAGCTCTCAAAATGAGCCGCACCTGTACCCTCTTCGTTACTCCCTTCACTGTTTGTTCCAATTTTGCACCCAAAATCGACCACAAATCTAGTCATCTCCACTACAAGATTCCCAAGAACACAAGAAAATCATCCAAAATAAACTGTTCTGGTGTCGACAACTCTCAAAATCAACAGCAGCAGCTCAATCTCTCTGTTCTTCGCTTCACTTTAGGGATTCCCGGATTGGATGAATCATATTTACCCAGATGGATTGGCTATGGTTTTGGATCACTTCTTGTTCTCAATCACTTCGTGAGTTCGAATTCAACCACCGTCACCCCCGCGCAGCTTGTGAGTAATCTATTGCTTTCTTTGATCACTCAGGAATTTCATCGAACAGTTTGTGTGCAATCGTAAATTAGTATACACTCTTTGAATTAGATGACTCATGGTCCAAAATTTGTTCGCAATCGTGTATAAAACGAGAATCTTTACCTTTTCCCTAAATTTTTGTGATGAATTTTGCTTAATTCATGGTGGGTTTTCAGAGAACAGAAGTTCTTGGTCTTACTTTGGCAGCATTCTCTGTTATGCTTCCTTACTTTGGTCAGTTTCTTAAGGTAATGCGTAACTTTCTTTAATCTTGCTTTCACTTTATTGGTAAATTGGTCACTTGAACTTCAAAGTTTGATACCAAATTGGTTAATTTTAGGTAATTTTGGTATAATGCTAACGAAATTGAATGTTTTTTAACATTGGTTTCTGTGGATTGAATGCCTTAGATGAGTTAAACATAATGCAGGGTGCTAGACCAGTGCTTCAAGCAACCATTCCTGAAGGTGCTGAGCAAATGTTCGCGATGTCACCGAATATATCTGATACGATTAGGGAGGATTTAGCCTGGGGATCGTATACTCTATTGCGTAACACAAACAGCATTTCTGTGGTATTTTGGAACTACGACTTCCATATTGGTTAACACATTGATGAATAACTTATAACCACAGACAGACAAGTGTGATTCTTGACATGCTAATTCTCTTATTATTGATCTAGCTTATATCAATCAATGATGTACTGTGCATACGTGGCTATTGGAATACACCCAAAAGCATTGATTTTTCGAAAGACCGAGCAGTTGAATGGTTTAAAGAACAAATGCAACGGGTGGGCCTCTTTAATTTGACAGATACCCTTTATTTCCCTCAAAGATCAGGTAAATTGTCATAACTAGTGGTATTCTGAATGTTTATTTAATTGTTAAATGTTCAATGAGCAGCTGTTGTTTAATGTTTAATTTGTTTAAAACAATCGAATTTGGTCAATGTTTCAGAATCTGAGCTCTGGGAGATGCTTCCTGAGGGTACGCGTTCCCTTTTGGTTTTGCCTGTGATTAAAAGTCGAGATGAAGATGGGAACTCTAAGGACAAGAGTTCGGGGTTCGTCTTGTTGGCATCTACCATTAATTATGCATATAGCAACAAAGACAGAGCCTGGATAGCAGCCATTGCTAAAAAGTTTTGAGGTAATAGCTTTTGGTGGTTTTGTATAGTTTGAGATTGTAGTAAATGCTGTAATTTGTGAATTGTTTGACTAAATTAGATTACTTTAAGAAAATAAATAGATTAAATAAGGGTATATTGGTTATATCCATATACCCCGTGATAGAATCAAGTTGATAATTTGCTCCTAAATATTAGATAATCATAAGCAGAAGTTTGTTATCTTTTTTGGACAGCAAAGCAATGAATAATATATTATATGAAATACATCTAGCAAGGAGCTAGATAAGAATCAGTGTTCCAAGACCATTTATCCTCCTCATTTGAGAGATGACATTGAGCCAACAGAGTTTCGATATTCTGCAGATCGAAGACTCACCAGTAGTAGACAGAGGCGATTTCTAGTTCCACATAGAAGCATATCCAGACCCAGGTTGGGTGATACGGTCAGCCACTAGACAAAGTTTGTTTTTTTAACTTGAATTTAGCAGCAGTGAATACCTCTGCTAGAGCCCGGCAGCTTGACCAATTGTCCAACCAAAAGAGTGACTAGAGTTATTTACCAATTTTGCATGATAAGAGGGGATTAAGATCTAGCCTATAGGCTGCAAGTGTCAGCCCAGTTTGGCAATGCATTGTCACGGACCCTATGCTGGAGTTTTGTAAGGAATACCTCTCTAAACTTCTTGACTGCCATGAATCCCTTTGATCGCTTTAGCCCAAAAGGAACATAGGATCCGACTTCAATCTCCAAAGCCATTTTGAGAGAAGTGATAAATTTGCAGCCCTTAGACTACCTATTCCTAATCCGCCTTGTTGTTTGGAGCAAGAAGCCTAGACCAAGCCACCTAAACAAAGCTTGTTTTTGTCGTTGGACTTTCCGCAAAAGAGACTTCTTTGAATTCCTTCCAATGAGTCAATTACCTGCAAAGTAGCCTTGAAAAGGAGAGCTGCCAAGTAAAGTTTTGACAAGAGTCAATCTCCCATCAACAGAAAAAGGATAAAGAGTCCGCCTTCCGATTAGAGAGCCTCAAGGACATTTCTATCAAGAATGGATTTTCAGTTTTTGATGATTTTCATATAAGACCTAACCAGCATACCAAGGTAAGTGAACGAAAGGGAACCTGTTAAAGTTGGTTATCTATGCACTAGAACTTGTCATTGCTACTTGGGTCCATAACAATTTTTTAAACAGACGTCCATTACTCCAAATGGATCAAAATCTTCTCGAGTATTTGAGCTCGAACTTGATACATGCTTTTATTAAGTTTGAGCTCAAAATGTTTAACACGCTGAGATTGAGCTTATATAAGAATTTTGAGCCCAATGCATTATGTTTGCACATAATTTACACATATATTAGTTTGCAAACTGTTTTATCAAGATATTCAAGCTTAAGGTCAAGTCAAGCTCATTCGTGCTCTCATATTGATATCAAACTGAACTTTGCTTAATTAAGCATGATTTAAATAACATTTATAGCTATTTGAATTCAAGCCTGCATCTTGAGCTATAGAATCAATTTGAGCTCTCATTAAGTTCAGCTTGTTTTGCAACCCCACCCATCCACCATACCGGACATACGCATATTCACTTATCTTTGTTCTGTGTAAATGAACTGTAAGTGAGAAGAGCAACATACTAATCTGCGAAAACACAGCGTGTAAACGAATTTACATACGTTATACATATGCATTTACGTACATGTTATGTGGTACATATACGGATGATGTATATGTGTGTATGACATTTGACAAAAGGACGAAATAGGAAGTTAAATTCAATGCTGACTCCTTCATAATGGAATGGTCCAAGAGAGTAAAAGACTGACTCATTGGTCCAGACTGGATACAGGTCTGAAATGGGCCCAAATACAAATATCATTTAAGTGACCTCTCTCAATCTATTATTGAGTTTTCTGGGTGACGCTGCTTTCTATTTTGGCCTCTTCTTGAATATTTTAAGTAATAATAGCTAGAGTTACACCCACGCTACGCGATAGCAGCAATATTTAAATGGAATCGTAAATGCTTAACGTGAATTAAAACAGTGTAGGTACTAAAATTAACAACTTCTAAAAAAATATTAACAAATGAGAGATCACACGTATCGAACCCAGGTAGAAGGGGTAGAAAGCACATGACTTACCACTAGGCGAACACCCCTTTTAATGACTAGGCTCCCAGTAATTTGTCCTACCTATAAAAATCAGAAAAGACCAAAAAAATGTTGGTCTAATAAATGAACGACACATATCACACTCAACCAATAATGAATTAGTATTATTCATCTTAATTAAAAATGTATCATTATATAATGGTCGATCAAGATGGGTCAAAATAATTACATAAAGGTCGACTTTGAGGTTCAGTTGTGTCATTTGAGGGCCCTTTTTCAATTTTCTCTAATTATAAGTTCTTTGTGAAATTAGAGGATTTAATTCTTTATATTTAAGTAATTTTTTTTAAGTGCAACTTAAATAACACAGGAGTATTGTATACAAAGGATACTTTCATATGTGAAGCATATATTTATTATTCAAGTCAAGGCAACTAAAAGAACTACTCTAAAATATTATTAAAGTCGAGAAAGTTGCAAAAACATAGTACATGATATTATGTGATGCGAATATGAACCAACTGACATTTGGTCCAATGGTACTCGAGTGTATACTAGTTGTTTCATCCCTTAGAAAAGTCTTGATGGTTTGATTTAGTGTCTCATGCTATCATTATTCTTTTCTAGAACACTTACTTCATACCTCCATAATCCTAGTATGAAATCTACGCATTTTGTTTATAATAGGACTTGAACCCTTGATCTTATATGAAGAGACAACTTTCCAACACACTACTAAATCTATATTGTTTCATCTTAAGACTTGAACCCTTAATCTTACGGGGACAAACAACTTTTCAACACACTTTAATACTGCTAGGCCACATACCCTTTGATTAAGAGTGTCATTGGTGCCCCACCTATTTAGAAGTTGAGTTGAAGTATAATTTGCGGTTTTCGGTAACTTTGGCATTGCCATTTGGTTTATAAGGCAGGGTTTTTTTTATGTGTTTTTAGGGCAAAGTACAATGGTTACATGTCTTTGGGGCTTGCATCATATTTGTCTATGACCATGGAATCATTGATGAGTAAAGTATACAGGCTGTTTTAGCAGGGTGTGGGATATTGGGAACATAGCACATGGCACATGGCACATGGCTATTGCTTTTCTTTTAAAGTCTTTTGCAGGTCATATTTTTTTGGTTTTATGCAGGTCAACTTTTGGCAACTTAGGTTTGGTTATGTGTGCTTCTGGGAACATATTTAAAAAAAAATAAAAAACAATGTAAATTTTTAAGGTTAAGTCTTGCACAAAAAGAAACACAACATTGGTTTGTAACATGTTGGTTGGTTCAAAGACTTGCAACGGTCTGTCTTTTTTGATTCACGGGTCATGATGGTTTCCCGTTTAGTCGTATCCTGAGAAGCACCATGAACCCAAGCACACTGTTCAATGGAATGACGGGGTGAAATTGATTTAAGAATAGAACTCCCTGCTTTTTTGAGATACGTTAAAGTTTTAATTGGCTTTTAGGTTTACTTTAACTATAATTTAGCACTTTAACATGCGTACTAAGCAAGACCAGATTGAGTTCTTAACACCATATATACACTTTTATTCTAAATCATAAAATATTAAAATGTATTATTATTTTTGGTTTGCCATACATACAATGGGGCTTTATCCAAGTGGTCTTTCTTGAGTAGGGCGTGTCTTCAATCGACTGTTAAGGTTATTGTTTTGTAATCTTATGTTCATAGGTTCAAGCCGTAAGAAACAACTTTCTGCACAAAATGTAAAGTAAAACTACGTACATCATATCGTAATGTGATCTGGCCTCTCCCAGTCTTTTGTAAAAAGCGAAAGGCAAGTCAATCACCCGATACGTGTTTTTGTTTTTTTTTTCAAGTTTACCAAATATAAACTTAGGCATATCATAAAAGTGGTTAGGTATGAAGTAGAAAGAGCTTCCAGAAGGGTAAGGGCAGTTGAAATTGAGACATCTGAATTGTGATTGGTTCAACAAATTGAGGAGATTGGATCCGGTGGTCAGCGGTTGTTTTAATTGTAGCTGCCCTTGCATTTTCATAGTCATACGACCCCTCACCGGTTTTCACCTAGACTAGACAAGCCCCTTTCAACCAATCTACTTCAAATTAATATACTCTTCTTTTATCTTTCATAAAACAAAATTTCAATTTCTTTTATTTGTTACGATGTGATGCTTCTTATATAAACATAATTTACTGTCAAGTTTTAAAACTAAGTCTAAATATCTAAGTTTATAAAATAATAATATCTGTAAATACGAACTCCAATCGACTGAATTTCAATCCACCGAACAATCTCCGTCTATTCAAACCTACACACAATCAAACAACACCGGTTAAGGCGTTACATATGGGGAAGTCTCCTTGTAACAACCCATCGGTGTGAAAATAAGTAACAGAAAAATATAAGTAGGGGGTTGGGAGAAATATAGAAATAATTAAGGGTGTATTTGTGCATGGGAAATATTCTCCTTACCTCGTGTTTATAGTGTTTCATGATGCATGTATCGATGTCCTGTATGATGGTGGGAGTGGTTCCAAAAAAGTTTGTTATACCATTGAGTCCTACCCCTCATGCGATCGATCATGTGTTCGACCAATGGTCAGGATTGGTGATAATTGTAAAACCTTGAATGTCAGACACGTGCGGGGCCAGGCATTAATCATATTTTTCATTCCAGATATTGTTTGCGGTTATGCGGGTCGGCTGGTCCGTGTCCGAGTTGTAATTTTAGTACCCTACGTCTACAATATCCTCTCTTTCCGGCATCCAAACCATTAGTTATTTTCATGTGTATCTAACATAGATAAAGTCACTAACTAAACAAATTGCACCATAGATACAAACATCTATATTTGTTAATTCAAGACTCATCACTATATTTTCCAAAAAGGTTTTTTTAATGTTTTTCACAATACTCAATGTTACAAGTTGATAAATGACTCCTGACGATATTGTTCTTGATAATTCTTAGTTTCTATACTCAAATAATCACATACGGTTCTCGATACAACATAACGTTTCAACGACTTTGCATCATTAACTTAAGGGTGACGATAGGTTATGGATAGATCTGTAACTTATAGATTTACAAAATGGAAGAGAGCCCGTGATTCTTTTGTGCTATTGACTTAAATTTTGCAAATCTCTTCTAATAACAAGTCTGACACGTGATCCTCATAAGAAGATCCTCGGCAAGTTTGAAAATTCTTTAGATCTTCTCTTCCAAAGACAAGTTTGAAACTGTTAAGATATCCTCACATGTCTCATGAACTTAGTATTACTACATCCTACTCTCTCTCTCAATACAACACACATATATATACACGCACACACGTAAGTGTTAGCCAAGAATCACAAGCATGTTAAGAATTCTGATAATCGCGAGAACGATTATGTTTGTGTGTGTGAAGGAAGGATATATGTGTGTGTATTTCTAGCACTTTTGAGTAAAAAGAGGAGGGATATTATGGAAATTTGGAATATCCTCGAAAAGTCAATTATCCAAAGTAAACTCTAAAAATGTCAATTATTCAACAATGTTATTTTTTGAATTTGACTTTTTAATGTTTATTTTAAGAAAATTGACTATTCACGTGTTAGGATTTTGGCCATGAATGATTATTGCGAGGTATGAAGTATCATCAATTAATAATAAGCCAAGTGGCTATTAGCTAAGAGTTTGGGGTCGCAAACGAGTCGAGTTCATTCGCGAGCTAATCGAGATCGATCGATAAAAATCTCGAAACAACCCGAGCTATATCGAGACCGAGCCGAGCTCGAGCTTGAAAAAAAAGCTATATCGAGACCGAGCCGAGCTCGAGCTTGAAAAAAAAGTTCATTTAATTATCGAGCCCGAGCTCGAGCTTCCCATCTCGAGCTCGAACCGGCTCACCCTAAACGAGCTTTTTATTTATATATTTTTATTTAATTTATTAAACATATTATATAAATCTTATTTATTATATATAAAGTTATGATAAAACATAATTAAATAATATGTATAATGTTAGATATAATATATATAACATTATACATATATATCAAAATTAAATAAAAAATATTAAAAATAATATATAAATATATAAACGAGCCGAGGCGAGCTCGAGCTTAAAAAAGTATTTGTCGAGCCGAGCTCGAGCTCTTCTAAATAATCACAAGCCGAGCTCGAGGCAATACGGACTCGGGCTCGACTCAGCTCGTTTGCATCCCTACTAACAGTTGAAAATATTATATTAAAATTAACTCAAGTTAATTTACATAAATTATTATATACATTTTAAATAACAATAAAACAAACTATATTTAAGGGAAAAAGTCAACATTTTCTTGATGATGATGTACTATGTAGGGTATGTCTTATAAATAAAGGGGAAAGCTTAACCACATATTTGAGTTTGTCACGAAAGAATAGTAATTCATAATTTAGTTGTTCACTTGTTTGAAAAATAATTATAAAAAAGGTAGTAAAATAGAAAAGTTGAGCAATAATTAAGAGTTGGACAGATATTGTTAACTACCACACCCTCCCTTTACTATGGACACCTATGCACCGTACTTTATTATCACTTTACATAGTCATTTAACTCCCAAAAACACCCTTATCAAATCCAATTATTAACTAACCTAATCACGTAGCTGTGTCCTATAAATGTACTTTCTCCTTTCCAAAATATTAAAGGTTATCCATGGATGTCTTAACAGTAGAACCAATATTAAAAGATGAAATATAAACTTGTTTACTCTTAAATACACTCACCATAAGAAATATAATTCACTACAAATTTGCTTATTAGATGACAGTAAAGTATAGAACCATATATATTTTTTAACAGCAAATTCAAACACTCACTAATATAATCTTAAACTAGGACATTTGTTTACGATGAGATTTAAATCCTCACCATTAGAAAAAACATCACAATGCTTTAGCCTCATGGGGTAAATTCTCTTTAGTATAACCATACATACATACACATACATATACATATATATATATATATATATATATATATATATATATATATATAACAAACATAAGACCCATAAAATGAACATTTGTTGATTTTAGTAGTGAATTTTACGGGAGTGTCTATTCGCCTGTTAGGTCTAGATTTTCTTGTATAGGTTTAGATGATCAAACAACTCTTGTAATCATGTTTTGTAATTATCATTTTTATAATATAATGTACTGCATTGATGTATAAGGTAACCCATATTATATGTGTTGATTTATGTATGATCGCAGGAAACATCAGACAATCAATTTGGAAAATTGATTGTGTTAGAACAAACTGCGAATGAACAAATTGTTCTTCCGTAGACGTTCTCCGGAGCAAAATTGAACAAGTTATCATGCATCCGTAGATCTCCTATGGAAGAACAACATCAGCTGAACAAGTCAAAAGGACAAAGTGAAGCTACTGAAGGAGAACTTGACACTGAAGAACAAGTCCAAGAACTCCTGCGGAAGCACAATCTTAGAAGAACAAGCAATGAAGATCAAGTGTTGTTGCGGAAGACAAAGTTCCTGCGGAAGAAGAAATTCCTACGGAAGACTATCTAACATATGATTTCAACTCATCTAGTAGTCAGCATAAAGTCAACAAGTCAACGTGACAGAGCAACAACATTAATGACGGCGAAAGACGTTTAATTCAAAATATTCCACGTCACATCATCAACATTGTTTATTAAATTTAATTCATTGTAAATCGCGAACTCCTATGCCGATAAATAAGGCAAGGATACACATAGCTATAGGAAGTTAGCTTAAGTATAGCAACTAGATAGCGAAAGATCAGCAATGAATTAGGAACAGAATAGGAACACAATGTCTATATATTGATAGAGACGAGATCATTAGAGGGAGGACAAAAAAAAAAAGCAGAACAACAATATAACAAAATATTAATAGCAACAAAGTATTACAATCGATTGATTGTGATTATTGAGCAATTCTTGATTTGTGCGTGATTTGTTTAATTTTTATTGATTGTTCTATTCATTGTTGAATGTTTTCAATATCAATAATCCATTAAACACCAAGTATTGATAATTCCGCGATTAGTACTTGTTAAAATCAAATTGATAATTCCTGTATCGATCCTTGGATTCAAAGGGGGTATCAGAGGCTGGTGCTCATTGATCTAGATCAATTGATCTATCAGTTTGATTTGTTTAATTGGGTTTATTCAAACACAATTGTTGCTTTTTGATATTTAACAGAATTAATTAACATGAACAATTCATTGGTTGGTGCGTATCAACCTTCGAAGTTGGAAAACAAATCTGATTTCAAAACTTGGAAAATCAGGTTCAGGAATCTTGTTAATTATATAGATTCTGATCTTACAGAAGGTCGATATATTCCTCCTGCCTTAGGACCGGATTATAAGGACAATAATCAACCCATAAGTCTAAAAAATCTGTCACCTGATGACACAAAGAAAGTCAAAATCGATATCAAAGCCTATAGCATGCTTACTATGGCTTTGCCTGAAGATCTTTTGATTAGGTGTGAATCATATAAAACAGCACACTCATTATGGAAAATCCTGCACACTCTGTGTGAAGGAAGTGATGAGATTAGAAGCATAAAGAAGGATACACTTCGCTCATAGTATGAAACTTTTCATCATATTATGGGTGAGTCAGTTCCTCAACAACTCCACAGATTTATGCAACTGGTTACAGAGATGAACATTTTTTTTTTTTGGTTGAACTGAAATACAGCAACAAGGAGTTAAACAAAAAGATGCTTCATGCACTACCAGAAAGCTAGACACAGACTGTGTGAACACACTGGATTTGAAGTCAATAGGACTAGACACTCTGGTTACAAAGGTAGAAGCTTTGGAGTTGGACGAAAAGACAAGAAACAAGAGTATTAAAGCACCTATAGCACCGTACCAATTCAAAGAATTAAAGGGTGCTGGAAGTGCATTCATCTCCAACGAAGATGAAGATAACTCCTGTGTTAAGAGTGATAATGAAGAGGAAACAAGCTTTTATGCTGCAAAGTCCTCCAAATCGACCTCTCAAAACAATCAGAACAAAAAGTCTAAAGGAAAGGGTGATGACTCCAAGACCAAAAGATCAGTAATCAAACAGAACCAATCACTGTGGTTCTGGAATCAGAAGAACAGAAGGCAGCTTTTGAAGCTTTCAGTTCAAGCTTTCAGGCTTACTTGGGAAGTACCCTGACTCCTGCCCACTTCTGTCAACAAGACCTTGAAGAACTTCATCCTGATGAAGTAGAAGAGATGGATCTGCAATGGCAGATGGCCATGATTGCGTACAGAGCCAAAATGTACATAAAGAGGAACAAGGGACTGTCAGTGGGAGGTAAAATCATTGGTGAAGGAGTGGTAACAAATGGTGTACTTAAGTTTGAGAAAGTTAATTTTTGTAAAAATTTACAATTCAATTTGTTAAGTGTCTCTCAAATTTGTGACTCTCAAATTTGTGATCAACACTATACCACATTCTTTAATAACACTGACTGTTATATTCTTAAGCCAGGTTTCCAAATCCCAGAAGACTGGATCCTACTTAAAGCACCAAAAAAGGCAACACTTATGTGTTGGACATGAACAACACATCAATAACAAGCAAAGAAACATGCCTGATTTCTAAGTCATCAGAAGATTAATCTCAACTGTGGCATAGAAGGATGTAAAGGTGGGAAAAAAAAACCGGTTCGGGAACCGGTTTGGGCAAAAAAACCAGAACCGGTTTCTGGCCCAAACCAGTTTTGCCCAAACCGGTCCCTACCCGGTCTGAACCGCCGGTTCCTCAATAGGTTTGAGGTTTCATGTGTTGAAACCGGTTTCAAACCGGTCCGGTTTTCAAACCGGTCCCAAACCGGTTTTTAAAAAGTAGCCGTTATAAAACAGCTATATAGCCGTTATATAGCCGTTTGTGACCGGTTTTTTTGTGTTTTTTACCGTTATACCCCCATTAAGCTAGTATAAATATGTATTGGATGTTTTGGTTGAACCACAACAAGTTAAAACACTCTCTACTCTCAAAAAACGCTCTCTATTCTCAAATACGCTCAATACTTTCGTTCAATTTAAAACAAACTCTCAATACTCTCGTTCATTTCAAAATGGCTTCATCAAATGCTCAATCATCCGTTGGTTGTGATGCATCTTCAAGCAACGTGGTGGTAGCAATCCTTCCTACGAATAGGAACCCTGAAATATGGTGCATTTACGATTTATGTCAAATGGCTAGCGGTCCAAACAAAGCTCGTTGCAAGTATTGTCATAATTTAAAAAAAAAGATGCAAATACAACTTTGAAAAACCAAATTGCGAATAAATATTGTAAGGCTTTGAAATGTGAACCGTCTCAAGGTCAAGCTTCGATGACAAGTAAAGGGAATATTTGGGCTTATGACGTTGATGCGGTTCGTGAGCAAATGGCGCATTTTGTAATTCAAGAAAGTTTGTCATTCAAACATTTTGACAATGATCGTTTGACCCAGCTAATTCAACGAACTCTCCAACCGCGATACACACATGTAAGTCATGCTACACTTAGAAGAGATTGCTTAAAAATATGGAAAAAAACTAAAAATGAATTAATATCTTATTTTGAAAATTTACAAACCGGCGTTAACTTAACTAGCGACGTTTGGTCGACTCCGCACGGTTCACCGGACTCGTATATTTGTGTCACCGCCCATTGGGTTGAACCCGGTTCGTGGCAAATGATGAAACGTACGATTGCGTTTGAATTGTTTGATTATCCTCACACTGGGCAAAAAAATTTTTATCTTATTGATAAAGTTATTAAAATATATAAATTAGAAAACAAATTATTTTCTATATCTTTTGATAACGCGTCAAATAATACGCATGCGATAAAACATCTAAAATTAAAATATAAATCAATTTGTGATGGTGTGTTTTTTCATAGTCGATGTGTTGCGCACATCATAAACTTAGTCATTCAAGACGGTTTAAAAACTATTAAAACAGTAAAAGATAGTTTTAAAAGAATGTTACGTGATATTTTTAGCAGTAACCAAAGATATAGTAGGTATCGCAAGTTTTGTAAAGATGCAAATTCCAAATGTTTAGGTCCGAAATGGGACGTACCTACAAGATGGAATTCGACTTGTAACATGTTTGAAAAGGCTATTGACCAAAAAGAAAGTTTAATAGTCTTTCATAATGCTTTGGTGAGTCGTGGAAAGGCTTCGACTTACCATCCATCGGGTTGGGCTATTATTGAAGAAATAACCAAAATGTTTAATGTTTTTAAAACCGCAACTACTTGTTTTTCTGGAGTTTATTATCCAACGAGTCCATTAGTACTTCACCAAATTTACTTAATGACTTCAAAATTAAATGAGTTGTCGTGTAGGGGTAGACCTTATTTGGATATGAACCGCAAATGAAAGAAAAAATTAAAAAATATTTCAAAGAAATGCCTCCGGTTATTACATGTGCCGCTGCCTTAAACCCTTGTTTAAATACGTCGGGGGTTGAAACTTTACTTGATAAAATTAATTTTAATTTGGATTTAGAAGAAAAAAACCCATATTATGCTCAAAGTGCAAAAAATAATTTTAACACATATTTAGGCCAAATGTTTGATGTTTATTTAGCAAAATATGGTGAAACATCAAACATACACGAGTCTATGCGGCATGCAGCACATGACGAAGGTTCAAGTGATCCAATGTTTGCTTTGTATAATACTTTAAGAGATGAATGCAATAAACGTCAACGTGGTAACACTCCGAGTAGTGAAATCGGGAGGTATAGTGGAACAAACTTTTTATCCACCATGACTCCACAAGATTTTAAAAATTTTGACTTGTTGGCTTGGTGGAAAGGTAAGGAAGATCAATTTCCAATCCTATCTACCATGGCCCGAGATTTACTAACCGTCCAAGCTTCCACGGTAGCTTCGGAATCTGTTTTTTCTGTTAGTGGCAGGATTATATCAATATGAAGAACCCGACTCACTCCCGAAGCAGTTGAAATATGTATTTTTTTGAAAGATTATTTGGATGCAGCTGAAAGAATACAAGACAAATGCTCACTTGAACGAGAATTAGCCTAAATATATGAAGACGAAGTAGACGATGGATTGACACCCAGAATGACCGATGATGAAGCGGCATATGAAGAGTTCCTTCGTAATACCTCGGGTTCTGGTGGCGAATAATAAAGTTTACGTTATTTGAATTGTTTATATATTTTGAATAGTATCTTTATTTTACATTTTATGTAATCTTTGATAAAAATACATAATCATATTTAATTTTTCATGAATCATAAATCATAATTATACTTTTATTTAATGTTTTATGTTTTATGTTTTAATATTTATAAATAATTTATATAAATGTTTAATCTTTGATAAAAATAAATAATGTTTTAGATCAATTGAACAAGTTTTGAACAATTTGATAAGTGTGAAAAACTTCTGAAATTTGACCAAGTATTCAAGAGCATGAGCACTATTTGGGCGCATGAGAACTGTGGGCGCATGAGAACTGTTTGGGCGCATGAGCACTGTGGGCGTATTAGCACTGTTTGGGCGCATGAGCACTGTTTGGGCGCATGAGCACTGTTCGGACGCATCTGTTTGGGCGTTTCTTCTTTGGACTGTTTTGGGCGTTTGGAAAATTTAAATTTAAAAAAAAAATGAAAACCCGAACCGGTTTGGGCCCGAACCGTTTTCAAACTGGCCCGGACCGGTTCGATAGGTTTGAATATCCTAGCCCTGAAACCGGTTTAGGAACCAAACCGGTTTGGAGTTCAAACCGGTTGAAAATAAACCGGTTGAAACCGGACCGGTTTGAAACCGAACCGGTTTGGCCCCAAAAACCGGTTTGTACACCTCTAGAAGGATGGCTCACTCCAACATGAAAAACATGAATAAATTGATGAAAAATGACTTAGTCATTGGTGTTTCAAAGAAAGAATTTTACTATTCTAATCATTGCTTCTCATGTTCTAAAGGAAAACAACATAAAGTATCACATAAATCCAAAACAATTAACACTAACACAACACCACTAAAGTTATTGCACATGGATCTTTTTGGTCCAACCAATGTGTTAAGCATTGGAAAAAGGCAATACTGTTTGGTGATTGTTGATGAGTTTACTAGATTTACTTGGGTATTTTTTTTAAAACTTAAAAGTGAAACATCAGAAATTTTCATGGAGTTTATCACTAAGATAGAAAATCAATTTGATCTAAAAGTCAAAGTTTTAAGAAGTGATAATGGAACTGAATTTGTTAATTATATTTTAGACTCTTTTTGCAGGGACAAAGGCATAGTTAGGCAATTCAGTGCTCCAAGAACTCCACAACATGGAGTTGCTGAAAGAAGAAACAGAACTCTAATTGAAGGAGCAAGAACAATGCTGGCTGATTCAAAGCTACCAATAACATTTTGGGCTAAAGCAGTGAATACAGCATGTACTGTTCAAAACAGAACCTTAATAGTCAAAGAACACAACAAAACACCCTATGAACTTTTGTTTAAAAGAAAACCTTTCATAGGATATCTTAAAGCTTTTAGGTGTCACGTGTCTGTCTTAAACACTAAAGAACAATTAGGAAAGTTTGCTGAAAAGGCATATGATGGTTTCTTTGTTGGATATTCATCAACATCTAAATCATACAGAGTATATGTTCCACATGATAACATTGTGGAAGAAACTCCTAATGTGTCTTTTGATGAATCCTTGTTTACACAATCTGTAAAAGGATCCTCTTGGTTGTTTGATATAGATGCATTAACAAACTCATTTAACATTGGTTACTTGAATGTGACAGGTCCTGCAGATACATGTTATCCTTATGTTCCTCCAAGCATGGGTGAAGTGCCATTGACAGCTGATCCACCCAGAGCAGTTCAGACTCTTAATCAAAGTGTTGTTGATGCTGAACATACAACTCAAACAGGCTATGATCATCTTGATGGAAATGGGAATTCACCATCAACAGAAGTACCATCTACATCAGCAGAAGTTCCTTCAACAGAAGTTCCTTCAACAGAAGTTCCTTCTACTTCTGTAGATATTCCAACTTTCGAATCTGATCCACTTCCATCACTTGAGGATCCAAACACAACAGAGAACATGCCAACTACTACACATGCAGATAAACCAATTCCAACATCAGCAGCTGATCCTTCAACTGCTGCGGAAGTTCTAAACACATTTGCAAAAACACAAATTCATGACGATGGACATCACTCAGCTTCACAAGATCAACATACTGATGAGTTTGACTACTTTGTTGATTCTCCATCTCCATCAACTAACATGACCAACCTGGATTCCTCTATCCAAGTTCATACTGTTCCAACAGTTAGGACTCATAAGTATCATCCAATTAACAACATGATTGGAGAACTTAATAGCAAAACTACAAGACGACAAAGGGGAGCAGCCAACATTTGTCTCTTCTCTTGTTTTCTATCACAAGTCATTCCACCCAACATAACTGAAGCATTAAAAGACAACTGCTGGATTGAAGCAATGCAAGAAGAGCTTCAGAAATTCAGGAAACAGAAAGTCTGGAACCTCGTTGATCTCCCTGATGGCCAATACCTAATTGGCACTAGGTGGTTATACAAGAACAAGCTAGATGACAGAGGGATAATTGTCAGAAACAAAGCAAGGCTAGTTGCACAAGGTTATACACAAGAAGAAGGGATAGACTATGATGAAGTCTTTGCACCAGTTGTAATGATTAAATCCATCAGAGTGTTTCTAGCCTATGCTTCCTATAAAAACTTCATAGTTTACCAAATAGATCTAAAGTGTGCCTTCTTATATGGTAAATTTGATGAAGAAGTCTATGTTTCCCAACCCCCAGGTTTTAAAGACCCTGACTACCCTCACAGGGTGTACAAGCTTGACAAAGCATTGTATGACCTTCATCAAGCACCAAGAAAATGGTATGAAACATTGTCTTTATTCCTACTGAAGCATGGCTACAAAAGGGGAACAATTGATCAGACTCTATTCCTCAAACATGAACATCAATATCTCTTAGTTGTACAAATCTATGTTGATGACATCATCTTTGGATCAACAAACAAGAGATCGTGTGAAGACTTTGATGCTTTGATGCAATCTGAGTTTCAGATGAGTTCCATGGGGGAATTAACCTTCTTCCTGGGTCTACAAGTTCATCAAAAACCAGAGGGTATTTTCATTAATCAAGAGAAGTATGTGCTTCAAATACTAAAGAAATACAATCTTGCTGAGTGTTCATCATGCAAAACACCAGCATCCACAATAGATAAGATTGGACCAGATCCTACAAGGAAGTCTGTTAACCAAAGATTATATAGATCTATGATATGATCATTAATGTACTTAACAGCCAGTAGACCTGACATAATGTTTGCGGTGTGTGTTTGTGCTAGGTACCAAGCAGACCCTAAGGAGTGACACCTTAATGCAGTAAAGAGAATTTTCAAATACCTTAAAGGGAAACCGGCTCTTGGACTCTGGTACCTAAAAGAAGGAGATTTCAAACTTTACTCATATTCAGACAGTGACTTTGGAGGCTGCAACAACAACAGAAAATCAACCACTAGTGGATGCCAATTCATAGGACCAAGACTAGTTTCTTGGAAGTGCAAAAAGCAAACAAATGTCTCAGTATCCACAGCTGAGGCTGAGTACATAGCTGCTTCAGCTGGTTGCTCTCAAGTCTTATGGTTGCAAAACCAATTACTTGATTATGGTTATAATTTTCTTCAAACACCAATACATATTGATAACTCAGCTGCTATGTTCATCACTGCTAATCCAGTACAACATAGTAAAACAAAACACATTGAAATTAGATATTATTTTCTGAGAGATTGCTCAGAAAAAGGTTTAATCAAGTTGATTAAGGTGGATACAACAAATCAGCTTACTGATTTATTTACTAAAGCCTTTGATTCAGTTAGATTTAATTTCTTAATTGAATCATTAGGCATGATCAATTTAGATTAAGTCCTAATCCATATAATGAAAAGCATGTTCCGTCCATTATAGTTTTAATATGAACATCTACGGAAGAACAAAATTGCTCATCCGTAGATTGTTATTAATATGAAAAAGCCAAAAACATTCTTAAAATAAAACATACAAAAATATTATCCTATTTCCAGGTTTTATTGAATAAGCAGCTCATATAATGGGAAATGATAGTACCTTTGCCTACTTTCCTCATTTATCAAACAATTCATATAGACTGATCAGATGTGATTTGATATATGAGTAGGTTCAGCTTGAGTTGAAAATCAACAAGTCATGTATAACATAATGTCAAGATGACAATGTGTGGCATATTCCACTTTGAGGATCAAGCAAGTAAGTCCTATCCTGCGGTGATCAACTTACTCACCTAAGCACACTATGTTGTAACACTTTATAACCTCTATCTTTGCATATCATGAACCCTCTGTTTTGCGTGAGCAAAGACCTAGGTCAAAGGGCACCTCTGTTTTACGTGAGTAAAGACCTGGTGACCTGATGCTTAGTATCAAAAGATTCCAAAAGGAACAGCTCTAAAAAGAATCCATGGTGATCAACTGTATATTAATTCAGAGCTCACAAATCATATCATCATTAATAAGATTTCAAAAAAATCTTAAGATAGAGCTTATAACTTACAGAACATAGTTTTAAGTGTGAAAAAGTGATAAATTGATCATCTACGGAGGACAAACTTCAATGTGAATTGAATATGGAGTCCATACTTGTCCATCTTTAAAAAAATTCTAAACATGATAAATAGCATGACAAGTTGAATATACACTCTTGCTTAAATTTATGATGATCAATATACTTGCAATCAACACTAGATCTGTCTTCTATCATCAACCAAAATTGTCATTGGGAAGTTAGTGTTATAGTCTGATCTCATTATATGTTGTCAATGCTTGTAAATAGTTTCTGTTTTGTTCGTTTCTTTGCAAATTAGTTGGACAGATAATGTTTTTCATGCTATTCTCTTTATAAATTTTTGATAAATGCATCACTTTATGATTAATCACAAATTTAGGAGGAGTAGTCAACAACATGAAACATGAAACTGAGTTTAAAATTGCAATATGAAGAAAATTGGATCTTGTGCACTATCTTAGCTGCAGGATATCTGAAGCGTTCAAATCCTTTGCACATTTGCCACGAAGCAAAGTCAAAAATTCCAACAGCAAACAACAAATGGATTAACTAAATGTTAGTTCATACACATAAATTTTATCATAATGTTATCTTCGGAAGAAAGTTCATCAAAATTGTCTCCGGAAGATATGTCATTACACTTATCTTCGGAAGATAATTTCCTTAGGAAGATGTCATTAAATTTACCTTCGGAAGCAAATTAACCTTCGGAAGAAAATGTTACTAAAATCTTACCCTCGGAAGATAAGTTCAAACAAAATGAAGGATAAATCAGAACACCACAATTTGTGTCTTCCGTAGATGTTCTACGGAAATGATTAAATAAAGGAATTCGTGTCTTCCGTAGATATTCTGCAGAAGACAGGATGAAACAAGAAATTTTGCCTTCCGTAGATATTCTGCGAAAGATTTAATTTTCAAAAGAAACAAGGGCAACAAGGGTAGATAGGACCCACAACATTAAAAAGAAGGATTAATTATCCAGATAACATCGGAAGGGTAAAAAGGGTAAATGGGTCCCACATCATTAAAATAAGATTTAAACAGACTGAAAAAAATATAAAAGGGCATATCGACCGTTGACCTTTCTATTTACTCCCAAAATCCTTTCTGACCTAGAAATCCTCTCGACCAAAAACCCCTTTCACCTTCTTACATTGAACTCAATCGTGCCTCAATCAATAACTCCTACACCGTTCGACCAACATAGCCAGCATGGCTAATCGGTTTGTGAAAGATCATAATGTCTGTGCATTCCTAAATCCAGAAGTGGAGGACGGATGCAGAGACATCATCAAATATCTTAGAAGATCACGACTATTCTATGCACTAACCGCGGACCCCATTGTCTATCAATCACACATGATAGATTTCTGGGACTCTGCAAGAGTAGATGAAGAAAATGAAACACATGTGATCTATGCAACTATTGGAACGCAACAATTACGGATAGATAAACGTACAATCCGGAGGGCACTGGAATTCGAAGATGCTGAAGAAGGCCACCCTGATGTATTCGACCATGAATACATTCAGAAAGTATTTGGACTGATGGGATATGATGGTGACTACCAAAATGACGAGATCAAGAAGGGGAGACTGAGTAAACTGTATAGATTCCTATGCCACACCTATCTGAAGTGTATATCCAACCGGAAGTCAGGATTGGATAGATTCTCTAGGCATATCTTGTCTGGAATCATCGGCATACTGGAAGGGAGAAAGTATAACTACGCTAAGTACATACTTGGTTGCCTCTGTGACCATATCAGGGTGCAGAAGGACAACAAAATGTACATGTTCCCAAGATTCCTTCAGCTCATCATCAATGAACAACTGCCCAATGTTGAAAGAGATGGTGATGTTTGTGTACAAACTCACCTAGGAAGATCACTGCTCAACAAGCTTACTGGGCAGTATCAAGGAGAGGAGGTAGAGATGTTCGTGCATGTGCTTGATGAAAATGCGGACATACTTCAGGAACTCCTATGGGCTGAAGAACCATAGCATCACACTCCACCAACCCAACCCCCTGAACAACCTCAGTGTCTACCACCAACACCAGTCATTGACCTGACATAATCACCACTCGCTCAACTGGATTCACCTTCCAGTGAGCATAGTCAACCATGTACACTAGCCCAATCACAGTCATCAATGCACTCTGGTGCTACAGAGCCCATCTCTCTATTTCTCACTGAAACACCTACACATCCGAGTGCAACTGAACAAACCCTCTCACCCACACCAACTGAACCAACCAGCTCATCAACACTCACTAAACCAATCACCTCACCAACACCTACTAAACCAATATCACCACCACTGAGCCCTACTGAGACTGAGATGCTAAACCTTGATGAGGCTGATGATATTGAGTTTAAAGAGGGTGCTACGGAGGAGATATGTTTGGAAGTTGAGAGGGAAGATAATCAACTGATAGAGCAAGAGGATGAAGACAAATATGTAGACATCATTGCCTATGATCCAAATGACTTGAAAGAGGAGGAGATTGATGTGAGCAAGAGCTATTTGGCGGCAAAATACAACAATTTGATCCTAAAGAGCAATAAAAAATTGGAAAAGATGAGGAAAATGAAAAAGGATCTGATTGAGAAAGAGAAGATTATGATTACAAAAGATGCCACCATCAAAAGGTTGAAAGAAGATATAGAAACAAACAATGAAGTGATTGATGCTCTTAATGATCTAGTTGATAAACAATCCGAACAGTTAAGAGAAAAGGATGCTGAGATTGAATCATTAAAGAAAAGGTTGGCAGAAGGTGAAATGAGTAAAATAGGAGAAAGTGAAGTAAAAAAAACTGATGAACCCACAATCACTTACAGTAGAAAAGGAAGTGGATGGGGAAAACCAAAAGACTAATGGTGCACCTGAAGAGACACCATAAAGATCAAAAACTATGTCACCAGAGCACAAAGCATAAGTAGAACAAATTGAAGAGGATAGTGATGATGAGTGGGAAGAGCTAACAAAACAAGAGCCTGCTAAAGCTACTAAAGAATCAAAGACTGATGTCTTACTGTCCACTGATGACATTCTGGAGGAAAGACCACAGTCATCCATGTTTATAGAGTTGATCAATAATGGATTCCCATATGACTTGGTTGAGAAGATGAACATGGGAGAGATGATACAAGCACTGAAAGAATTCGATGCTGCAAGACTGATGCTCCCAGTCTGCACTTATGTAACATTCTCCAAGTACAAAGCTATGGAGAAGATCAGGAAAGAGTTAGGCCACTGTGAAACAAGAAAGCTCACCAAGTACAATATGACATGCTGGCTGCAAAGCCATAATTACAAGCCCTATGAGCTAAAGGGAAGAACAGTCGGTGAGCTCAGGAGCATGATGGAATATGTAATGAGGATTGAGCTAGACACAGGAGTGAAATTCAGAACTAGAGCTCCCAATCCTGTATACAAACAACAAACTGAACAAGCTTCTGTTGAGCCAATTGTAGTTGAAAGCAAAGACATGCACAGGGGAACAGAAAAGCTAATAAGAGAGCTAAGGGATGTGATCCCCAACAAGATCTGGCCTCTGGGCACTGCTGTCAGAGAGATCACTGAACAGAAGACTACGTTGATTCAATTTTTTGATCTAATAACAACTCCAAGTGCAGCAGAAGAAAACAAGATCATTGCCTGGAAATTTGATTTAGAATGGGATTGTGTTATGCTGAAGAGAGTACTGGAATGGTACAATACTTTCCATGGGTGGAGACCCTCCTTACACTTCCAGATGCAGACCTTGCCACTTTGCAAAGCATCCCTATCATAAAACTACCCAATCAGTCCAAGGGGCAGAGATTTCTCTAGAATAGTTGTCAGACTCAAGAATAAATTCAAAGGGGATGTGCTGAAAGAAGCAAGAAGAGATGATGCTAAACATAAGAAAAGAAAGTTAAAACTTAAAAGGTCTCATTCCAGTTCTTCTGCACATGTTGATGCTGAATTTTTACATAGAACTGGATATGAAGACATGACTGAAGCATCTGTTAAAGTGATTGTAGGAAACCAGTTCTCCTTCCTTATTACAGAATGGGGATATATGGAAAGGACTAAAGAATTGGTGCTGTAGAGGAATGACCCCTAGAAGAAAGCCTCAAGTATCAGATTATTTGATTATGTGGAGATCAAACTGCTGCACCTAAGCTACACCTCATATTTACATGACAAACACTTCCCAAAGCTGCATGATCAAACTGCTCAGAATGACTTGTGCCTATATGTTGACTTCATTCAAGTCATTGACAAGTTGCATGCTAAGGCACAAGAGGAGGAAGTTTGAGGCTATATGGTTGCATGCTAAGGCACACAAAAATTTGGTTGTAAAAACACAAAAACACCCCATAAAAAGATGAGTAAATATAAATAAATATAAAGATTTAAAGTTTTAATAAAATCCAAATTGCTATATAATGAATTATTTTTATGCAATATATGAAATTGATACATATAATATTTTAATTATCTTAAAAGGATATATATGATATAAGATAAGTTTTATAGGGGCATATATGATATTTAAAATTTTGTTTGGATATATATGATATTTAACTAATTTTGTAAGGATATATATGAAATTAAAGTACAAAAACGCCTAAATTCCACATCAGCAAAAAAAGAATAAAAATGCATTTTCGAAATTGAAAAATATTCTAAAATTATGTTATAATCTTTCATTTAAAATAAAGCATGAAAAATAAATGATCTAATGGAAACACTTTTAAAATTAAGTAACTTAATTTAAATACTTCTAAAACTTAATTATTATTGTATAAAGTTTTCCGTTTAAAACCAAACACTTACCATATTAAAAGTAAAAGTTATACCAAAGTTTTAATAATCGCAAATAATCTTTTAGGTTATAACATATTTCTCAATCAAATCTAAACCTTGATTCTAACACATATATTATAACACAATTCTTGTCATTTTTCGGATATACCTAAAAATTTAATATAGGCATATATTTGGATATTCGTGTATATAGTATTTCACCGTCCTTTCATTTTAATTTAGTTTTCATTTCATTCATATCATCTCTCTCCCTGTATTCTCACAAGAGAGACCATATCAAAATTAAAACCTTGAAAAAGATTCAATTTGTTCACCCACTTTCCTAATTTCCATTGATTCTCTCCACCAAATCAAAAAACCAAAGATTTCAAGATCAATTTTCTTGATTTTATCCTTGTTTTCATCCACCGGCGATCTGTGGTTTCTAAGCAATTACTTGTTCATCGACACTCGTGAGTGTATTGAGTTTAAGGGTTATGATCTTCGTGGGTGTTTGATTGCTTGAATCGAATGTTATTACTAATTATGATTGACACCACCGTCGGAGATCGTTAAGTCAATGGTTTGATTTGATCTTATCTTGATTTTCAATAAGCGAAAGTGTGAAATCTGAGAACAATTATACAACGAGTGTGGGTTAATAAACCAGATCAACGATGATGAACATGAGGACGAAGGCAGCGGAGGCGGTTTCCGGCGACCGGAGATCCAACGCCACCGGCGGTGAAGGTGAATGGGAGGTCCGACCCGGTGGAATGCTGGTGCAGAAACGAGATCCGAATGAAGAACAGAACCGTGTGCCGCCTCCGAATATTAGAGTTCGTGTGAAATACGGGTCTATATACCATGAGATCAACGTTAGTTCTCAAGCTACATTTGGTGAGTTTCACACATTATGTCTCGTATTTGCGGATTGAATTTTAATAATTCAAACATCTGTATCGTTGGTAATTCGACCAATGACAATTTTTAAGATACATTGTAGTTGTCAAAGGAAACCCAGTTTTATAGTCGTCATAGATTTACAAATCAAGTGCAACTATTTTACTAAGATTGTTTTTGGTAACATTATTATTATTGGTTAAATTGACGGTATAGATTATTATCGAGCAAATGTGTAATAGTTTCAATTTTTACTTTAGTTGTCAAAGACAACCCGGTAACATAAGTATTATAGATTTACAAATAAAATGTTAATATTTGATGATTATGCTATTGAACAGTCTTTGGTAACGACGCTGTTACTAGTTAAATTGATGGTACGGAGCGAATGTGTAAGTAACAACTTTTACTTCAGCTATCAAAGACAACCCAGTAACATGTTATCATAGATTTACAAATCAAGTGTAAATATACAATGATTATGCTATTAGGATTGCTTTAGGAACGATATTATTATTGGTTAAATTGGTGGTATGGATTAACATCATACCAATGGGTAATAGTTAGTATTATTAAAAATTATAAATGGATATATGCAATTGTAGCGTTTTTAGAACTTTGAAGGGTTTTAATTTGAGTATGTCTTACAGGGGAGTTAAAGAAGATGTTATCAGGTCCAACTGGATTACACCATGAAGACCAAAAACTGATGTACAAGGATAAAGAGAGGAGTTCGAAAACGTATCTGGATATCGTCGGTGTGAAGGATCGATCAAAAATGGTGTTGGTGGAAGACCCGATCAGCAAAGAGAAGAGGTATTGAGATGAGGAAGAATGCGAAAATGGAGCAGGCTGCTAAATTGATTTCTGAAATTAGCTTGGAGGTTGATAGACTTGCAGGCCAGGTACATGGTTACAACAATCAAGATTATTATTATTATGATGTACAATCTTAATCTTTTATTCATCGCGCGACTATGTATTTGGTGCAGGTGTCGGCGCATGAATCCGTTATCTCTAGAGGAGGGAAAGTACCCGAGAAGACATTGTCGGTTCTGATCGAGTTGTTGATGAACCAACTCCTTAAACTTGATGGGATTACAGCGGAAGGAGATGTAAAATTGCAGAGGAAAATGCAGGTAAATTTGTTCTCAAACATCATTTCTAGTAATAAGGATTATGTGTTAGCACCTAGCAACATACATTATATGATATATTAATGTTGATTAGATATTATATATTAGTTAGAGTTTATTACGTAGGTAAGATTTACTGAATCGATATTTGTCATAGTTAGAAGTTATATATATTCTTTTTGTCAATAAACTCTGACTAATATATTCTCTCTAACAATATAATGTTATTCGATCGATTTTGTAGGTGAAAAGGGTTCAGAACTACGTTGAAACTCTTGATGTTTTAAAGATTAAAAACTCTACTACTGGCGACAATGGGAATGGGAATGGAAATGGAGATGAGCGGCCGGTCCACGAGCAGCCGGCTCCACGGACTCAAGAACAAAGATATTCAAACGGGCGTGGGGGCGCCAACTCAACAAGTCAACGCCACCACCAGCCACCATCATTCCCTAATTCCCGACGGTCGGTTGGGAATTTTTCATCCATTCCCGTGGCGGCTAAACAGCAGCAATCGTCGAGGACCTCCACATCAGGTGAAGTTGTGGTGACTACACAGTGGGAGACTTTTGATTCCACACCACCATCAAACAACACCGATACTCATACAATACACCCCAAATACACCTGGGATTTACTTTAAGGACTTAATAATAAAAATGAATAATATTCTGGTCTAGCGTCTGAATGTCTTGCTTTTGGATCGGTATGTATGTGATCTATTCTTTGTTGTAGCTACAACTTTTGTGTCATCATCTTCCTTTTTTTGGGGTGATTCCTTGTACAAATAAGTGGGATCAGTTGCTTGTATACTAATAAACTGCCATTTTTTTGTTAGCCTTTGCATGTGCGAGCTAATTATTTGAGTGTCATATCATATAGCATCATATCATAGCTTATAAACCTAGACATAACATTTTGGGTTACAAAACTAAAAATGTTGTATTGTGCATGAACTAGTAAGAATGATTAGGTTTATGTATACTTTCGCCTATTCTAACTTGTATTTCAATATATAAGTTTTGCTTTTCTTTCTAGCATAGAATGATTTGTAATAAAAAAAAAAATCTAGCTATTTAATTTTAGAAAATTATATTAGAGACTCGAATAAAACTTTAACTGTTTGAGTCCATATTATCCAGGAAAACATAAACTTACCCTGATGTTTTAGGATGGGTACAAGTACCATTTACATTAGAGGGGATGTTTTTGGACGTCCGTGAGGGATGTAACACCAAAGTGGAGGAGGTAGGAGGGATGGTGGAAGGCGTCAGTCCTCAAGAATGTACTCAAACGGGCATTGTGAGAGAGGGATGAGAAGAAGAGGAGGGATATTTTTAGCTGTTAGAGGGGCAAACCCCATTAATACATTTTTAAAGTTGTGCGTTGGAGAAGCTCTTTAATACTTCTGACAAACTTGTAGATATAAATATCAGGGACCTCGTACGAAAATCTTCGATCAAATAAATCTTTCCGGGATATGTTTAAATGTGAACTATGAAGTGGATCTACCGGTTTGATTCAACAGTTAAAAAAATAAGAAGAAGCTTAGAAGGATTAAGAGATAGAGTTGGAGCAAATTTTCCATATATTCTCTCATACCTATGTTCCCTACTTAAATAAAAAGCCAAATAACTAATTCAAAGCTACTTCCTAAAATAATGGATAATGACGTTACTTGGGACCCGGGCATCCCCATGTTTCCCTTTATTCTCGCCAACTAACAAAGTGTAATTAAAAATAAATAAAAATAGTAAACATATGTTGACTGCATGCATGGCCACGTACACCAATTCATGAGCTGGGCATCTTTTCAGTTGTGCATGTGATTGGGCCAAGAACATAACAATCCTCCCCACTTAAACACACCTTGTCCTCAAGGTGAAAGTTTGGATATGCACGAACAAAACGCCATTTAGTTTTTCATGTGGCGTCTTCCTCCTGTTGACACTTCCACTTGACCAACAATTCCGTCTTCGAACGATATTTACCCTTCTACACTACTCGTGTCTTCAAAATACATTCCGGCTGGGGCGACTCATGTGAAACAACCAGCTCCGTGACTGGAACTTGGCTAGTCTTTACAACCAGACCCACACAACGTTTCAAAAGACTCACATGGAAAACATTATGAATGAGAGACCCCGGTGGCAATGCAAGCCGATACGCGACTGTTCCAACCCTCGCCAAAACCCAATACGGACCAAAAAAACATGGACTTTATGCGAAGAACGCCTCGCCACACTAGATTGCCGATACAGTTGTAGCTTCACGAAAACCATATCGCCCTCCTTAAACTCCAACTCCCGTCTATGTGGATCTGCATTATTTTTCATCCTATTTTGCGCTTCCAACAGATTAGTACGTAAGGATTTCAAAAGCTCATCCCGACTCTGAAGGTAGTCGTCCACACCCTGCACGTTAGTTGTACCTGGAATGTATGGCACAAGTTTTGGTGGTAACCGTCCATAAACAACTTGGAAGGGAGTTAGTTTAGTGGATGAATGGACTGCTGTGTTGTAACTATATTCTGCTCACGGTAACCAGTCGACCCACTTCTTTGGTTTATCACTTACGAAACACCTCAAGTATTGCTCCAACGTGCGGTTGACAACCTCCATTTGACCGTCCGATTGGGGATGATAACTCGAACTCATACATAAGGACGTGCCCTGCAACTTAAATAAAGATTGCCAAAAGGAACAAATGAATACTTTATCTCGGTCACTTACAATGGTAGACGGAACTCCATATAGACGTACAATCTAAACCAAAAATTCCTTAGCGACCGTAGCAGCCGTGAACGAGTGGCGGAGTGGCACAAAATGAGCATATTTGGAAAGACGATCCACCACCACCATAACCACCGTAAAACTGTTAGAACCCGGTAATCCTTCCACAAAATCCATGCTAACATCCTCCCAAATCCGATCGGGCACCAGTAGTGGCTGCAATAAACCGGCTGGCTTCAGGCTTTCCGTTTTTGACCGTTGACAAACTTGACAATCGCCGATATATCGCTTTACAATCTCTTTGAGCCCTACCCACTAAAAGTTTTGCTTGACCTTAGCTAAGGTCTTATGGAACCCAAAATGGCCACCCTCAAGGAAGGCGTGACACATTTCCAAGATAGTAGATAATAATGGAGAGTTTGGACTTAATAAAATGGAGCCATCACCAAACCAAATGCCATCACTCTGTACCAAATGCCCATGTACATTATTAGGCAAGCTAGTAGGTAATTCATGATAAAAATGACCAGATTGTACTTCTTTTTGAATGTCATCCCAAATAGTGGAGTAAGGATGAGAAACGGCCATGTAAGAATATTCAGGAAGGCGAGAGAGAGAATCGGCACCTCGTTTATGAACCCCCTTTTTATACTCGACCGGTAATCGTAACCCAACAACTTGGGCAACCATCGGGATTGTGCCGATGTAGAAATTCATTGTTCCAACAAATATTTGAGACTCATGTGATCCGTCTTAACGATGAAAGGCCGACCCAACAAATAATGACGCCATTTCCGAACCGCTTTTACAACCGCCAACATCTCCTTCTCGTAAGTCGACCATGATAACGTAGTCCCCTTTATAGGCGCACTAAAATAAGCCAACGGTCGACCCTTTTGAGTTACAACAACCCCTATGCTGACCCCACTCGCATCACATTCAACGGTAAACGGTTGAGACCAATCCGGTAAACCCAAAGTCGGTGCGGTAGTTAAAGCAGATTTGAGACTTTGGAAAGCTTCTTCAGCAGCTGAATCCCAAACAAACGGTCCTTTCCCGATCAATCGATGTAAGGGAGCGGCGATGCCCCCCGAATAAACTTCCGGTAATACCCGGCTAAACCAAAAAATCCGCGAACGCCTTTGGCGGTGGTAGGATTCAGCCACGATAGCACAGACTGGACTTTAGCTAACTCAACTGCAACCCCTTCAAAAGAAATTACATGCCCCAAATAGTGAACCCGAGTTACCCCAAAACAACACTTGGAAGCCTTTGCAAAAAGTTGATTAGTATCCAATATACTTAAAACAACACGTAACTGATCAACATGCTCAACCAAGGATTTAGAGTAAATCAAGATATCATCAAAAAATACTAAAATAAACTTACGAAGGTATGGCCTGAATAAATCGTTCATTAAGCATTAAAAAGTGGCTGGTGCATTAGTGAGGCCAAAAGGCATCACCAAGAATTCGTAGTGCCCCTCGTGTGTTCGAAACGCCGTTTATGAATGTCTTCACTACGTACCCGGATATGGTGGTAACTGGAACGTAGGTTGAGTTTAGAATAAACCCGAGCACCGTGCAATTCATCAAGAAGCTCGTCTATCATCGGGATCGGATACTTGTCTTTAACTGTGATATCGTTCAAGGCCCGGTAGTCGACGCAAAACCGCCACGACCCGTCAGACTTTTTGACCAATAAGACAGGTGAGGAAAAAGGACTGTGACTGGGTCATATAAGACCTTGTTGAAGAACCTCCCTCACTTGCCTTTCTATATCTTCCTTTTGAAGATACGGTTGACGATAGGGCCTGGAACTAACCAGAGGTGCTCCCGCCAACAAAGGTATACAATGATCCTGGAATCTTGTAGGAGGTAAGCCAACAGCGTCCTGGAAAACCTTATTGAATTAAGTTAAAATTTGTTGAATAGCATGGCAAGGCGGTGGGTTTGGAGAGACCGAATTAAGAACCGGACTGATGTGCAAAAACAAGTCCAAACCCTACATTGCATTAAACTCACCAGCCTTTAAAGCGGTTAAATTTGTACCTTTTATCCCTTGGAGCGTATGGGAAGTCCATGCCAAACGAAACCCGAGTGTAAGATTCTGAAAATCGATTTCCACTGGACCGAGAGTTTTAAGCCATTGAACACCGAAGACAATCGGGCAAGCGGCAACAGGTAGTACAAAAAAATCGGTTGAAATAGAATACCCTTGAATAACAATGGTAAGACCTCGGACCCGTCCGGTACAAGTGACCTTCTCCTTGTTAGCAACTACAACCTCAAACTTCACGTCGGTCTCGATTTGCAGTCCGAACCGGTCCGCTAAAGCTTGATCAATGAAACTATGGGTACTACCCCCATCCACCAAGACCACAACCTCTTTGTTGTTAATTTTCCCTGGCAACCGTAGGGTTTGAGGTAAAATAGTACCGGATATCGCGTGGAATGAGATTTCAGCAGGCGAGTCATTGGTGAGGGCGTCAAGCGTTTCGTCCACCAGTTCATCGTCATCCACCTTGCCAACGTCACTGATCATGAACAACTGTGGTTTGCTACATTTATGACCCGCTACATATCGTTCGTCGCAGTAATAACAAAGACCTTTTTCCCGACGTTCCCGAGCCTTGGCTGTGGAGATCCTTCGTATAGGGTTTGGGGCAGGTAAAGCGAGGCGGGTAGAGGGGCTTGGGCCTAACAAGCCAGGACTAGAGTTGGGTTTATCGGCCGAGTTACTAGTACCAGCAAACCAGGAGTATGTGGTGCGCGACTTTGTAAGTTCTGCTTTTCCTCTACAAGACGAGCAAGGCCCATGGCTTCGACTACAGTGAGGGGTTTCTTGAGTTTTACCTCTAGCCAGATCTCCTCCTTCAGCCCCCGACAAAACAACCAACTAAGAAGGACTCCGGTAGTCCGTCGACGCGGTGTGATAACCTTTCAAACGCCTCGATATATGCTGCCACAGTAGTTTGTTGTTTGAGACGATGTAAGGATTCACTCGGGTCATCGTAATCAGTGGGTCCCGAACGACTTAACAAGGCTTTAGAAAATTCTGGCCACGACATCGGTCTGTGGCTCTTCGTCAACCATCGATGCCATTGGAGAGCAAGGCCGTCTAAATGAAAAGAGGCCAAGCTAACCTGATCATTGGTGTGACTTTCTGGAATTCGAAGTATTGCTCTACCTGGTAGAGCCATCCCGTAGGATCATCGCCCCTGAATCGGGGAAAGTGAAGCTTCAAATACGATTTAACCTCGCCACCGGTAACCATCATCATTCCTCCACCTGAACCGGAAGTACCAACCGGCCCTTTCTCTTTAACAGTTTGGAATTCTGCCATCAAACAATCAAACATTGCTGTCATTTTTTCAAAATTCTTGGTCGTTTCTTGTTGGAATTCTCGATCAGCCCAAAAAACTAGTCTGATGGGTGAGGAAACTTATTTGGCCTATAAACCCCACATCAATTGCCCATACAACCAATATGGGACAAGTCCTATACCTTACAATGGTTTTAGTCCATAACATTCGTCCCTCCTTAAGGACCGACGTCCTCGTTGGTCACGACTGGCTCTCTCCAGGCTACCACTCCGTGGGCCACCACTCCGAGGTTGGCTCTGATACCACTGTTACAGACCAAATGAAAGAACTCAACCCAAAAGACTAGTCTGATGGGAGAGGAAACTCATTTGGCCTATAAACCTCACATCAATTGCTCATACAACTGATGTGGGACAAGTCTCATACCTTGTAATGGTTTCAGTTTTTAACAAACTGCTTTTCAACTTTATACTTAAAGCAGATGTCTGTTTTAAAACGTGTAGGTTTGATACATTCAGGGCCAAACAAAGTAACAAATATTGCAGTTTTCATTATTGTTGGTTAACTGGGTAAAATATTTCGTGTCCACGTGACAGAAATTATGTTAATACATCCAACATTCCAAATTTTCAAGTTCCAAACCAACAACTTATGATTGATTTTGAGCTTTGTCACTAGAAGACTCGCATCTTATATAAAGCCCAAAATCTTATGCGTGGACTTGAGCCCAACTTTTCTCTTTTGATCGTGTTCCTTATTTTTTATATAATTCTACGGTTTAGTTTATAAATAAACGAATCAATAAAATATAACATTTTAAATAATTAAATGTTAGAACTTCTACAATGAAAAATCACTTTGTTTTTTTCTTTATTCGTTTCTAAAAGAGGTAACTTTATAAAATAGTAACCAACTTTCAAAAGTGTTACAAATTACAATTAGGTAACTTAAGTTTTAAAAGTGTTTTAATTAGGTCACTCAGTTTTTATATTTTATATAAATTAAAAGTCTTAACATGTTTTTTAGCATGTTATACTTTTGGTTTCAGTTAGAAAATATTTTTTTCTATCTTTTGATGCTGATATAAAACGTTGACGTAAATTTTAGGTATTTTTTTTATTTTTTCATAATTAACATGTTTTTTTATTTTTTAATATAATTTTATATATTAAAAATTCTGACCCCAACTTTTTCTCCACCGTTACTTTCTTGACATAAGAAAATTTAATGATGACTCGATTTGATCGTTTGGTAGTTTAATTTGAGAAAAATATGCATGAGTGACTAAATTAGAACACTTTTGAAACTTGGTTATTATTTTATGACATTTTTCTTTTTAAAAAGGTTACTTCTTAATAAGATCTTTTCATAAATGTAATAAAACATTAATTATTTGTAAAACTAAAATATAAACTTGTTGAGATCTAAATAAGTCTATGTTCACATAAAAGAAAAATACTTAATCGGTCAATGTCGATACTAAAATATATAATACTCGAGCCAAAAGTCAATTGTGGAGTCCATAATAAACAACAAAAAGTGCAATTAGTTTAAAAAAATCTAGTATACAAATGTGACCCTCAATTGACATCAAATCCAAAGGTGAGATGCTTTTGGAAGGGGAAATGCATTAGTTTAGAAAAATTAGTGAATTCAAATTTAGTGTAAATAAGTTTGAGTAAATTAGGTTAGAAATCACAAGCACATTTACTTAACATGGGTCATGCTCGAGACAATCTGACTAATTTGCAGATGGATCTATTTATTTTTAAACTTTTAAGAGGTATTTTATATCAAAAACATAAACTATTTTTTATATTTATATATTAAATAATAGAAATAAACACAAAAAAGTATAGTTTAAGGCAATTTGTAGATATCTGTTTTTTGAGTGTAAGTTTATAATTTTATAGTAGTAAAATGCTATAAGATAAAAAATAAATAAAGTTTGGACTTAAACAAATAATGTCTGTGTCAAAGTGTCAAACCATGAATATTTTTTAATAGATTATGTTTTAGCTTCCAATATTCATCCGCCACTATACTAAGACCGTCTCCAACAAAAGGTTCACGCTCACTCCTCTATCACCTCCATGGTGGCTCGTTGCCCGTCCTATGCGGTAGCTTTCTCCCCCTTCTTCACGGATGCGGATAGATTCCTCCCCTTTTCCCATTCGCCCTCTCACAAGCCTTGCTCCATAAAAGCCTAATCCCAAAGATCACACCCCTTTCTTTTTTTCGTAACAGCTGTTAAATCATTTAATTCTCTCTCTCCTTCACCAAGCTCATGAGAGCTGACAAATTGTTGTGATGAAGTTGCTTTAATAGTAATTCCTTAATTAGACTCTTATTTAATTCATCACAACCGTTTTAGTACCAACGTTGAATTAATTAGTCAAAGGAAACGTATGTCGACCACTCAAAACAAATGTTTAATTGGCACACAAATCACGTCTTGTGACATGATGGCTTGATACCCATGTTTATGTTGCTTTATTTAGACATTATAATCCCTCTCTCATGTGAAATAACACGTTTTCTGTTCCTTCGTAATTTTCTAATCTTATTTACAAGAAACCTAGTCATCAAAGCCAATCGTGGTTTTTTAAATGTCTAAACAAGATTCACATGTAGATTCTTTTAGCTAAAATAATTAAAAAAGAATTATCTAATTAAACACTCAGACTAAATTTCTTGTAAAAAATATCTGATAACAGTGACAAATTCTAACAATATTAATTAATAATATATTAAGTTTATATTCGTTTTTTCAAACAGAATTTATCTCGTAGAGTGACAAAACTCTATATGTACTTCACTTCTAAACTCAGCACATATACACTCTGTAAGATTTAAATCTATAATCTTTTGATCAAGAAACACCCCACTTTAGCACAGAATGTCCCATAAAAATATGATATTTGCCGTTTAGAAAAGATGTGTATCCTATTAAGTAAAGTTGCGAGAGTACAAAGTCAATCAGGATGTGCAAATGAAAGTATGAAACGAAATCTAATTATTTACCTTATTAATTAATCTATATAATTTCAAACTCAAATAATTCATTTCTTATTTCATTATTTGTTTATTTAGTTTGCATTATAATCACAACTATGACAAAATTTTAACTCATTATAATGTGTAATTGTTTTCATATTTTTCCGGTTATTCGCCAAACAATTTTTTTCGTGCAAGACTAAAACGTGAATTATGCTAATTTTTTTTTAAGAATATGCTAAAACCTTACAACCATTTAATAAGTAGTAGTCACAATCTAGAGGTATTGTGTTTTGTTTTCGCCAATCTATACTATAGATAGAATGATTAAGAAAGAGTATAATTATACCATAATTTCGGTGTATGTAACTAGTTTTATAATTGTTCGGTATTCGGGTACCCAACGTCAAAATAACACGAATACCTGAAACAATTAAACACTAAATGACGGACCACAATATGACAACCACAATGTAAAAGAAAGAAGCAGGTGCTAAAAAAAAACCGTTAGAAATGATAGTGAAGAGCTTAAATATTTGTGTCATAGTTATAAGCTTAGATGTTTTTATTAATACTGGTAGGCTCTTTTTATACACATAAATTAGAAGTTACCCATCCACCACCACACTAACCCACCTCTTTAAACTGCCTAATATATCCTTGCAAAACCACCATCAACCCACCCCTCAGACACGACCGCTCGACGACTAAGATTAACCATGACCAACTTCCACTTCTAGGATCATTTTAAGGATTATACACAGCTATATATAGTGACAACAATAAATAGAATAAATCTTATGTACATGTTGTAGTTTAACTAACATTCACTCACAATTCATATATGAAGGGATCCGATGCTGAAAAGAGTGAAAGCACAAGAATAAAAACGAACAATCTTGATGACAAAGAAGAATGGGCTTAAGATTAGGCATGGATCCCACAACTTTGTTCTAGAGCTCGCAACCTTGTGATCTATTGAGGTGCGAAGAAAGACCGAAGAGAACACCGACAAACATGTTGTCACATGACGAGAGAAATGAGAAAACAAGGTCATCACATGCTATAAAAAATACTTTAAAAAAACATAATTGGAGTGTATATACTATTTATGATAAAGTTAATTATAATAAATATTTTATACTTTAACTTTATTTAAATAGTTTACACTTTCCAAATTATGATTTTAACAGTTATTTCTATATTCTAATTAATGGATCATAATGTGCACGCTACATGATTTAAACCCCAAAATCTTTATTTAATCTTTTTTTAAATGACGCACAACTTAACCACCAGAATGTTATATTGAAAAGAGTTTTCTGATATCATAATTAATAAAATCAGCGAGTATACGTGCTGTAAACACGGTGAATGGTGGCACGTCAATCCGTGTGCATGATTGCCTCCGCAAAGGGTTCTTGTTACCCTTTTTTCCCGCATATAAATCTCCTCCACTCATCACTCACCTTTATTTATTCACATAACAAAATATCACATTTTGACAATGACACCATCATTATCTGTCACCAATTCCTTCCACATTCAATTGCAATAGTACTTTATGAATTAACACTTGTACTTTATTTATACACCGTCTTTTAAAAGATGATCTCACTTTGAATATTTTTTCTCTACTTGAAAATTCTTCTTGAAGCAAGCATATGAACTAATTAATTTGGCTGCTTTTGAATTATATAAAAATTGAATTCTTCATACATGCATCTGGAGTGTTTGGTTGAAGTTTGAATTTAAATTGGAGTTGATGTTTGAATTTATAAATGTCAAGTGTGTATATATTAATTGAACTTGTTATTTATTTCATCAAGACTTTTTGACCAATTATTTTTTGTGTACAAAACTTTATATATCTCTTGATATAGTTGCTGATATTCATATGAAATACAAGATTAGGTATTAATAGGGAACACACACAACCAAAAATTGCCGAAACATAAAGAAGACAAGATTTTGTGTGGTTTAGCTAATTTGACATACATCCATAAGCTGCAACTAGGGTTTTTTTTTTTAAATTTATATATTACTTAAGTGCTCAAAAGAGTTATAGGTTAATAATTTTGGGAACAAGAAAAGACCAACGATACTTGATTACTTGTATCAAATTTGAAATAAAAAATTGGTTTGTTTCATGGTTATGAAAGTTAAAGGTTAGTTTTCAAAAATTGCCCCCTAAATAACACAAAGGCAACTTTAACCAAGACTTGATACAAGTTAGTAGTACCCTTGACCATAAATTTTAGTTGATAATTATAACGCGCAAAAAATATCATGCCTACATTTGAAGACGACTCAAAAATGTTTATCTTCAAGTCGGGTTTGCAATCATCAAAATTTACAAACCTAAAAAGGTCATGAAGATAAATAAAATCAAGATAAACCATACGGCGTTTGACATGTGATTACCTTATTCACAAGCGACCCAAATTATATGGCCAAGACACTTTTGCACGGAACTGCGTGTCAGAGGGGACGCGTCGGAATCTTTTGTTATTGCAACACTGTTGTAGCGTTGACATTTTAAACCAAATTTGCACTTGACAACAAAACTAGAAGGCAGAATGACCAAAGGTAAAGCCTAAGGGTTATGACCCTTATCTCTTTTACATGGTGCTTGGTCTGTCACTCATTTGTTCTAGTTGATAAGTCCTCATGAGGGGGGCCAATTTCTCATATGTCTTATCTTCAATGCATAAAGTTTAGGTCTAGGGGTTGCTAAAAGGACATAATTTCAGGAAGCTCATTGTTCATACCCTTATCCATTGCTTTATGTTATATTTGACTGATTATTGGATGGAAAATCTTCCACATTTGTGGGTGGTCATGTGCTTTTGCATTTCTTGTCACATGCCTTAGATGACACCATTTTCATTGATTAGTGTTCAATCATATTGAAACTTCAAGTACATTATAGTTGTGTATGCACTTGACTTATAAAGTTTCCCAAAAAAAATGTAAATGTTACCTACCAAAAGAAATTCATTGATTCTATGTGATACTAGTTAATTTAACAAACACGCTGATATTTGTATGTATAAGTGTATATAATGATCACATGATTAATTATGCGTGATATTTACATATTTATAAACACGATATTAGAAACAAAAGCAAAAATGCATCAAAAAACTAACATATCCCACAATAGGAAGCAACCAACGTATGTGACATCACCCACAAACATCAAAAATGACAAAGGAAGAAGACGACCTGACTATAAAATATATGAATAATTGTATGAATAAATGCTTACTTATTCATAGAAATAAGGATACTTTTTAGTGATATGACATAACTTATTAGTATTATTAAGAAAAGTTCATTAAAATCCTCTATAAAATAGCATGAACTGTAATAAATAAAATATTTGATAGCATCAACCTTTATTTCATATATATTTTGGTTATGGATCTGTATATATGAAAATATATGGTAAAGCTCATAGAGTCATAGGGATACCCTAGTGGTACAGAGCTACAGACTAAAGTTCAAACCTTGCGGCCGGCTCAAGCGTGTTATTGATTAGTGTCCCGTTTGGAATTGATAATACAAGTGGCAAAATAATTGGAGTCGTAATATCAAAGTAATTAAAGTTGTGGGTATAAAGTGAAAATTCCCTAATCTTTCTAAAAGTGGAAAGTTTGCTTGGTCAATCAACACCCTAAAATCCGAAAGATTTGTCACGTGTGCAAACTGCAAGTTCCCTCTCTCTTCAGTGGGTGATTTTTCTCTTATATTTCAATTCACAGTAGTTATGATGTATTGTAATAAACTTTAGAGTAAATTACGGTTTTAATCTCTATGATACAATGGTTATAATTATTTACATCTAATAATTTACCAATGTTTAATTTAATTATTAAAATTTAACATCTGTCACAACCTATTATGGTTAACTAACGACGTCCACTCTAGCCATTAGTCAAGCCCCATGTATCAATATATCATTTTTTGAATTGTATTAATCTTTAATGACAAATATAACAAGTATAGATATTATAAAAAAAAATAGCACATGTCTTGTAATCTTTTTATATTGTGAATTTGATTTTTTGCTTATATTATTGTTCCCGAGTAGAATTAACCTTCAAAAGATGTATTGCCCCTTGTAGCCGATGAAGGACACAAAGTGTGTTTCAAGGGGCTTTGGCTACTAAAGAGTAATTATATATTAACAATTAACAATATATGATTAAACATAGACCCTCAACATTTGAATAATTCATGGACGTGAATACTACTATATTAACACATAATCAATAATATTAATTAATTTTAACCTGGTCCGGTTAAAAGACACTCCATATACAATAAGCGTTGTAAACAGAGATTAACGAAACAAGAAATTTTATTGAAAGCTTCAAACTATTACAAGGAAATAATACAAATTGAACAGGATGATAGATTCATCTTCGCCCTCCCTTATATCCCCAAACTAACAACTAACTCAGTTGTTACTAACTAACTAAACAAACAAAAAGAAGCTATAGAAAAGTCTCAAACTCTCTTTAGCATTTTCAGCTATACCAATCTCTTCAATCTTTACTTCCTTTGATTGTACCACATGTCTAATAAAATATAGCTTCACATTTATATGCTTTATTCTTTGATGGAGGATTTGATTCTTGGACGACTACGTAACTTCTTTGTTATCACATAAAACAACTGCATTCGCCTCTTTAGAGCTCAACTTAATTAAAATAAAACTTTTAATCACAATCCCTCCTTGACTGCCGTTCTAAATGCAACCTATTCTGATTCAACTGTTGACAAAGCTACAACGTGCTGCAATGTAGCTTTCTAGCTAACCAAACTCCCCATCACTTTAAAGGCATAACCACTGCAACCTACCCCTATCCAGACTTTTGAAAAAAATCCGCATTCACATACCCCATACCACTTGACTCCACCCACATGATTCACCAAACACCAGTCTCACATTCTTAGTGACTTTCAGGTACCCTAGAATCTATTTAGCTATATTCTAATGTTTTTCAGCCAGGATTAACAAGATACCTACGTACCATACTAATCTCATATCTTACATCAGGTGTTGTGCAAACTAACAAATACATAAGAATACCAACAAGACTAGAATAAAAGACATACTCATCAACGAAGCTTCTTCATTTGTTTTGGGACTATGCTTGTTTGACAACTTATAATGCTAAGCTATTAGAGTAACCACCTTACGTTTTGCCATTGAGAAATTTTCTAGCACCTTTCTCAATACAAGGTCTTTTATATCAAACTCTTTGCGAACAAGAACAAAACTATTTTGATGACATTTTGAGCTTTTCGTATTTGTGGTTCGCTAATAGAAATCATAAGGTTTGCTTTTCTTCGATGAGTTGGTAACACAATCCTCATTTAATTTTGTAATTGTTGTTTTTTTCTTGATGTTTTATAAAATTTTGTCCTTCTTTAAAAAAGGTTACAAGGCTATGGGTAAATATGCATTGCATTTCTTTTAACGTTGCATTTCTTTTAATAACAAGGTTTTGACTAATGGAGAAAATAGACAAAGGACGAGTGTGTAAACAGAGAGTACAACAAACTTGCTTCTATGATAAGGGAATAAAAAGAAACATATATGTGAAAAATTGTTATTTAGTAGAGAACCATCTCTCCCTCTACCTCTACTTGTCTCACTAGGTAAAGAAATTTATTCAACCTTATCTCCTACAATTAATCTACTAACTACATATTCTTTTGTTTGGTCGTTTAAAGGGTATCACCTTTTTAATTTGTACATATTATTTGTAAATAAGAGTTGCCTATTCATGATCGAATTAATTTTATGCTATAACATCTGTTCGAATCTCACCACTCAAAAGTATTGATCCTATAGAATGAGAATCAATGCTTGACATGACCCCTTTGTGGAATATTGCCTATCCATTTACTTAAGGTTGAAGATTGTCGGCCAAGGTCGGGAGACGATTATATGGTATTCAATATTCAAATAGGATTTGAAAAAACTCAAAATTTGATTCGAGTTGAAAATCACTGATTCGAATTCGATTCGAGGTCTAGTTATTAAATTCGAATCGAATTGCGAATTTTGCGATTTTCAATTCGAATTAGAAATACAAACACTTACACATTATTTTATATATTAATTTACAGATATGTATATAGAAACTTAAGGATTAAAATTTATAAAATAGATAATTTAAAATATAAATCCTAATTGGTACTTTTTAACTTATTTGAAAATTAGAATATTTTTTATGTTATGCGTGTGTTTTTTAGAAATTGGATATTTCGAATGAATTTTTAAAACTTTATTTCATTAATTATTTGTATACTAAAAACGAATCAATTACATTAGATTCAAATTCAAGTATGAGTCGAATTTGAATCCTGTTTGAAATTTCTGAATTCAGTTCATTTTGAATTCGACTTTATGTTTTTTGAATTCACATCATATTCGATCACATCATATTCGAATCATGTTTAAAATTTTTAAAATTTAAGTTATTTGATTTGATTCGATGAACACCCGTAGAGACTAAAAACATGAAGAAAAGAGAAGAATGGTAATGGAATTGGGTACTATTTTCGTTTTCATTCTTTTTCTAATAGTTTGGAAAAATAGTCATTGCATACTTATTTAACTTCTTTAACATCAAAACGTATGAGAACTAAGTTTCATACACCAGTTTAACTGGTTAAACGATAATTTACATTTGTAAATTGCAATTTACTATATAAACGACAGTTACACTTGAAAACTACAGCTTACAAAGATGTGACCAAATCAATAATTATTATACTTTTATCTATATTATATATATTTATATTGATTAAACATATATTTAATAACATGTATATTAAATATGATATAAATGTATAACTTTTGATAATCATAAATGAAAACGCCACTTCTTCCATCATATGTATATTTGTGGGTGTATGTATGTTATCCATTGAATATTTACTGAATATTTACTGCTTACACATGTGCGAAAGAGAAAAGACATATTTATAGGGGTACGTATGTTACCTACATAACTTAAGCATTAAAAATCTTGAGTTAGAAGAAATTGTCCATAATATTTCACTATTTGCTTGTATCTACCCACAATGATCCAAGTGGCATTCTGAGTTTAGAATTATTATATATTATACATTTAATATAAATATATAAATATCTATTTGAACTTTTATTTTATTTTTTAAATATAAACCATTTTTAAATTATTTAATATACATATATATTAATTATATATATATATATATATATATATATATATATATAATTAAAAGTATTAAAATTAATATTTGAAATTGTAAATTGCAGTTTATAATGTGCCGTTTGCAAAGTAACTGAAGTTTACAGATGTAAATGATGTAAACTTCTAATTCAGATGTATATGAATCTAGGGTTCGAAACGTATTTAACTCAACCGTACTCAAAGGATGTAAAGTCCCTTTCAATAAAGAAGGTTGAAGCCCGCCGTAAACATATGCACAGATTTACCATTAGATTAGTGGGTTTGTGTTTACCGTTGCATAAAAACAAAATTTTTCAACGAATATTAGCTAACAGTATGAACTTCGATGGGAGAAAATAAGAACAAAAACAAAAAATATAAAAAAATTCTTTCTCTTGGTTAAGCATTAAACTATCAAAAAATGGTCCCATCCACCCTCTCTCCCACTATATACTTTACAACACATTACACGAATTACACATAAAAAATATAAAAATTATATAAAAAATTCCGAATCGATGAAGTCATTAAACTAAATCAGCCCCAAAACCCAGAGATTCATCCTCCTTGATTTCAGGTTTTATCAACTTGTACTCTGTCTCCTTAACATCTTCAACAACCACCACAACACCGTCGCCGGCGGCACCGCCACCGCCACCAACACCGCAGCCGCCACCGCCACCACCACTTAACGTCAGCTCCTTCGCTCTCTCCGCCTCAAATTCCCAATCCGTACGCCCCAACACCACCAACATCGTCACCACACATGACATCTGCGCCGCCAGCATACCCAACCACAAACCTTCGAAATCAAATCCCATATAAAACCCCAACACCACCGCCACCGGCATCCCCACAAGATAAAAACATCCAAGATTAATATTCGCTCCGATTTTCGGGCGTGCGGTGCCTCTCAAGACACCGCACCCCGTCGTCTGCGGGCAGTTTCCCAGCTCGCAGACGCCTATAATCGGTAGCACCATCGCGGTCAATGCAATGATTTCTTTATCTTGAGTAAACATCGTCGCCCATACATTCCTCACGTTCACTGCAAAAACCAAAGCCGAAAACCCCATGAAGAAGCTACAACAGAGCCCCACAACCGCAGCATTTTTCGCCCGATTGGGTCGACCCGCACCCAACTCGTTTCCAACACGAGTTGACACACTGAAACTCAACGACGACGGGAATATGTAAATCAATGCGGTGGTTTGAATCAAAATCCCCATTGAAGCCACTGTGGCTCTGGGGTTAACCAACAATCCACATAATAATATCATGATTTCATACCACCACCACTCGAGACAAACCGATACGCAACTCGGAATCGCTAGACTCAGTAACGAGTTCCACCCTTTAAGACATTCTCTCGTAATACCTCCCCATGTGTTCTTGTACACCCCTGAAATGAGTATGTAAACCACCAATGAAGCCACTAAGTTGAAATTTGTCAACACACTGCTAAGTGCGACACCTTTGATCCCTAAATTTAGGCTATTTACGAGATAATAATTGATGGGTATGTGGAGAATGATCGAAAGAGATGCACAGAATGTTAGCGGAAGTGTTATCGATTGCGAACGGAGGTAAATTCGCAATGGGTGTAGTAAAGATTGAGCCAAAAGGTCTGGAAGAGAGTATACAAGATAAGTTTGTGCTTGTGTAGCGATGTGTTCATCTTGCCCACATAAAAGCAAGATGCTTTTCATGTTAACCCACAAAATTGCAATTGGTAGTGATACCAAAACCAATAATAGAACAGTTCTTTGTAAGCAAAGACCAAGAAGAGTGTGTCTTTTGGCCCCAAAAGCTTGCCCACAAATGGGCTCCATTCCCATGGCTAAACCCGAAAGCACCGAGTATCCTGTTATATTCGCGAACCCAACGGCCAGCGAACCGCCTGCGAGTGCTAGCTCACCGAGGTGACCCAAGAAGAGCATCGAGATCATTGACCGCGAGTACAGCAACAGGCCGGTTAGGATCATCGGGATGGCGATTTTCGCTATCGAAATGGCTTCATTAACGGCTAAAGAAATATGGCTTTTGGTCTTGTTGTTAGGCTTGTTATATTGTTGGTGCCCATCGATGGTTCGTGTGATTATTTCGGTTTGTTGTTTGTGGTTTTTGGGGAGCAAAAATGGGTCGAAAATATCTGTAACTTGTTTGGTTGATTTACAATTGCCACAACAAGGAGATGAAGGCTGTTGGCACATTTTTGAAGCTTCTGTATTTTCTCCTAATTTTAACCTTAGAGAGTTTTTAGAGGAGAGAGAGAGAGAGAGAGAGAGAACTGGGGGAGTTTTGGGGGGTTTAAGAGTAGTGATTTGTGGTGGGTATTTAAAGATTTTGAAGGACGGCTTGTGTCTAAAATTTCAATCTTTTTTCTTTAATAAATAGGAACATATACTCCAAATACTTTGTATAACTGTAATTTGGTTGCATTTATATGCTAAACAAATGTCGTTATTGACCGGCGTTCAACAGTACATTACTAAAAATTAATATAATATCTACAACAGTGTAGGTGTAGGAAATATAATAAAAGTTAAATAAAAACAATGTGTTTTGTAGAAAAAATATTATGATTTGACATACGGAAGATTGAAGATTTTGCTCGTACCATGCAGATGAGAATGGAATGCATGTTACTAGAAAATACAAAAAATAAATGGTGTTTTTAAGTAAATAAATGAATAAAATTGAATTAGTGGGAACTGTTATTAAGAAGTATTGAGCACAATTAAGCCGTACTATGTTTGATTTTTCTTTTGTTTTAAATTATTAGCGAACGAGGAGGATCTTAGGTTGTTTTAAATCAAGATTTAAAAGGTAATATTAAAATATATAATAGGTATGCAATATAAAATACACCAAGTGATGTTCATAGTACGGCTTGACCTATTTAAAAACATAAAATTTTGATTTTGACATGTTTGCAACACAAAATGAGTCGAATTATTGATATATCGTGAAGGGAATAATCCAACTAATACTAGAATGGTTTGCATCTAAGAGGTTTATGCAGCAAATCTTATTCTTTGATAAAGCATAGCCTGGAGTGGACATACATGTGCATGGGTGAAAAATAAGGTTGCCCGGTTTTGAACCTAGTTTGGATGAACCTGGTTTGGACCCGAACCAACTATAGGATTAATATTGATCTGTGATCACATACTTTGAATTTAGTCAAACTCGAACCAAACCATTGCAACCCCATTTTAAATGATCAAAAGTGATTCTTTCCCAATAAAAAACTAACCGGTTTAATTTGAAAAAAAAAAACTGATTACACCATCTTTGACCAAACCCATACCAGTTTGAGCCTGGTATCTTATTTGCATACCTGCATATGCATGTCGTCATCAATAATTGGTCCCTTGATAAAATGAGATTGTTGTCAACCGGTTATATGTACACATGGGAATATCATATAAATACAAAGAGTTCAATTCACACAAATCTATACGTATATTAAACACGCTCTTATTTTACTTGATCACTCGTATAATCATGTTGGTTAAACAATTAAAATCAACCTAAGAATCACATAATAAGTAGAAAAGTAGAAAAGAACGTTAAAATATCAAACATTTAAAATACTTATATTAATGTAAAATCTCTAATTGAACAATTAAAATAAATTAAATATTGACAAAGGAAACAATTTAAAAATTGATGAGCATTTAAATTATCTCACATGCAAACGCTATTAAAAGTGCTCGTATTTAACCATGGTAACTTAAATTTCTACAATCAGATAATCAAAACCTACACAATAAATCTACAATCAATTAGATATGATCAGCCAAATAATCAAATCACATAGATTGAATTATGCATTTGCATTTAATATCTTATATACTTAAAAATTTGCTCTCAAAATCATTTTAGGAACTACTAGATCGATAGCAGTACTTAACCTTCCCAATAACCTCAACCAATCCTCCATATTAAGCCACTTACATATTTACATGTAACAAAAGATAAACAACAATATCAGTGATTGAATTAACGAAATAAAAAATAATTATAACACCCGCGTATCAAGTCTTTTCAACGAGGACACTCGTATTTTGATGACTATCCATAAAAATTACTTTATATCATCACAACATGTGGGTTTTCATCTTTGGAATTTATATCAAAAACTTTAAAATGTTTGTTTTCAAGATAATTCAAAACACTATCAAGACACTTTAAATTTAAGAAGATACAGGGTTTGTTATTTAAAATAACTTATTATATGAAAAAAGTTTTAATACTTCATATAATATTTTAAATTATATGAATACAACATGATAAGTATATTTTTGTAAAAGGGAACATAAAACAAGAATAAATATCTTATTTCTAAGAGCACAAATTTATTTTAAATGCGTTGTATTATCAGTTATTATAATTTATAAAATATGAATGTTGTGAGACTTGAAAAACTCATTGGCCTTCTTACTTATAAAATATAAAAAAGAAAAAGATTAGAGCAAGGATAAGGTTCGTTAGGTGAATGAGGTTAAAAACCGTGTGACGACACTTGTATGTTTAACATAATATATGTGGAGTTATGGATAACTTAAAATGCTTAAAGGCCCAATCGCATGTTTCTTCATTACATAACAAAACCTAAGATCGTGTTTTTTTGGCCGACATGTTGTAGTTTTTTAGCACGTTTTGACCGAACGGACGGCCACACGAAAAACCGCCACCGCCCTTTTTTTGTTTACTCTAACCGACTTATTATTATTTATTTTTTGCTTTTGGTTTATTCTAAAACTAATTAAAAATTTTGAAGACACAGAGAAAACTATACTTCAATTAAGAAAGACTTGCCAGAGGAGTGAGTGTCAAGAGTACTCCCCCCGACCACATTGTCTATGTATTCAGAAAAACATAAATTGAACGCTTGATTATGTTAGTGGGTATAAAAGAGAATCTTATGATGATTACTCGATTAAGAAAAATTGATTATGTTAGTGGGTATAATCGATTATTAGAATATCTCTAATCGAATCGTTTGTCCTTAGTTCAACAAAAATGCCTTTTCGATATTTGTTTTTGGTCTGGATTCAACATAAGCAAGCCCAAATATATATACTTGAAACTTTTTCTATATTTACTGAATAATTAACGAAAATCTTTTAAAAAAGATAAAAATGCCGTCCAAACTCTAAATGGCTTTGTAAGTGACAATTTTGAGGGTAGCACTGGGCGGGTTAGCATTAAGGAGATTATACATGTCGGTACGGATAAAAAGGGCGCATTAAATCGTAGCAAAAATCAAAACACATTTTTATGTTACCACTTTCCAGTTGGACGTTAGGAAGCACGACATATGTTAACCGTCAAATTAAGTGCATATGTCTACTGTCAATGGGTTAATTTATATGAGATGTATTGAAGTTCTTTGCTTTTATAAAATATATCAAATTCTAGATGATATAAACATAAGATATCAATATAATGTATCGAATTCTACTAGAATGTTTTTATAACTTCGGGACTTGTACATATTATAAACTATGCTATTCTTATTTTAAAATGTTTTAAAGTAAAAATAAGTTTATATAAAATTATAATTCACAACAGGGCCAATTTTGAGAGTTTTAGTGCGCAGTACAAGCCGGAAAAAAGGCCTTTGGACCTAACGGTGCGTTGTACAAGCCGGAAAAAAAGACCATTGGATCCTAACGACTTAAATTTTATAAACTAATTTTTTTTAAACGAAAATAAACGTTTTAGCATTAAACTTAGCAAAATCATAGTATTACAATGACACACCGTAATAGATATATATTACTATGATTTTTATCTTTATCCTCACGAGTTATCGATTAACTATTACGGCTTCTCAATATATATTTTGTTCATATGCAATTGCAATCGGGATATATTTTTTGAGCTGCTCAATTGACCATCTAAATAATTAAACAAGAAATAGTGAACCATGTCCCATGAGATGTGGTTATTTTATTTTCTAAAAATGAGTAATTTGGTTAATAAAATGAGCCCAAAAAATTATATTTGGTTTAAAACATAATTGGGTTAAGTTTTTTATTGGATTTTTTATAATTAACTTTCATAAATCTATACTTATTAATAAAAAAATAACTTTAATGCCACGTGTAATTCTCTTAAACCTCTATTTTTTTTAATTCTCACCTAAATATGTATCTGTTCTCAATGTTAGTCTAGAATTCATTTAGAGATATTTTTGGAAATTTTGAAAATTTAACCCTAAATTATATTGCATTTTTTTTGGAAATAAAATTAAACCCAATTATTCTTCTTTCCTCAAATAATTCATCTACAAAAACTGCAGATCACTTTCAAATCCATAAAATGCTCGGTTTATATTCGAATCTTGACAAAAAATACGGGATTTCTTCATCGATTTCACTTCAATTCGAAGGAATTCATGGGTATTTTTTTTTGGAAATGAAATCATTCCCGATTTTGTAACACACAAATTGAATAAGAAAAAGGTTCAAATAAAAAGTGTATTTTTGCTACAAAGTGTGAGAAGACATAATGAGTCAAAAAAATTCACAAAAAAATTATAGCTCACAATCTAAATTGAATTTCAAAAAAGTAATTTCAAACTTTTGTTCCCCTAGTTGTCCTCACTAAGAAAAAAAATAACGAAAAATAAAAAAAAAATTATCGTTTTTTTGTCATTTATGAAAAATACAATGACGTCATTGTGTCATTATGAAAGACACAATGACGTCATTGTGTCATAAAAGACACAATGAAATTTTTTTTATTTTTTTTTCTGAAAGAGGACGACGAGAGGAACAGAGACTCAGAATTACTTTTTTGAAATTCGATTTAGATTGTGAGATATAATTTTTTGTGACTTTTTTGGCCTCATTATGTCTTCTCACACTTTGTAGCAAAAATACACTTTATAGAATAACCTTACCCATTGAATAAATAAAATATCAAATAGTTTGTATAAAATTTTAGAAAATATAAAACAATATTTTTATATAAAATATGTTTAAATTAAATATGTAAATATTTCAAGTAAAGAAACATTAATATCTTTTTAAAGTTTCGTTTGAATTTCAAAAAGTAATTTCAAACTTTTATTCCCCTAGCTGTCCTCACTAAGAAAAAAATAACGAAAAATAAAAAAAAATTATCGTTTTTTTGTCATTTATGAAAAATTCATTGTGTCATTATGAAAGACACAATGACGTCATTGTGTCATAAAAGACACAATGAAATTTTTTTTATTTTTTTTATTTTTTTTTCTGAAAGAGGACGACGAGAGGAACAGAGACTCCGAATTACTTTTTTGAAATTCGATTTAGATTGTGAGATATAATTTTTTGTGACTTTTTTAGCCTCATTATGTCTTCTCATACTTTGTAGCAAAAATACACTTTATAGAATAACCTTACCCATTGAATAAATAAAATATCAAATAGTTTGTATAAAATTTTAGAAAATATAAAACAATATTTTTATATAAAATATGTTTAAATTAAATATGTAAATATTTCAAGTAAAGAAACATTAATATCTTTTTAAACTTTCGTTGATGAAATTGTTAATTATTAAATAAATAAAAATAAAAATAAAATCAAGTGTGCTATGTATTAAATAAGACATAACAACTTTTGATTATAAGATCACAAATGAGCAAAAACATCCTTGTAAACTACATTAGTAGGTTTACACTCATTATATAAAGCTAAAAGGTTCAATTTATCTTTACTTTTAACTTACAAGATGCCATAAAGCTGATCATGGGTAAAAATAGACTATTTCAAATATAAATCGACACTTGACAGAGATTGACGTTGACTTTTGTTTACTGTCATAGCGAAATATACAGTAAAAAAATTATCTTCTTCTAGATTTAAAAGAACTACTTTTGACGGGTCAAATAGTGAGCTAGATATTAAATGGGTGTGAGGATATTAGTCTGAAAAATTAAGATTTAAATAATATACACTTAAAAGTTATGGGTAATAATTAGATCAATTACAAATTATTTTGATCATGTAATCAAATATTGAGATATAGTGTTGAACCGGGCTATAAATGTTCATAATATATATGATTAGTTGTTGATTATTATTTATTTAATACTAACTTTAGTAAACCCATGTATTATAAGGGTTGAAAAAATAAAATATTAAATATAATAAAATTTTATGAAGTATAAATTAATAATCTAAAATAACGATATGATTAAAATTACATATGAGTAATAACTATAAGTAATAAAATAACGATATCAATTTTAAAACTTTTGTTTTTAAACTTTCTTTCCAAAAAAAGTTAAATATTTATTTTTCAAAACAAATCGTATTAAAAATGTTATTTTTAAATTTTTTTTTATTATAACTCCTAGTTTTAATTATTTTTAGTTTATAAAAAAATTTACTTTTTAAAATACCAATTTTAAAATATTTTAAATTTTAAAAAAAGTTAGATGTTTTAGAAAAAAATTGAGCCGTATAAAAAATTGTTTTCTATAAATAAGAGGAGAGTGTCCCCCTAAGTTACTCTTTTAGTATTATATATATATATATATATATATATATATAACACTAGATTTAATAAACCCGTGTATTACACGGGTTGAATAAATATAATATTAATATAATAAAAAATAATAATTATAAAATGATATTCAAATATGTGATATGACTGAAATAACATATGAGAAATGATTATAAATAATAAAACAGTAATATCAACTTTTTAAAATTTTGATTTTAAATTTTTTTTTTTAAAAAATAAACATTTGTTCTAAAACAAACCGTATAAAAATTTCATTTTAAAAATTTTCTTATTATAACTCCTAAATTTGATTATTTTTGGTTTTTAAAAATTTGACTTTTCAAAAATACCAATTTTAAAATATTTTGTATTTTTAAAAAAAATTTATGCTTTAGAAAAATTTATTATTTTATAAAAAATTTATTTATTTAGAAATAACATTAATCAATAGATTTATTTCTTAATTTATTAAATCTAAAAAAATATTAAATAATATTATTAATAATTAAGGTAATCTATAGACTCTAATAAAGCAAGGTTTTGGAAGCCACATGACATTCTCTTAAACCATCAATTTGACACGTGGCACACTCTTACACCATCTTTATTTTCAATTCCCGCTTAAAACTTGATCATACTGTAATTTATTTCAGTTTTTTAATATATTAAATTTACCATACTTATAGACATCTTACTTACCATACTGATAGACATTTTACTTAAATATATTATCATACTAACATACTAATTTAAATTACAATTTAAAGCTTTTATTTACTTACCATAGACATAGACATTTTACTTAAATATATTACCATACTCACATACTGATTTAAATTATAATTTATAGCTTTCATTTAACCATTTATATTATGTCTTAAAAATTCCATTTAACCATATATTAATTCAACTTCTATGGTATTATTACTCTGTTTTTATATTGCTTCCTAAAATAAACTCCTTTAATTTAGTGGATTTTTATTTTATGAAATTTTTGACTCACCAAAATTGGTTTTCAACTATATAATTAATTGATCTAATTATAATATATTTATTAAATTATTAAAGTATCAAATATTTAAGGACTATATAGTATTTAATATTACTCTGATACGTTTATTAAAAGAAGCTTTTTTATTTTTAGTAAATGAGCAAATTTTTTTGTTTAATCATAAGCTTTAGTAACCCTACACGGGTTAAATAAATAAAATCTATAGAATTTAATAAAAAATAGTTTTTTTACCACTTGTCATTCTCTTAAACAATTTTTGGACACTTGTCATTTTTTTAAACATTCTCATTTCATTTTTCCTCAAAAAATATATTATAGTAATTTAAACTAGGGGTGCTAAACGGGTCGTGTTTTTGGGTTGTCGTGTCCAACCCGACCCGAAACCGAAAATTTTACCAGAACCCGAACCCGAACACGACCCGAACCTGAAAATTGTGCCATAAGTGTCAACCTGAACACGACACGAAAATTTACGGGTTGACATGAACACGACCCGATTGAACCAAATGTTTTATTTATTATATTTTTTTCACATATTAATACTTTAAAATTATTATTTTAAAACAAAAAATACTAATCAATATAAAAAAGTTATATTTTAGTGATGAAATCTTATGTTAATTTCTATTTTAAATTCTAAATTTCGAAATAAAACACGTAATAAACTTAATTTGTGACACAAAATATCTAAAATAAAATAAATAAATAAAATATGTGTCGAACAGGTCAACCCGCCAACCTGTTGGGTTGAACCCGAACCCGACCTGTTTAGATAAGCGGGTTCACAGATTCTACCCGAACCTGACCCGAACCCGTTTATAGTAAACCCAAACCAATAAATTTCGTGTTAAGTTTTTGTCGTGCTTTCGGGTTGTGTTAGAAATTCACACCCCTAATTTAAACATTTAAACTAATTTCTCTCTCCTAATAAAAATCAGTTTTATTAATTGATACATTTCTCTATTTTATCTAGATTTTTTTAAAATCAAGTTATGTTTTTTAAAATAAATTTTATTAAAGAAATTAAAAATCACATCTTTTTATTAAAATATAAATAAAAAAAATTATATAATATAAAATTTACTAAAACACTAAACCTTTTTAAACAAAATTTTTAAATCCATCATTTTTTAAAAAATTATAAAAAGTATGAAATTTTCTAAAAGTAGTTTTATTAAATCTTAAAACGAATGTTTAAAAATGAAACTATTTAGATAAGTGAGTTAAAAAAATAGTATAATTTTTTTATTTTTGAACTATTACGTATATATAATTTTAATCATATCTTATATTAAAATATCGTATTTAAACTTTTCGTGTTTATTATTAACTATAATCTGTTTAATAAATGGTTTTCTAGCCTATGTATTTATCTATATACCTATCTATGTATAACAAAGAAAAATTAAAATAAGACTTGATACAATTGTAAGTTTATCATTCTAACTTTCTACTTTCTTTTTATTACTATTAATAATACTGAATACTAATAATATTACTCATACTATTTTTAAATTAAAAATTATACAATTTAATAAATTAAAACATTTTTTTAAAAACATACTTTTAAAAAATAAATTTTTATAAAATACAGAATACAACAAACTTTTTTTTTAAATTCATTTTTCTTAAAACAAAATATTTAAAACCAATATTTTTTTATAAAATGAAAGTTTAAGAAAAATATATTATTGTTTATTTACTTAAAATAGTTATTCATATACAATTATAATCATATTTTATCTTCAAACATGGTTTTATAATTCATAAATTTTTATTACTAATTATTTAGTATTTTATTTATTCAATCCGTGTAATACACGTGCACTAACCTAATATATATATATAAAATTTTTCTTAAAAGAATTTATGCCCCTAAACGAGTGGGTCCTTGACTGGAGTTCATCCTGTGTTTTAGTGTTTCATTCGGGCCGGCTTTGATTTAGAATCTGATATAACTTTTAGACTATATACCAATCTTGAAATAATCTCATCCATACACACAAACCTACACTATTAAATTGATGGTCAGTTTACTTCATTCAATAAACCGAATTAATGAATCAACTTGCATAAAAACCTTTTTGTTAATAATGAATGAGACAACTTAGATTATAAATGATATAACCGCGTATCCTAATTTCTATATTCCACATGATAAATCAAAACAAATCACTATCGAAGTGAAGTCAATACGTGAAGAAAATGATGGCCGACTTCAATTTGCCCCATTTTTTCTGCTAATTGTTTTAGACGCGTACCGTTGGTGGGTTTTGGACTTTTTAGTCAAAAGAATTGAAGAGTCAAGTCATAGACATTTGGGGTCTCAATTATTGGTCAATGTCATATCCGGAAGGGAATGTCTATTTTAGGGGAGCTAATTTCTATACCAATTAAAAAGATGTGGTATAGTATTAAAAGTTGTTTGGTAGTCTTTAATAATAAAATTAAAAGGCTATTTTTTAATCGATTAAAGGTATATTATGTTTAGTTTATTTAAAAGACATCTCTTATGTCTTAATTGTTTATGGATCATCTTAATATGTAAGTTTTATAAAATCAACTGACTGATTTAAAAGCTATCTCTTATTTAGTCAGACGTTTTAACAACTTAGCACAAGATTATTAAACAGCCCTAATAATGATTTGTGTTTCAATATATTTTTTTATGTTACACTTTATCATATATAAACTCTGTTAACTATAAAAATGAATGTCGATGGCAACTCGTGCATTTTATTTTCATAAATAAAACACTAATACACAAGCCACAAGTGATTGAAGCACTATTGGATAAGTGGTTTGAGTGAGTGAAATCTATATAAATTTAAATTATAACATGACTACTCAAGTTTAACTACATTTACCGTTTATGTCTTATACTATTGGATTATTTAAGTTTTTTTTCACAAGTACCTTTAGATACATAGCTCACTCAGAATATTTAGATTTTTATAACTTTTAGAATATGACATTTTATAGAAATTCAAACGTACTTTTATGATTTTTTTTTATTTTGATGTAAATTTTATTAAAATGAAGTTGTATATAATAATGTATAAGTCAACGGAACACAAATGTACAAGCCGTTAAACCTGCCTTAACATTTATAATTTTTTAAAGATTTTCATTATACAACTTTTAAAATATGATGTTTTACATATTCTGAATTTCATATTGCTACGTACTATCAACTTAAGATTGCATTATTAACTGTACCATGAGCATTAAGGTTTTACATATCTTTTGTGTTTTCTTTCTTTTAATTTTTTCTTTTAAACCTAATACGATTACATTTTTTATAATTAAACCTTTATCATTTTTCACTTTCAACTAGGGTTTCCTATACTTTTTATATTGTACAAAGTTTTCGTTCTACATTTTGGTCTAAATTTTGAGAGTTAACAAGCCGTAACGTGTGCGTATGGTTCAACGTTGTTACGTCTGTTTTTTTTCTCGTTTAACGGTCCCGTTGCAACACGCGGGTCTCAGATTGACTTAGTTTGTTTTTAATGTTTTACGTTTCCATATGCGGTTCAATGTTTTAACGTGTACTTTCTGTTCAGTTTTATTTTTTGCGTTTTTTAATACGAGTTTTTTTTTGGTGTTGATTGTCACTAACGGTGGTGTAATATTTGTGCTACTAAGAACGGTTTTACGTGTGATGTGCTTATTTTTAATTTTTTTAATACTAGTTTCTATCTATGTTTCAAAGAAAATATTATTTATAATGTGTGATGTGCTTATCTTTTTGTATTTTTGATGTAAAATTTATTCAAATTCTAATATATCTATGTTTTCACATAAATTTTATTCAAAACTAAGAGTTATAAATTTCATGTTGCATCAACGCCCCGTCATGATGCATGAGTTTACATCTAGTAGTTAGCTTCTTATAGATGTATGAGTTTAACTTTGTCTTTCTTTCCTTGTGATACGCAACATGAGTTTTTCCCCAACGCTAGGCGGCATGAGTTTGGTAGTTATTGCTCAGCTCGTTAAAAACCATAAAACTATATACTGAAATCGGTTATGATTATAAAAATACTGTTAATGATGTTTTTTTGCTCGTCATAATCTACGATACCAAAATCATTAGAAAATGTAACGAAATTAAAGCATAAATTATATGTGATATGAGGGGCAAACATGAAAATTTTAAAAAAATTGTGTCAAGTTTTCAAAAAACCAGACTTCAATAATGGCAATATGTAAAATAATAAGAAACGTGCTATTCCCCTCGATTGGATTTAAAGTTATATATAATGTTTCATATAGAGAAATTTTAAAATACAAAGTTTATTTTTACAAAATGTATAAAATATTTGATAAATTATCACATAAAAAAAGATTAAGAATTGAATGATAATTATTATTTAGTAGTAAAAATTATCATGTAGAATTACAATCGTCACGCAAGTGTTAATTCTTATGATAATAAACTTTTTTACTTTTAGTATGAAAAATGTACTTTGTGTAAGAATGTTCCTCTAAACTAATATTAATTTGCAAGTATAAGGATGATCAACATATTGAGAATGGGTCAAAAGGGGATTTAATTTAATCAAATGGGACATACACCACAAGTATTGAATAAATGGAGGATGGAGAATACCTCTAGTTGGAAAACAACATCTAGCAAAGTCACACCATAAAGAAGAAAATACGCAAGTCAAAAAGTCAATCACTAAACTATGGGTAAGATCAAATTAACGACAAATGTTTAGAAAATACATGTAGAATAATAATAATAATAATAATAATAATAATAATAATAATAATAATAATAATAATAAATAATAATAATAATAATAATAATAATAATAATAATAATAATAATAATAATAATAATAATAATAATAATAATAATAATAATAATAATAATAATAATAATAATAATAATAATAATAATAATAATAATAATAATAATAATAATAATAATAATAATAATAATAATATAATAATAATAATAATAATAATAATAATAATAATAATAATAATATAATAATAATAATAATAATAATAATAATAATAATAATAATAATAATAATAATATAATAATAATAATAATAATAATAATAAAATAATAATAATAATAATAATAATAATAATAATAATAATAATAATAATAATAATAATAATAATAATAATAATAATAATAATAATAAAATAATATATAATAATAATAATAATAATAATAATAATAATAATAATAATAATAATAATAATAATAATAATAATAATAATAATAATAATAATAATAATAATAATAATAATAATAATAATAATAATAATATAATAATAATAATAATAATAATAATAATAATAATAATAATATAATAATAATAATAATAATAATAATAATAATAATATAATAATAATAATAATAATAATAATAATAATAATAATAATAATAATAATAATAATAATAATAATAATAATAATAATAATAATAATAATAATAATAATAATAATAATAATAATAATAATAATAATAATAATAATAATAATAATAATAATAATATAATAATAATAATAATAATAATAATAATAATAATAATAATAATAATAATAATAATAATAATAATAATAATAATATAATAATAATAATAATAATAATAATAATAATAATAATAATAATAATAATATAATAATAATAATAATAATAAAAATAATAATAATAATAATAATAATAATAATAATAATAATAATAATAATAATAACAACAACAACAACAACAGCAACAATAGCAAGAGTAGTAGTAGTAATAATAATGATGATTATGATGAACGGATTGAATATATCTTTATTAGAACGTACATATTATTATGATCTGATATTTTAATTTAACTTTTTAAAGGTTGGTTTCAGGTTGTTTTATTTAGTCTTGATTGTTTTAAGTGCTATATTGTGAAAATTATTAACATTACTCACGTGAATATATATACGTTGTTTTAAGTAGAAGATTATCATATAGACAATTGTATGTAGTATTGTATGGAAGATAATCACATATAGTGAAATAAAAATTACGGTTGTTAAATTTTTTTATGTATTTTTTTTTATTTTTAAACTTCTATATCATTCTCTTGGATTTTTGTTACTGATTATGCATAACGCATTGACGTGACTTTATGTATATACTTACTCATAACTTGAAACAATTAATATACAACTAAAATTATGATAAACGTCCACATTAAACGAATGTAACAACTAATATAATAGAAATTCACAAAAAAGTTAATTTTCATCTTTTTATATAAGTAAGGGTTCAAATAAAAGTTGTTTCTGGACTAAAAAGTATTAAAAGAAATTTTAATCATCAATCTTTTTTAATTAATTTTTGTGAAAAAAATTTTAAAAAGATATTTGAGGCATAACTTCTTTTGTTAATTTTTTTCAAGTTCACTCATTTTTTTTAAATGTTCATACTTTTTATATACGACATATTAGACGCAATGACATGAATAATTTAACATAATGACCAAAGCAACATCCATTTTAAAAAGAATAATAAAAAACAAATGTTAAGCCTAGAATTTTTTCTCGCCTTTTTAAATCAAATATTAATTATTGCTATAACCCTATCATGTATATATGAATTGAAAACCTCGATTTAAAATGAATAACAATTCATTAAGCTTAAAGTATAACTATAAACTATTAATTAATGTTAAACTTTAAATTAAAAATAATAGATGTAAGTAAAAAATATATATTCATACTTTGTACAAATGAGTATTAAAAATAATACTTAGAAGTCCTTTAAAAGTATTATAACAATAAATAAATGAAATAATAGGAATTCTTATTCAATTAGTTTGGTGTTAACAACAAAAAAAAAATCACTAATATACCACATATACCAGCCCCAAAAATGGTCCTTTATCAAACGAACTTGACATCATTGATAAAATGTATAGAAGTCTAAAATCTTATAAAAACTTATAAATTTCTTAATTACTGATTGAATTAATTTTTTAAATGTTATACTTTTACACAAAATTATGTATGTTTATATAAATTAAAATCCATCAAATAACATTAAAAAACCAATCAAATTAATGTTTGCATATGTTTTTTAAATTTTTATTTATTTAGTTACACATATGTAGATATTATAACCTACATATAACTTACACACGTGTAGATTATATATTCGTTCATTTTTTCTTTTTGTACTTCAAGAGAGATGATTAAACATTATATTATAATTACTTTTATATAAGCACGTAAATTTTTTGTATTAATAGAAGTTTTCGTAGTTCTAAATATATTTGTAAGTTATTTAATGATCCTAATTAACTCTTTATATATAAATATCTGTGTTATATAAATTAAATTTTACCATTTTAGGAATAATAACTATACAGAAGCTATAATTACCATTGAGAAAATAGAAATAGGAAAAGTAACATTAGATGAAGAGGGAGATTGTTATGAGCTCCCGGTGGGTTATCTGGTATTTCAGGAACACCTGTGTGTTTATGAAAAAGAAATTACATAGAAGAAGACATCTTTGACTGTAGTTTAAAACTTTCCTATATGTGGTTTAAAAATAGAATTTTGAAAAGTTACACTAGATGGGAGAATTGGTTGCTTAACTTATTCTTTTAACTTTATAATTTGTTTGTTTCCTCCTTTTTAGTTTCTTGTTAAGTTGTGAGTTATAGTATTTTGACTTAAAAATAAAAACTATTAACAAAATCACAAATGTAAATGTCTTACTATTTGTATGACTTTACCATACTAATAGTGACCAAGGAATAATTTATATGTTCCTTTATATTTATATCTAAGAACTCTTTCTATTCTAATTCAATACAAACTAGTTTTTTCTACCCCACGTGTTACAACGGTATTACACCTAAATTTCATACGACAAAACATTGAACTATATGGCTTCGAAGTAAGAATTTGTTGTGGCTGTAAACAACATGTTTACCACGCCATGATAACGACAATAACACTTTTTCCATCGTCATCGCCGACTACAACCGACAGATCCAAAGTTAACGACCGCAAACACCAATCAAGATACTGAACACAACACAACAATCACAAAATCCGTCTTCATCAACTAAAGCAGAAAAATCTAAAATCACATAGATGCTTGATTTGTTTATCGTCTTAGATGAACCATTGGCCATCATCATCAACAACACACCAATATCAAATGGAGTCTAGTTTTGCTAATTGTCTGAGATGAGCCATTGGCCATCATCATCATCAACAACACACCAACATCGCATGCAGTCTAGATCTTTTTAGTGTCTTAGATGAGTCGTTAGCCATCATCATCGACAACACACCAACATCAAACTGAGTCTAGATTTGATCATCGTTGTAGATGATCGACAACTCACCAACAACGAATGGACTGCAGATCATCGACAACGCACCAATAATCACCATCATTATACAGCAGAGGCGAGCGCACTACCAGCCACCATTACTAGATGCAAGATATGGTCGTCGGGCAACACACAGGCCATTCAGGGAAGTGGAGAAGTAACAAACCCACACAACCTCTTCCTCTTTAGCCACACACAACATCGTCACACGCAATGTGCGGTCGTCGACTGCCTCCGTTCAAGGCATAGTACAGCAGACGGAGAGGAAAGGAGGGACACTGGTGGTGGCAACTGCACCGGCGAAGGAGGAGAATGCCTTGTAAGGTTAGAATGGAGCATCAAGTGATTGCCCAATGCGCATAAGAACATATACATTTAACTACTCTCACAACAAAGAAGTAACTTTTTAATATTAATAGAATGTATAAAACCAAAACAAAATAAAACCTTTTGAATATAATTATTAAATTATTTTAAAAATCTATTTAACTTAATAGTATAATTATCAAACCTACACACTACATGAGTTGAACACATAACCAATTAGGTCAGGAATACACCATTTATCACCGTGTTATTTTGTTATAACTCTCTAATTGTTTTGTAACATCGAGAGTTTGAAACCAACCGTCACATTAGACAATCATACAGAGCTTAATAAGAATATGAAGGTTATATATTAATTCACGAAGCCGGAAACCATGAAATCTAAAATAGTTAACTATAAACTTTAAAAAATTATATAATACCATAATGTCAAACAGTTGGAAAATCTCAAAGCATGGGAGTGGGCCGGCAAATACTAACTCATTATTCATTAATTAATTAAATACTGAGATCGTTGCATATGAGCCCACGTCACATAATCTATGGACCCACACCACACCATTGTTATTCATATTTGCGATAGTACTCACACATTCCATAATTGGAATGTATATTATACTCTTTCCATACTTAGAAATACGCATAGAAATCCTAACCATTTTATTCTTTTATCATATCCTAAATGTTTTCTTTCACATTATCATACCATAAATATACAAGATATATATACGTATGTTGATATTTTAAATGTTTTTCTATCACTTTTTCGCACCATAATTTAATTATATAACTTATATATACATAAGTTGGCATTCAAATTCCATTACCAAAAGGCATGTGACCAACATGTATCAAATCGTATAGGAAAAAATGTTTCTTTCATGTGACTGAGGGTTTAAGTTTTATGGTAAAAGATAGTTGTAGATTTCGAACTAGTGTTATAGTATGCGTGAATTGTTGTTCCTAAGAACATGGAATTTCATTTTCGAGATCTTATATGTTGTGAAAATTTTATTACATTTAAGTATGCAATACGTCTGCATAATGTCTAGATGAATGTGCCAATTCAAACACTAATTGTCGATTAAGGATGTTACACGATGCCAACTCGTTTCTCACACAGGTATGGAAATTTTTTTTTGGTCTTAATATGTGGACACAAATTTGTATTGTTAGGGTGTGAAGCCAAAGACACTTTGGTCCACATGAAGTAGTGTTTTTGGTGCTCAAAAGACTTGCTTGCTTAACTGATGCGGGCCCAAGTGTTGAGGACCGGGCTTTATTGTTTTTAGAGGCTCAAGACCGTGCTGCACGAAAACAGGCATAACTTGGGCTATGAGTCTCCGTTTCTGACGTTCTACCAGTCGAGACGACCGTGGAAACGAAGACTACGTCATGGTAACCTGCCGTAGGCGGGTTAGCCCGTTATTTTTCCAAAATAAGGCCTCTAAATGGGTTTTCAGGCCACTTTTATGTTTTCTCTAGTTTTCGGTTTTGTTTTGGGCTTTTGTTTGGGCCGTGGTTGTTTGTTTTAGGCCCGTTCGAACTTTTTTTTTTTTTGCTATTTAAGCTTACTGGATGTAATCTGAAAGGACAGTTGAACTATTGGATAATTGAAATCTTGTCTTTTCGAATTCGTGACTCTTGGGGTCGAATTTGGGGGTTTGGGGTGGAGATCATCACGGGCATTCGCAGAATCAACGTGTTTGGCTTCGATTTCATTCCGTGCGCTACATCAGTTGGTATCAGAGCCAAATTCCTGGCTCAAAATGCCTCCAAGAAGAAACGCTAGGCCAATCGATGAAGTTTATGAACGGGAGTTGGAGCAACGCTTTATGGCCAGGGTGGAGCAACGATTGGATCAAGTGGTCGATCAACTGACTGATCGAATGGCTGACTTGGTGAATCGTAGAAGGCAGGTCCCCGACAATGGGGATGGTTCTGATTTTGACAATCCATTTTATGGTGACGATGGTGGGTCTTCCGAAGGAAATCCAGAAAGGAGACCGGGGCGAGAACATGGAGGTGGAAATAGACGTTGGGACACTGGGATTAGAATTGATATTCCAGAGTTTGATGGAACTAGCTTGAACCCAGAAGGGTTTATTGATTGGTTGGCTACTGTAGAGGAGGTATTTGAATTCAAAGAGGTGCCTGAAGACAAGCGGGTGCCTTTGATCGCTACCAAGTTACGTGGTAGGGCATCAGCGTGGTGGCAACAGTTGAAATTGACACGCAGCAGAGTTGGAAAATCAAGGATTGTGACGTGGGCCAAGATGAAAAAGTGTATGCGTTCTAATTTTTTGCCTCATAATTTTCAACGTTTGATGTACCAGCGTCTGCAGAATTTGAAGCAGGGTTCTAAATCGGTTGACGATTACACAACCGAGTTCTATCAATTGATTGCTCGAAATGATATCCAAGAATCAGAAGAACAACTTGTCGCTAGGTATATCGGGGGGTTGAGGGTTCAGATCATGGACTCTGTGAATCTTTTCGATCCGTTAACGATTGCTGAAGCACACCAACGGGCATTGGCTTTTGAGAAGCAAAACCGTCGGGTGGGCGGTTCGTATTCTTCTGCCCCGGTTGGTGGAAATTCTGGGTCGGGTAGCGGGGCTAGTCGTGCTGCTACCAATCAGCAGAGACCCGTGGCGACTAATACTGGTAAGGGTGCTAGTAGTAGTGGCGCTAAATGTTTCGGTTGTGGGGAGACAGGCCATAGGTACGCTGATTGTCCGAAGGCAGGAAAGCGCCATATGTTTGTTGAATCTGAGGATGAACAACGGGAAGATTATGATGATTCCCCAGTATTTGATGAAGAGCCCGAATATGAAGAAGAATTTGTGACTGGAGATGTTGGGGTGAATTTGGTGGTGAGACGAGTTTGCTATACACCAAAGGCAGATGATGATGACTGGCTTAAACACAACATCTTTCATTCAACTTGTACTGTCTTGGGAAAGGTTTGTACATTTGTTATCGATTCGGGAAGTTGTGATAATTTAGTTTCAGAAGACGCTGTCAGAAAGTTGGCTTTGAAGACAGAGAACCGTGCAAAACCTTATAAGCTCCAGTGGCTCAAGAAGGGTGGCGAGGTAATGGTTTCTAAACGGGCTCTTGTGTCTTTTTCTGTTGGTGCGACATACAGGGACAATGTCTGGTGTGATGTGGTACCCATGGATGCATGTCATTTGTTGTTGGGTAGACCTTGGGAGTATGACCGCAACATCGAACATAATGGGCGGTCTAACACTTACAGCTTCTTGTTTGGTGGTATGAAAATTACCCTAGTTCCTAGCAAGCCGAAGGAGTTACCTACGAAGCCGTCAGGTAATCTTTTAACTCTTAGTCAATTTGAAGATGAACTGGAGGACGCAGGAAATGTTTTTATGTTGATAGGGAAGGAAGTGCCTGAGGGGGTTGGGATTCCTGATGCCATGATTCCTTTACTTGAGGAATTTTCTGATGTCTTCCCTAACGAGTTACCTGATGGATTGCCCCCTTTACGTGACATCCAACATCACATTGATTTAGAGCCTGGGTCACAATTGCCCAATAGGCCACATTACAGGATGAGTCCGGGAGAACATGAGGAGTTGCGTAGGCAGGTTGAAGAGTTGGTTTCTAAAGGCCATGTTCGTGAAAGTATGAGCCCTTGTGCTGTACCTGCTTTGTTGACCCCGAAGAAGGATGGCACCTGGCGTATGTGTGTTGACAGTCGAGCCATCAACAAGATTACAGTGAGGTACAGGTTTCCTATTCCCCGACTTGACGATTTACTTGATCAGATTAGTGGTGCTACTGTTTTCACAAAGTTAGATCTGAAAAGTGGATACTACCAAATTCGTCTAAGACCGGGAGACGAATGGAAAACTGCCTTCAAGACTCGTGAGGGGTTGTACGAGTGGTCGGTAATGCCTTTTGGTTTATCAAACGCACCCAGCACTTTTATGCGTGTGATGAATCAGTTGTTTAGGCCATTTATTGGGAAGTTTGTGGTTGTATATTTTGATGATATTCTTATTTATAGTGCTTCTGTCAGTGAGCATGTCACACATGTCAAGCAGGTCTTGACCTTACTTCGTAGGGATAGCTTCTATGCAGCTATGAAGAAGTGTGTGTTCATGACCCTAAGGTTCTGTTTTTGGGGTATGTTGTGTCTGGTGAGGGGATACAGGTGGATGAATCTAAAGTCGCGGCTGTTCAAAACTGGCCAACTCCTACTACCATTACCGAAGTTCGTAGCTTTCATGGCCTTGCTTCTTTTTATAGAAGGTTCATTCCACATTTCAGTTCTATTATGGCCCCAGTGACAGACTGCATGAAGGGAAAGATTTTTGTTTGGACAGAAGAAGCTGAGCGGGCTTTTCAAGTTATAAAAGACAAGCTCACTACAGCTCCAATTCTAGTATTGCCTGATTTTTCTCAAGCTTTTGAACTTCATACAGATGCGTCAAAGGTTGGGATTGGCGGGGTTCTCAGCCAAGGTGGTCGGCCTGTTGCCTACTTTAGTGAGAAATTGACAGGGCCCAAGTTGAGGTATAGTACTTATGACTTGGAGCTTTATGCTGTGGTCCAAGCTGTAAGCATTGGCGACATTATTTGTTTCATAAAGAGTTTGTTTTGTTCACTGATCATGACTCTTTAAGGCATATTCGCACACAAGACAAGGTATCCCATAAGCATGGGCGCTGGTTGGCATTTCTTGAAAAGTTTACTTTTGTGATCAAGCACAAGACCGGTGTTTCAAACAGAGTTGCTGATGCTTTAAGCAGAAGGAGTAATTTACTTGTTTCTATGAGAGTTGATGTGCCAGGTCTTGATGTCATTCGTGAGCAGCTAGTCATTGATCCATATTTTTCAGTTGTTGTGCAGGGTATGCAAACCGGGCAGAAATCAGATTTTCTTTTACATGATGGCTTTCTGTTCAAAGGAAATCAGCTATGTATTCCCGATTCTAGCCTTCGCTTGCAAATTATTAAGGAATTACATGGTGAAGGGCATGTTGGTCGTGATCGTACTTTACAGTTGGTGCAAGCTTCTTATTTTTGGCCTACTATGAGGAAAGAAGTGGATCGTTATGTTAAGAGATGTCGTATTTGCCAAGTTTCAAAGGGCACGACTACTAATGCGGGTCTCTATATGCCTTTGCCAATTCCTTCGCAGCCATGGGTCGATATTAGTATGGATTTTGTGTTGGGATTACCCCGTACTCAGAGAGGTAATGATTCTATTTTTGTTGTTGTTGATCGGTTTTCTAAGATGGTCCATTTTATTCCTTGCAAGAAGACATCTGATGCTGTTAATGTAGCACAACTTTTCTTTCGCGATGTGTATCGTTTGCATGGGCTGCCTTCTTCTATTGTGTCTGATCGGGATACCCGGTTTCTAAGTCATTTTTGGCGTACATTATGGAAGATGGTGAATACTCAACTTAACTTCAGTAGTGCTTACCACCCACAAACAGACGGGCAAACTGAAGTTGTTAATCGATCCTTGGGAAATTTGTTACGGTGTTTGGTTGGTGATCATGTGAAAGCGTGGGATCAAAAACTGTGTCAAGCTGAGTTTGCTCATAATCATGCTGTCAATCGGAGCACCGGGTTTAGTCCATTTCAAGTCGTTTACTCATCTCAGCCCCGAGGACCACTTGATTTAATGAGACTTCCAATTTCTGGTCCTGTTTCAAAGAAAGTTCAAGATTTTGTAGAGGGGTTGCATGAAGTTCATAAGACAGTTCATGATAATCTGGCCCAAGCCAATGCGAAGTATAAGAAGGCTGCTGACCAAAAACGTAGGCATGTGGATTTTGAAGAAGGTGATTTCGTTTGGGCTGTTTTAACTAAAGATCGTTTTTCAGTGGGAGACTACAACAAGCTTTCAGCTAAGAAGATTGGGCCTGTTGAAATTGTGCAGAAGATAAACCCCAATGCTTACAAGCTGAAACTTCCTAGCCACATTCGTTGTTCAGACGTGTTTAATGTGAAACATTTGTTGCCATACTATGGTGACTCTTCTGATGATGAACCTGTTGTGAATTCGAGGGCGAAATTTGTCTACCCAGGGGGAATGATGCGGGCCCAAGTGTTGAGGACCGGGCTTTATTGTTTTTAGAGGCTCAAGACCGTGCTGCACGAAAACAGGCATAACTTGGGCTATGAGTCTCCGTTTCTGACGTTCTACCAGTCGAGACGACCGTGGAAACGAAGACTACGTCATGGTAACCTGCCGTAGGCGGGTTAGCCCGTTATTTTTCCAAATAAGGCCTCTAAATGGGTTTTCAGGCCACTTTTATGTTTTCTCTAGTTTTCGGTTTTGTTTTGGGCTTTTGTTTGGGCCGTGGTTGTTTGTTTTAGGCCCGTTCGAACTTTTTTTTTTTTTTGCTATTTAAGCTTACTGGATGTAATCTGAAAGGACAGTTGAACTATTGGATAATTGAAATCTTGTCTTTTCGAATTCGTGACTCTTGGGGTCGAATTTGGGGGTTTGGGGTGGAGATCATCACGGGCATTCGCAGAATCAACGTGTTTGGCTTCGATTTCATTCCGTGCGCTACATCATTAACCCTCTCGAAGCCAATATCATGATTGGTACAAGTTCATTCTACTAGAAAAAGTGCCTTTCCTCGCTATAGCTTTTACACCTACGAGTTCTATAGAATGGGTCCAAAAAAAATCACAATGATAATAACTAGTTTTTTTTATTATTCTATATAGTCTTTATTATTCCATATATTTACTGCTAAGTATATTTATAAGTATATGAAGATTGGTGTATTTTTATGCATCTTAAACAACTAATTTATATCATTATATGCGTATATATTAGCTAACAATATACGTGATAGTTGAAGGCGCGTGGTTTTTGATGAGGCGTTGTTGCTCCAACGGCTACGAATTTTATGATGTTAGTTGGGATGCATCCCCTAGCAAAGTGACAGGGTCAATTTTCTGTTACGTGGACTGTAGAACAATAAACATGGCAGAGAACGAAACTAAGTTTTTAGAGACTAAAGTGATGGTGGGAGAGGGAGTCTTCTCTTGGGGGAAAGTTGGGGAAAGAAAGAGAAAAGAGATTATACGGCTAGAAGAAAGAGGTATGGAGTTAAATTCGTTTTGATCAAAGAACCAATTTACATACATATATACAAAGACAAATGACGAACCCTAATGCTTAAGATATACTATTAACCTTGAACGTAACAAGTTTAACCCCAAATTACCATAAATACTATAGTTATTGATATGATCTTTGAACTTCTTATTTGCTTTTTTTCAAAATATGAAGTAATGATATGTTATTTTGGAATTGCGATAAGAGCAAGATGGTCAACTCAACCTGGAAAGATTACAGGCTATGAAGAAGCCATCTCAATGAACAATCAAACAACACTCATATTTAATCTTGTAAAATATGTGTTTTTATTCTTTAGTCTTAATTCACAAAATTTACTCTTTAATGCTCAAATACAATTTATGTTAGTTCATCATTTCCTTCCAATAATTTTTTTGTTAATCACTTCTGTTTAGACTTTAGAGTAAGTTGACAGGTCGTATAATATTTCATAATTATATATTACACTCTATAATAACCTTTTGTATCTAAATACACTCTCATGGATCCAAGACAGTTTGTTTTTTTTTCTAATATTTTTTCTTAATTTTAGATTATAATAATTTTTTTTTTTTAATTTTCTTTGAATGAAACCATAAAAGTGAGTGGAGGTTGGTGGTAACCGCGCTATGCTTCCACACCCACGACTCACACTAGCTAGGGTCCCCACTCCCTCCAGCAATCGAGGAGATTATTTGATTTTAAGCTTCATTTTTTTTCTTTTTTTTGCTAAATGTTATTGTGCTAAATGTTATTATTTAAAGGAAAATTTGATTTTAATAATTCAAACTATTACTTATTGACTAATAATAATCCATACTATTGATTTGCTAATAAAAATCCTAACTTTTATCTTTATTACATCAACAGTGCTAATAGTATAATTATTATATATTCCCATTCAATTTGTACTTATTTTAAGCTCATTTCAGCTTGTATGTTTTTCATTTCGTTCATAATCATCACTGTGAACGAAATCGAGTCCAAATCAAATAAGAATTTTTTATAATTATGCTACAGGGACTATAATTGGTAATAAAAATTAAAGTTGCGATGTTACCGGGCAAATCAATATTATGGACTATTATCGACCAAGGATTAATAGTTTGATTATTAAATCTAATTTGTCTTATTTAAATGAAATCTATATTTAATTGTATTAAATATTTTAATTCAGGGATATTTTTTAATTTCTTTATTGTTCAATTAAGTTTTTTGTATTTTTATTAGTTGTTAATTTTACTTTTTATTACTTTTTAAACTTAATTTTTAATTATTTATCGTATTTAACAAACAAAACTTTTAAATGTTACATTTGTGTAGTGGTTTTACTTTGATTATACGGTTACTTAAAATGGTAATTAATTCCTAGTCTTTTGTTTGTTTTTTTTATATATTTTTTATTATAACATGATCTTTATTATTATCTAAGATCCACTTTTAAAATTTAATATTAGAATTACTCTGTCGCGAAATAGGGTTTATGGATAAAAATGTCATCGCTTGTGGCTTAATTCACTACTTTATATAACAATAAAAAAATCCACATTAAAACAGTTTTAAGGAACTAAAGTGAACATTGCTACAAAACTAATTAGCATTACATGAATAGTTGAATTACTTAACTTTTCAGTAAATATAAGTGTTGAACTTGATTAAATTTTAACGATATTTCCAATAAAATTCACATTTAACATAGTATAGATTGAATTGGTTTTTTATACAACAATAAAAGATATGGTATAATATTAGATATTAAATATAGATATATTAATAGAAAACTATGTTGTACAATTTTTCAAAGCAGAATAGGAGTATAATGTGAAGATTTTTTTTTATGATATTAAAGACTAAAGCTTCTATTCTTTATATGTTATCTTAAAATTATTTTAAATTACAATCATATATTAAATAGATGTTTTATATATAGTAATAAATGATAGATTATATAGAATAGAATATATTATCATCATTATTAAAAAGTATTTAGTAATTATATAATTAAGTATTCAAATAAGATAATAGTTATTTATACATTTATTATTATTATTATTATCATTATTATTATTATTATTACTATTATATAAAAGTATTTAGTTATGTATTTAAATAAGATAATACTTGTTGATAAATTTATATGTTATAAATTTATAATATTTTAATTTAATATTCAAGATAGTGAATTAAATAATCTTACATTATTAAATAATGTATTAATTAAATAATTGTATTAGGTGTCTTAATTTTTTTGTAAAATTAATTCGTGTCCTATTTAGTATTCAAATAGGAATGATTGTATTAAGCACTTGCATCTATGCTTAAAAAGTTGTATTAGGTGTTTTAATTCTTTTTGTAAAATTACATTTGTATCCTAAAGTTTTGTTTTATATAATAGTATATATATATATATATATATATATATATAATATATATATATATGTGTGTGTGTGTGGTGTGTGTGAAAATTTAACCATCATATATGATGAACGTCAAACAAGGTTGCTATGAACAACTAAATGAACAAATAGATGTAACTTTGAATATAGAAAATAGAAAAGGAGGATTTATAACAATGACATCTGGGAAAGGCATTGGATTTTTTATTTGATCAGAGCTCTAAAAAAGGTTGCCGCTAGGTTTATATTTGTTTTCTATGACACAAGTCAAGGAAAATATACATATAACAAAATGAAGATCGGTAGTAGAAGAAGAACAAATAACTATTTATACATTTTGGAGTGCAAATTTAGTAGAGTGAAAAGAATATTCTTTAATTATTCAAAGCGTTATTTTAGTAAAGATGAAGCTAATAATTAAAGAACCGGTTCGCATAAATCTTTTAAAGTGTTCTAACTTTCGTACGTTCAAGTCTTTTCAAGATTTAAAACAACTAAGACCAAATCAAAGATCGTAGTAAAACCATAAATAATAACCCTATGATATAAAGTAGATTTATAAAGTGTGTGAACGTAAAGAGAAAAGAAGATTCATGTTGACAACTAATGTGAAAATGAATATTAGTTAGCATCATTTGGTTAACTATTGTTATGATTTGATAATGCTAGATGTAAACTGAACGATCAATTCACAAATTTCAGCTGAAAAGAGATTGGTTGAAAACATAATGGCTTCTTTTCAACTCATAATCAATTTGCAAGATTCACATGCTACCTAAAGGTAATTCAAACGTATTAATTAATAGCGATTATAAGCATATTATATCTATATGGATTCTCTTTTATTGACCTTTATCATTCGTGGGGTGTTGTATGTAGACCGTTATCCATTTTGAACATATGGATATATATTCTACACTTAGATTCATACTTGAATACACATATGTTTAATAGACGTATGTATTAACATACAATGATACGTAGGGACATATTGGGGATGCACACGCATATGAACACGTTTAAACATACATGTATATATATTCTATACGCATATAGAATGGTTTACGTAAAGGCATTTATATAAACAAAAACACAATTGACATACATATATAACTTACCCATATGCTTAACTTAATACACCATACTACGAATTACGTACTATGCATGCATATACCACAAATTAAAAATTAACATATATGCACATAGGCATATCTATTTGATTTTTTCACTTTCCTTATGCATGTATATCCATAATACATCTTTTCAGAATGATATGGTTTACACAAGCATTATTAGTTAGATTATACTAATTAACCTAGTCACTTTTAGTTAAATTACATAGCATACATGACTAATAATGATAATGATATTATATATATATTATATATATATAATATATATATATATATATATATATATATATATATATATATATATATATTATTTAAACACGTAATTAATACTTTCAAACATGTCATAGCATATACATTAATTACCCTCTCTTAAAAAAATATATATTTATATGGTCCAAAGAGAAACGAGGATGTTTTCAAAGGCAATTACTTTTGTTGGTTTATAGTCTTTGATTAATACTGTATGTGCTTACATATAATTATGAAATTTTGACATTTTAGCATCTGAATTTGTCCATTTCAACAAAGCCAATTACATTGATCTGTCTTGTTACCACTATCAATCCTATAATTAAATCTCTATTCGAACAGCTGGTAGATAAGTTTAGTATATATATTAATATCTTGGAAAAACACCGTCTCATGTTTTTGGACATATACCATATTATCTTCTAACCAAAACGTCAACTTTCTTGTTTACATATATTGCTCAATACCAAAATTACTCCATTTGTCACAAAGTAATTAAGGGTTTATTTTTATCTCAAAAGACATATATGAAGGGTTAATAGCTAAACTAAAACAGATACATGTTTATCAATGTATTTTAAGATCTTGATTCTTGATACATGTTCAATCTTTTACATGAAAACATATTTTAATAATAAATCTTAATTTGGTTTACCAACAACAAACTCTTAACTGCTAGATAATCCATGAAAAAAACTTTCCTAAATGTTTTTTCTTGAACAAGTCTACTTTTTACATTATACCATTCTCTACTAAAGATACAATCAGGCCAAACTTTGATCCTCCTAAAGATTTTAGGTATATAAAAGATCATATCTGCGCACTTGTGTTTTTGCTACCCTTTGTTAGTTCTTTTTAAATTATGAGTATTTCTTGTCGAAACTTAAACCAGCAACCTTTTTATCGTTTAATGGACTATGGAAATACATATATAGATAAGAATTTCACCGACAATGAATAATTACCCCTTGCTATTTATTCATTACGACTGTTATTAAGGGGATATTCTCCAAGTAATGTACTTCCTAACTAATAGGCACGTTGTTTAGTAGTCTTATAATGGTTTAAAGGTAACCTTAAATCTGAATGGTTAAAAGGTAATCATTAAGATGTTATATCCATTAAAAGGTTGTATTTTAATAATCATTAAAAGCTTATCAATCAATTCCTATATAATTGTAGGTTTCAGTTTTGTAGAGTGTAGTACGTGATGATAAAAAAAATCTAGGTGGTGGTGTTTAAAAAAATATTCATTATAAATGGTAATCCCTTTCTATTGATTTGTCTTAGTTACACATTATTATACTATAATTCACAATCCCATTTGAATACGGATAGATAGTCTAGTATGTATATTTATTCTCAAAAAACAATGTCTCATGTTTTTGGACATATACCACATTACCTTCTAACCAAACGTCAACTTTCTTGTTTACACATAACGCTCAATACCAAACTACAAGCTCCATTTGTCGCAAAATAATTAAGGTTTTTATTTTTATTATAAGACACTCGTGAAGGATTACAAGCTAACATAAAAATAGAAACATTTTTATCAAGTTAATAAAGATTAATCAATTAGTTAATGTTTACCTTAGAGATCTAGCATTAAAATTTTTATGAACTACAATTTTATTTTATCATCAATTTTAACATCTTAATACATGTTCACTTTTTCATAAAAAACTATAATTAATCAAAAAAATCTAAATTATATCTAGTTTACCAGTAACGCACTCTTAATTGTTAGGTTATTCATGTAATTATGTAAAGAACCCTACTAATTACTTAATCTATATAAAAGATCATATTTGAAGGCCTATGTTTTTTTCCCACCCTTTGTTAAATCATTTAAACTATAAGCGATCACTTTTAAAATTTAAACCACAATCTCTTAAATGTTATAAACGGCGAGACATTAAACATTAGAATGTTCATCGGCCATGAATAAGCATATCTCTTATTAGAAAAAATATTAATATTTGATCAAATTTTTTAAAATATTTTCATATCAATAGGCAACCGAAATATTAAAATAATACATTTAAAAAAATTGTATAAGTCAAAAAAAGAAGCTTTAGTATCTATTTGCATAAGTCCAGTGATCATCAAATTAACTTTTTAACATAATCTTATATCTATACCGATGCCTATTATGAGACAAGAACTCTCAACCATATAATAAAACATTTTTATTACTCATCATGATACCAATATACTACATAGCCCTATGGGCGGCCAAAGGAGGGGTGGAAAGGACCATCCAGAACCTAATCTCTCAAGGGGCCGAAATGTTTTTAAAAAAAGTTACATATATTTAAAAAGAAATTTCTTTATAGAATTGACACATTAAACACTTTAAAACTAAATACTAACCGAAAGTTGACAATATGGTTTGGTCATTTGTGGTCCTGTTTGTAAGAGTTAAAAGGAACATGGGTTCTTGGGTTTGTAGACCATGAGTTCACAAAGAAACAAGTTAAAGGTGCACCCTTTCCACTTTGAGTTCGAAACGTGTCTCTAAGATGACATAAGCAGTTCGTACCACAAACTCCAAAATCTTAATTTGGTCCCATCGTATTCATACTGTGAACTTTGCTCAGTGTCATGCTCTAATTGCTCAAATTAACACTCCAAAACGACTCCTGCTTGGGTTATTTTCATCCAAGGGAGGTCATCATCATATATGTATGTATTTGTTATTTCTCTGGGTTTTCTTTTTTGTTATCAACATTTATTATAGCACTTTATGATAGTTTTTGTCATTTTATGAAGCAAATGATTGTTGTTGTGTTTTCTATAGGGTTTTCACACTTTATCTTATTTAGTTTTTATAGCTAAGGCATGTTTTCAAAATGTGTTTGATGTGTTCCACTCATTAGTAAGCAAATAAATTATTTAGTTTTTTTTTTTGGTTTTTTGGTAGCTAAACTTAAGGACTCAGCTTCTTGTTACTTTTGTTTTATTTTGATAATTTAAAACTATACTTTGATTTTGTGGAAAGTAAGGAGGTAGGGGCGACAATAGTACCATAGCGGTGTTGAGGGCGGGGACTGTGAAGGTAGAAGTGATTGTGGCCGCAATGTTGACAAGGCTGTTTGAGAGGCCGTGACAACGTTGGTAGGTGGTGCTCCCCCGTTTGGGACCGGTTTTAGTTAACAAGTTTTATGCTAGCGACTTGTTTAGGAGAAGCAAAATAAAACTTATCTGATATTATTAAACGCAAATAAACTTAAGCAAACTTTTTTATTATGTCAGTATATATTTTATTGAATATGGGACTCCCCAGTCCCCGTAACAGTTCTTGGGCTAGATTTATGCTTACCTTCATATATGGGTTATTGTTTAATTATCATTTGAAGGTGAAGCTGATAATTGGACAGAATCATGTGTATTAGAGGTGCACATTTCGGGTTTTGGGCTTACCCGTCCGGGTACAAACCGGGTTGGGCCCATCGGGTTTTTGTGTACCCGGGTATTGGTGAACCCGGGTACGACCCGGGTCGGGTCACCATCATAAAAACCCTACCGGTATACTCGGGTAGGGTCGGGTAGGGTCTAAAACCAGGTACAATTCGGGTTTTGTTAAAAATTACAAGTGTTTAGGCGCATGGGCACCCATGCGCCTGACAGTGCCCATGCGCCTTAATAGTGCTCAGCGCCTGAAATTTCAGGCGTATGAGAACTGTTCAGGCGCATGGGCACTGTTTGGCGCCTGAACACTTGTGATTTTTTAAAATTCTTTTAATCAATAAAAAATGAATAAATAAAATAACATAAATTAATTGTCATGTATTTCTATAATAATATTAAAACAACTTAAAAATACATAAATGAAACAATAAAAAATACCATAAAACTTTATTTAAGTTATCGTCTAATTTTATTTTCTACGAAATGTTGATCAAATGCTAATTCTTCATCGGATATGTCAGAATATACTCCTTCTTCTACCTCTTCATCGTGTACTTAGCTTCGAGTGTAATTTCGTCTTCGAGGCTTGTTTGGTTTTGTATACGATCCATTGCATCTAAGTGATCCTTTAAACAAATGCACATCTTCACTGCTTTCGGAGTTAGTCTTGTTCTCCGTAATGATATACCCTGCCACTAAGAGAAAAAGCAGATTCCGAAGCTACCGTAGAAGCTTGGACGCTTAGTAAATCACGGGCCATAGCAGAAAGAATCGGAAATTGAGATTCTTTCCTTTCCACCAAGCCAAAATATCGAATGCACGATAATCTTCGGTAGTCATAGTGGAAATAAAATCCGTTCCACTATATCTACGAGCTCACTTGTTGGGGTGTTATCCCTTTGACGTTTAGCCGTCACATCCGATAACATTAACATAGTCAAAACAGGGTCTTTAACCGAGGTACTAGCACTTGAGGTTGATCCGCTTGGCATGGTTATGTTTACGTTAGGCCCATATCTATTTAAATAAAAAATTATAAATTGTTTTCAAATTCATTAAAATTTCTTTTGCCTCGTTGGAAAATTAGGGTTTTTGTCATGCATATCCAAATTGTCATTTATCTAATCTATCAAACATTCACAACCCCGCAACTTTAGAAACGGATTTAAAGCGGCGGCACACGTAAAAAGGGTGGTAACTCCTAAAATATTTTTTAAACTTTTATTTCATTGGTTCTATCATTTGATTAAACATATTATTTTTATTTTGAAAATTTTAAAATTCAAAGACATAAATATAATTCTTGAAGCACCGAATAACTAGTGGAATAATAAACTCCCGATAATTTGGTTGTGAGTTTTTAAAAACCTCAAGAAACTCGGATAGACGTTGAAGATTCTCCAACCCGCATCCGGAAATGGGTCGGCTTCACCATTATCCGAAAGACTATTATGAAAAGCTTTTAAAGTGCCCTTTTGTTTTAAAGCACATTCAAACATGTGACAAGTCGAATTCCACCGAGTAGGTACATCCAATTAGGACCTAAAAATCTAGATTGTATCCTTATAAAGTTGTTATAATCTTGATATCTTCTTCTTTTTTTAAAAACGTCATGTAACATAAATGAAAAGCTTTAGTAAAGTTATCAACATATTGTCCGGATAGTCCGTCTTGCACTACTAAATTAATTATATGTGCAACACAACGAGTATGGAAAAAATCACCGTTTGCAAGGAAGATATTTTAATTTTATTTTTCAACCGCCGTTGTGTTGTTAGAGGCGTTATCAAATGCAATTGAAAAAAGTTTATTTTGTAACTTAAAGTATTATTACATTATCTAAAAAGTAAAACAAAAATTCTCCGGTGTGTGGATACGGAAAAAGATCAAATGCAATCGTACGTTCATCCATTGCCATGAATGGGATCCACCCAATGAGCGATGACGCAAAGGTACGATTCGGGTAAACCATGTGGAGCCGACCAAACGTTACTAGTTAAGTTTACACCGGTATTAAATTTTCAAATAATACAATTAAATCATTTTTTACTTGTTTTCATAATTTTAAACAATAACGTCTAAGTGTAGTACGACTTACGTTGTGTAACGAGGTTGAAGCGTCTCTCGAATTAAGTTGGTCAACCGAGGATTGTCGAAGTGACTAAAAGGCAAGCTTCTTGAATCACGAACTTCGTCATTCGATCTCGAACGTATTACATCGTAATTAAAGATTCCACCGTCTCCACCCAATTGTGTTTGTTGCGAATCCGGATTACTTTTCAACGACTTACCAAACTTCTTGCTAATGTGTTTGCTTAAAGTCGTGTTAGAATCTTTAGCAAGCAAAGCTCCAAAAAACTTGCAACGAGCCTTTACAGACCCGTCACTCAACTCAACCATATCCCAATTGCACCAAACATCCATGTTCGATTGTGTGCAAGAACAAGAACGACGGTTGGAGAGTTTGACGAACCTTGACCAACGAAAGATTGTGATTGAGCCATATCAAGATTGAAGAGAATGAAAGTGTAAAACAAGAGAGTGAAAGTGTAAAACGAGATTAAACGAGAGTATTTTTGCGTTTTTTGCGTATGTTTTGCGTTTGAGACTTGGGTACTAAACCATATCAATCACACCTATTTATACAAACTTATAAGGCTAAAAGAGACAAAAAAAGGGTAACAAATCGGGGCTAACGGCTATATAGCCGTTATTAAAGGCTAGATTTAAAAAAAAACAGTCAAAAACGGGTCCAACCCGGGTTCAATGGGGTCGGGTCGGGTCGGGTTCTACCAAAATCTAGAAAAATACCCGGTTCCAACCTACGGTTTTTTGGGTCCGAAACGGGTACACCCTATACCGGTCGTACCCGTACCCGGGTCCGGGCGGGTCCGTACCCGGGTGTTTTGCCCACCTCTAAATCATATACACAATAATAATAATATTATTATTTGTGTTTTGGATTTATGGGTCAAATAGAGGTGGGCAAAAAAAACCAGGTTGGACCGACCGGTGGACCGACCCGGAACCGGGAACGGGTACGACCCGGTATAGTTGAACCCGGTTTGGACCCGAAAAAAACCCGTAGGGTTGGAACCGGGTATTAGTTTCTAGATTCCTTAGAACCCGACCCGAACCCGAACAAAACCCGACCCGACCCTACCCGACCCTACCAGATTGAAACCGGTTTTGACCTTTTTTTTTTTTAAGTAGCCGTTTTTTAACGGCTATATAGCCGTTGGGATCGATTTTTGGCCGTTTTTTTTGTCAATTTTAGGCTTATAAGTAGTATAAATAGGTGTGGGTTGATATGGTTTAGTACCCAAGTCTCAAACGCAAAAACATAAGCAAAAAACACAAAAAAATACTCTCGTTTACTCCGTTTTACACGTTCACTCTCTCGTTTTATACTTTCACTCTCTTCAATCTTGATATGGCTCACTCACAATCTTCGTTGGTCAAGGTTCGTCTAACGCTCCAACCGTCGTTCGTGTTCTTGCACACAATCGTAAATGGATGTTTGGTGCAATTGGGATATGGTTGAGTTGAGTGACGGGGTCTATAAAGGCTCGTTGCAATTTTTGTGGAGCTTTGCTTGCTAAAGATTCTAACACGACTTTAAACAAACACATTAGCAAGAAGTTTTGTAAGTCGTTGAAAAGTAATCCGGATTCGCAACAAACACAATTGGGTGGAGACGGTGGAATCTTTAATTACGATGTTAATACGGTTCGAGATCGAATGGCGAAGTTCGTGATTCAAGAAGCTTTGCCTTTTAGTCACTTCGACAATCATCGGTTGACCAACTTAATTCGAGAGACGCTTCACCCTCTTACACCCACGTAAGTAGTACTAAAACTTAGACGTTATTGTTTTAAATTATGGAAACAAGCAAAAAATGATTTAATTGTATATTTGAAAATTTTAAATACTGATGTAAACTTAACTAGTGACGTTTGGTCGGCTCACACGGTTTACCCGAATCGTACGTTTGCGTCACCTCTCATTGGGTGGATCCCAATTCATGACAATTGATGAAACGTACGATTGCATTTGATCTTTTTCTGATCCACACACCGAAGAATTTTTGTTTTACTTGTTAGATAATGTAATAAATACTTTAATTACAAAAATAAATTTTTCAATTGCATTGATAACGCCTCCAACAACAAACGCGGTTGAAAAATTAAAATTAAAATATCTTCGATTGCAAACGGTGATTTTTCCATACTCGTTGTGTTGCACATATTATTAATTAGTAGTGCAAGACGGACTATGGGCAATATGTAAGACTTTATTACAGCTTTTCGATTTATGTTACATGACGTTTTTAAAAAAGTAGAAGAAGATATCAAGATTATAAACAACTTTGTAAGGATACGCACTCTAGATTTTGAGGTCCTAATTGGGATGCACCTACTCGGTGGAATTCGACTTGTCTCATGTTTTTGAATGTGTTTTAAAACTAAAGGGCACTTAAAAGCTTTTCATAATAGTCTTCGGATAATGGTGAAGCTGACCCATTTCCGGATGCGGGGTGGGAGAATCTTCGACGTCTTTCTGAGTTTCTTGAGGTTTTAAAAACTCAACAATAAAATTATCGGGAGTTTTCTATTCCACTAGTTATTCGGTGCTTCAAGAATTATATTGTATGGCTTTGAATTTTAAATTTTTCAAAAAAAAATAATATGTTTAATCAAATGATAGCACCAATGAAAGAAAAGTTTAAAAATATTTTAGGACTTACTACCGTTTTTACATGTGCCGCCGCTTTAAATCCGTTTCTAAATGTTGCGGGGGTTGAATGTTTGATAGATGAGATAAATGTCAATTGGATATGCATGACGAAAACTCTAATTTTTCCAATGAGGCAAAAGAAATTTTAATGAAAGTTTGAAAACAATTATAATTTTTATTAAATAGATATGGGTCTAACGAACATAACCATGCCAAGAGAATCAACCTCAGTGCTAGTACATCGGTTAAAGACCCAATTTTGACTATGTTGAATGTTGTCCGGGATGTGTGACGGCTAAACGACAAAGGGGTAACACCCCAACAAGTGAGCTCGGTAGATATAGGGGAACGGATTTTATTTCCACTATGAATACCGAAGATTATCGTGCATTCGATATTTTGGCTTGGTGGAAAGGAAAGAATCTCAATTTCCGATTCTTTCTGCTATGGCCCGTGATTTACTAAGCTCCAAGCTTCTACGGTAGCTTCGGAATCAGCTTTTTCTCTTAGTGACAGGGTAATATCATTACGGAGAACAAGACTAACTCCGGAAGCAGTGGAGATGTGCATTTGTTTAAAGGATCACTTAGACGCAACGGTCGTATACAGACCAAACAAGCCTCAAAGACGAGATTACACTCGAAGCTAAAGAACGTGATGAAGAGGTAGAAGACGGAGTATCTTCTGGCATATCGACGAAGAATTAGCATTTGATCAAACATCTCGTAGTAAATATAATTAGACGATATTGTTATTTTTATTGATTCATTTATGTATTGTTAAGGTGTTTTAATATTATATGTCTTTCATGTTCTTTTAAATTTCTTTCCCATTCAAGAAAAGAAAAAAAATAAAATAAAAAAGAAAAACCCGGTTGGACCCGGGTTTCATACCCGACCCGACCCTACCCGGGTATACGGGTAGGGTTTTTGCTGCTGAAAAGACCAGGGTTCCTACCCGGGTTCACAATACCGGGTACCAAAAAACCTGGTTGGGACAAACCCGGGTTGTACCCGGTTTTTTCGGGTCCGGCCCAAACCCGAAATGCACATCCTAGGGTCAAATACTCAAATAGGCGCAATGTTTGTTTGATCCATTACTAAGAGTCTAAATTAACTGTAGGCCCAACCCAAAAAATTATATCAAGGAAACTGAATCAGACCACATAGTCATTCATCGGTTCAAACTATACGCGGCCCTATCCTTAAGTTTGGGCCTTTTCACTTATTAGGTTTGGTTTTTTTTTTTCTTTTTTTTTTGTTGCAATTGGCCTTCCTAAAAGTAATAAGAATAGGAAATGAAAAGAACCTACACTTGTGAGTCTTTACATCCATCCCACATTTTGCCTCATCTGAGAGCGAGCCAACCATCTTATCGATTATCGGTTAGACCCGTTTAATCGATTAGACCATAATTAATAACGGTTTACGTTACAAATTTTTAAAAAAGTATTTATAAATATGTAATTTTAAATAATTATATGAAAAAAGTGTATGTTTTATATGATATTACTTTTTTAATAAAATATAAATAATTAAATAGCTATAATATTAATCGTGAAATACTATATAAATTCAAATGGAGCTTTTGAAAGAAAACAAATAAAGTCTGAACTCCGGTTCGGTTCACCGGGTTGGGTTATGTTGGAAACCGGATGGGTTTAAAAAATATATTTTTTTATTTTACAATTCTATAACAAAAATCTCCTTAATAAAAAAAAAAAGAAAATAAAAATAAAATAATTCTAACTTAGTTAAAATTAACCTAAAATTATAGAATTGCTTTATTAATATCTAATTTAATTAAATTAAACAATATCTCTTTGCTCGATGCCATGCATCTGCGCTAACAGAGCTTGAAGGATTTGTTAACTAAGGAGGTTGTTAGGAAATTTATCGCAAAGCAGGTAGGTTAGATTAGAAACATT
>CM046438.1:2556830-2916030 GCA_025506505.1 Flaveria sonorensis
CCGACATCGATGTGACAACCTCGTATGATAGAACGAATCTCGTGAATGTTTAACCATACACGACGTATAGGATGCCGGTATGTTGATTTAAAATATTGGAGGGGTGTCTAAATATCCACTATAATCAAAATCAGATATGAAAGTGAGATAATAAAACTCAATCCATTACCGTTCTACGTCAAAAGTCTGAACCTCTGAAATGGGCTCTCATTTTAGCTTTAATGGGCTTTGAATATATAAAATAATAGAATCCCTCATGACTTTGCGAAATGATTGGATTATTTCCCAATCCATTAGTATTTGGATTTTGACATAAAAACTAACATATTATATTATATCATATGTTAATGGTTTATGGACATAGACTTGTAGTATGGGTATCAAAGCAAATTTTGAATTAATAAATTCAAATTAAAATGTATATTCTTAAAATTAAAGTTTTAAGTCTACAAATCAAATTTGGATAGCATGGAGTGTTAAAAGAAACAAAACGAGCTTAACCTTTTTCTAGAAAAACTAATATGTGCTAGGTGCTAACTTCATGATCTAGACCTGTTAAGATAAACCCCTACACCTATTTTAGGTTTTTATGTTTACTTTGATCTTTATAGTTTTATACGAACATGTGTAGACTCGATTAAATTCTTTGAAATATAGCAGGTCATAATAGACGGATGAAAAAATTACAAGTTATAATGGGAAGGCTGGAAAACACACTAGAGAATAGAGATTGCGTCCATTTCCTCCCTCTTGTTGTCTTGCTGTATCAAAATAAGCGAAAGTGAGAAAGCTAGAGTTTTCCCATGAGCTACCGGAAAAAGTTCTCACAGACAGATAAATCAAAGAAGGTTGTCCTTGACGGTACAACTGCTTCATGTGATTTCTCTATCTTCATATGCAATGTATGTGAAGTTTCAACTAATTTCTCTAGCCATTTGAATGTTATAATTGATAGTTAGGTAAATTATGTTTTCAATTAATCTAGATCTTTTAATTTTTGGATAACTATGATTCTGATTGAGTAGAGGGAAACTTACCTGGTTTCACTGGAATCATAGTTAATGACAAAAAAACAAGCATTAACAAAATCATAGACGAAGAACACAAGCTTTAATGGAGGTTTGAATTGTTTAAACAACTTATAATACCACATGAAGGCACATGACCATTCGCAAATACAAAAGGCACATGACCATTCTATAATACAAAAGCGTTAATGGTGATATGTTAGTACTTATAGCTGATAATAATACCTATTACAAAATTACTAATCCGTGTACAGAAAGGATTATGAAAACAAATACAATAAAGATTGGATGTAATATCGATTAACAAAATACGATTAGCATCCGAGAGTAATTCTGCAAAACAGAAACAAAATGAAGAGAACCGGGCATGTGTTCCTATAGTTTTTTTAATAGAAGAAAATGAAAAAAAGTAAGAAATTATGTTTTCGAGTTTACTTAGGAAAGAAAATAAGGGAAGCAGAAGGTAACGAAGGTCAAAATCAATCATTTTAAATAAAAAGAAGAGTAAAGAAAGAAAAAAAGAAAAAAAATAAAAGAAATAAAAGAAATGTTTTATTTCCCTTCTTTTCTTAAGTGAACTCGAAAACACAGCCTAACTAATAAAAAAATGAAAGCACAGTTTCACCTTATTGGAATATAAAAAAGAGAAAAGTAAACGTATATAGATTTATAATCTTAACTATGTTATTACTAAATATGACATTTTAGTTAAATACCTAAGAAATACTTATCCTGGTTTTCATACCCCATTTAAAACTTTATTTTGATCAAAATGTATCATAAATCTAAAAAACCAAACTCAACATTAACCAAACAGGAGACTGTTAAAAGGAACATTGTGAACAAAATAAATTTTGATAAAATTATAGAAAAAGTTTATAGGTATCTAACTAAAATGATGTGCTTTGATGTAAATTAGCCAAAACAACATGTCTTAAAGGCATTCACATCTAAGTTTATATGTGTGATATCAAGATATTCACTGGTCTTATATAATAACTAAAATCATCTTTGTTTTATTGATAACAAATTAAGACAACAAATTTTAAGGATAGCTTAAAGAAACTAGTCAAAATGGATTAAAATCATTCAAATATCATATTAATCTTAAAAGAAATCTTTTAAAATAAGCTCCTTATGCATACAGTGAATCATTATTATACTATTCGTTTTACAAGTCGTAGGGCGATACACAGTTTTTCCTCAGTTATAAATTAAATAAGTGTTAGGTTCTATGATATTTTAACTTGCAAGTGTAAAATAATATTAATATATATAAGTGTAAAATATCTATAATGATCCCCACACATTTTTAATTTGTATAGAAGTTTACTAGTAACGTGTCATGCGATGCGGCGGGTGCGACACTTTTCATTATGGTACTCGTCTCTGGTTAGTTTTATATTTAAAAAACTGAATTCCTTCTTTTAAACATATTGTAACAAACATTAAAAAAATTATATATAATTAAAGATACAAGGGTCTAAGTGTAAATAAGTTTAAAGTTTTACTTTTTAGTAGCGTTAAAAGACATAATTACCCTTGTTAAATTGATTTTTTGGGTTGTACCTTATACTTAAAATTTACAAATCTCTTATTTTGGACGGAATTATTTTTCGTGCATTATAATATAATATAGATAAATGTAAACTTAGATAATATGCTATCCAATCTCTTTATGATAGTTTCAAGTTTTATTGCTTATTTAATTAGCCCAATCCATTGCGTATATGTTTTCCACCTATAATTGAAAAATATAATCATGTGTATAGCATTCCCATCTCATAATACAAATATATATATATATATAATATATATAATATATATATATATATATATATATATATATATATATATATATATATATATATATATATATATATATATATTTAAATATTAAATTCCTAAGAGCATTCACATTAGGTTTTTTATTTTCGATGTTAGTGTGTGCCCTATATTATTGGGAATGGTTGTTAGTGGTTGTGAGTGAAAGAGAAAAATTTATAAGGATTGTACCATGATTTCTTATATTTATAAAATATGATACAACCCTTATAAATTTTTTAATATTTTTAAAAGTAATTATGAGTAAATGATAGAAAAAATATAATAATAAATATTATTTAATTGAAAAATGAAGTAAAAATTTAATGTTTTAGTATAAATATGAGAACGGAGATTAAGAATCTAGTGTGAATGCTTTTAATAACTAGATAACTCAAGTATCTTTTATAACTTAACTTAAAATTTTTGTTTATAATCAGATCTAAGCGGAGAACACCACCCTTGATTGAAACTTTTAGGGTTTCGTCGATCGCGCCGTCGGTGGTGGCTGGTGCGGTAACCATAGTGGTGTGTGGCGGTCGTGGTCGGGTGATGACTATTAGCGTCCCGTGATGGTTGTGATGGCAGATCTGGATTATGGCATGCTCCGGCCAGTCCCTGTGTCTGGTGCTCTTGTCAGGCCAATCGAACCTGTCGATGGTGGCGCACATATGTTTTGTGTCGCCTCCGGCATCCTCTGTGTGTTCTGTTCAGGTTCGATGCCATGAATTGATGATGATGCTTCATCTAAGAGCTGCGTCTGTGAAGATGGGGCAGTCTCATCTGAGATGGTAGGCCATGTTAATGGGTCTGCGAATGGAATATTTTTTTAGGTTCAACTGATTTAGGCTGCATTGGATACATACGTTAGGTTGATGATGATGATACATGCATCTGAGACCACTTTAGATGTGGAAAGATTGTTTCATTTCATCTCATTTGAATCTGATTTTGTTGAATCTGATTATTGTTGCGGTGGCCTTTAGCTTATGATGATAATGGCTATGCGGTTTAAGTTGCATGTCGGCGGTGATGAAAAAATGGAAATGTCGTTTTTGTTGTTTTGGCGTGGCAAACGGTTGGTTTGCAGTCACAAAGAACCGACATTTTTTAGTCTTAATATGTTATACCTTATGACTGCAGTTGTTACATAGTGATGACAATGATTCCGCTATCAATCATTTGAGCTTCTACCTATATTTTTGAGCCTTTAAAATGTTATACCTTATGACTGTAGTTGTTACATGGTGATGACAATGATTCCACCATCAATCATCTGAGCTTTAATCTAATGATGGTTGGGATCCGTTCGGTAGGCGATGATGATACAAAAGATGAACTATTTGTTGTCATGGCATGGTAAAACGAAATTTTCACAGCCACAACGAATTACATCTGAGCTTTTATCTAAGCCTTATTTATTTATTTGAGCAAACATTCTAAGCCTTATTTATTTATTTATTTGAGCAAACGTGCGCAACGCGTGCGCTCGGGAAACATACTAGTTTTGTTAAAAATAATAAACCAACTAAAATTTAATTAAGAGCTCATTTCGCTAGAATATCATTGAATTTTATTTACGTGACATAATTTGACTTGGACTAAAATCCTGACAACTAGTTGAAATACATTTAAAAACCTGAAAACTGACCCGAAAGAAATAAATCATGGACCTACCACTTAGTCTTAGGTGCTGTTTGTTTTTTTTTAGGAAAATCTGCAGTCTGCGGATCACATCTGCAGCCATCTGCAACAGAAGAGGTGGACTAAACCTCTGCAATCTGCAAGAAAAAGACTGTCTGTTTTTTAACTTCTGCAGACTGATAAAATAAACTGAACTTTAAATAAATTGAAATTTAAATAAACTGAAAGTACTTTAACGTTGAAATTTAAATAATAGTTCTACAACACTGAAGTAATATTCATAAACCACAAAATATATTTATTCCATAATTTGTATTAACTGCTTAGCAATTTCATCTCGTAACTGAGTCATATATTTCCGATCTGATGCAGTACCATATGCTTCAACCTCGTCTTCATCAACATCAACATGAACATGACTATTTCCAACGGACACATTGGGTTGATCGTATTGTGTAAAGAACTTATCGCTCAATCCTCTTTCCTTATAAAATTATGTAGCGCGAAACATGCAATGGTAATGTTTCTTTGTGTGACCAACGGAAATGGTGCCATCCTCTTTAAAATAGGGAATCGTGCTTTCATGACACCAAAAGAACACTCAGTGACGTTATCAAACCTAAACATAATCCATTATGACAAATCAAACAAACCTAAACAAAATCAAACATAAACATAATCTATTGTGACAAATCAAACAAACCTAAACAAAATCAAACATAAACAAACCTAAACAAAATCAAACATAAAAACCCCTAGAAAAACTACCGATAATACATCAAAATGATCTATACAATCAACTTAGTTCAGTAGTTGACCTGGTAGGGAGATGGTGGAGGCGGTGATGTGGTGAGCAGCAGCGATGGCGATGGTGATGGTGAGCAGCAGCGGCGATATGGTGAGCAGCGGCGATGGCGATGGCAATGGTGTAGGAGGAGCAGGCGATAGGGGGACGGTGGGTAGAGGAGGCCGACGGTGGTGAGCAGCAGCGGCGATGTTGTGAGCAGCGGCGATGGCGATGGCGATGGTGTAGGAGGAGCAGGCGATGGGGGGCGGTGGAGGTGGAGGAGGCCGGCGGTGGTGAGCAGCGACGATGGTGATGGTGAGCAGCGGCAATGGCGATGGCGAGGGGGGGCGGTGGAGGTGAGCAGGCGATGGGGGGGGGGGGGTGGAATGGAAAGGTTGGAGGTGTTAGGGTTTTTTTATTTATGAAGAGGTTGGAAGATGTTAAATGAGGTGGGGTTGGGTCTTCTCCAAGAAGAGGACGGGAAGATATTTTTTAATGAAATGTCTTTCGAAAAACAAACAGTTTGCAACTTTAAATGTCTGCCCGTCATCTTCTTGATGCAGACAAAAGAGCCTAAAAAACTTTTTTCTCAAAAACAAACACAACTTTAATCCTACAGAGTATAAGATACCGATTTCAATGAAAAAATCAAGGTGCTAGCAATAAAAAGGTTGGCTAAAAACACTTCCGGTAACCACCGACAGATTCAATCAATTTGTATATAAACAACTCAAAATTCCACCTAAAAACAATGCATGGCTAACCATTCAAGTCGCAACTCTCAGCAGACCCATGATGACACCACCTCAACCCCTACAGTCGGCAGCTCCTCCACTCGTCATCACGGCATTCGCTCCCATGCGGGAAAAAGGGTCTCTGAAATCCGCGAACCGAGTAAGGCGACCCGCATATGGCTCGGCACGTATCCGACCCCGGAGATGGCGGCCGCCGCCTATGACGTGGCCGCATTGGCCCTCAAGGGTAAGTATGCCGTGCTAAACTTTCTGGATTCTGTTCAGTCTATTGCGCTTCCGGAAGTAGCACCGCAGATGAAATCCGTGCGGCGGCGGCCCGGGCCGCCGCTGCACGAGCTCAAGGTAGTGGAAGTGTTGGTGGAAGCACGACGGACGCGCAACGCACGGCCGTTTTCGATCTGAACGAGGAAGAAGATGATTTGGATGGATTGGATTTAAGGATAAGCTTAGGTTAGTATGATCATCAGCCGGTAAACGTGAATATATGAATATCCTTCAATATATTCGGTTTATTGAAAACAAAAAACAAGTACGAATTTAGTGAATTTTTACTGTGACGCTTGTTAATGACAAAAAAAAAAGCATTAACAAAATCATAGACGAAGAACACAAGCTTTAATAATGGAGGTTTGAATTGTTTAAACAACTTATAATACCACATGAAGGCACATGACCATTCTGAAATACAAAAGGCACATGACCATTCTAAAATACAAAAGCGTTAATAGTGATATGTTAGTACTTATACATGATAATAATATCTGTTACAAAATTACTAATCAGAAATGGGTTATTAAAACAAATACAATAAAGATTGAACGCAATATCGATTAATAAAATACGATTAGCATCCGAGAGTAATCCTGCAAAACAGAAACAAGATAACAAGAACCGGGCTTGTGTTCTCGAGTTCGTTTAAAAGAGAAAAAAAAGGTGGAAGGAGAAAAAAAAAACAATTGTGTTCCATAGGTTTTTCAACAGAAGAAAATGAAAGAAAGTAAAAAAATTATGTTTTCAAGTTTACTTAAGAAAGAAAAAAAGAAGCAGATGGTTATGAAGGTTGAAATCAATTATTTTAAATTAAAAAAAAAATGAAAAGAAGAGTAAAGAAAGAGAAAAAAATGAAAAAACAAAAGATATAAAAAGAACGTTTTATTTCCCTTTTTTTAAGTAAACTCAGAAACACAGCCTAAACTAATAACTAAATGACTATTGTAATTTGTAATAAAGTACAATTTACTAAAATAACTCGTAGACTAATAGTATTAAAGTGTTAGTAAAATGTTCCTCCTCATAAAATAGAAGACAAATAATGTATAAAAAACCTATTGATATTATAAATATTAATACGGTTATTAATATTAATTCAATAAAATTAATGTGTTGAATGTGATATCACTGCTCATAAGTTGGGATTGTTATTAGGAATTAATGGTGTGAGAAATTGTTTCACATTAGAGAAAAGAAAAAAAATGTAACGTGGTTTATATTTTATAACCTCTTGATTATACTGTTCCTAAAGTATCACACTGAGGCGCGCGCGACGTGAGCATGTGGGCGCAATGTGGCTCTTTAAAGGCGCATTTTGCACTTCGCACGCTCGCATCGTTTCGAGCCGCCTTAGTATTATCTGAAGGATGGTTCGAGGGCCTGGTTAGGTGCGCTTTAAAGTCCATGTGGTTCGAAACGACTGCGAGTTGTAACAGCTCAGTTACATGTTGACTGAAACTGATGACAGTTACTAATAAATTTAATGAGTAGTTACGATTTTGGATTAATGGTTGAATGGGTTGTTACACTTCGAATTCCCTATATATACTGAGGGTATCTCAGTAGGCAAACACACCAACACAACTTAGGTTCTCTAAACACCCTCCAACTCTGGTTTCTCTTCTACAATCAAATTCAGGTTCTAGATTAATCCCGGCAGTACCAATTGTTTCGGCTGTTGTATCCTGAGAAACAAAACGAGTTCTCCGGGAAGACTCGGAATTTGTTTTAAGGGCTCCGTGTCTAACACGATCCTCAGCCTTTTATATTTTTGTTCTTCCATTTCTGTATATTTACAATTGTAAAAAGCATGGTAATTGTTAATTTATATTCCTTTATATTGTTTATATTAATAAAAACTATTTTAGTTTAATTTTTTATATGAACGGTTCCCGACCCTAACCCTATCCCGGATGATTTGGGTTTTAATATTTTCATGTGGCATTGAGGTATTTTTGGGTGGAAAGGCATGTTTCATTCTTAAGAACCCTTTTTATTTTTATGGGATAAACAACTCCACACGAAGTTAATAGTTATCAGTTTAGACATAGAGTTACAGGCAAAACACAATGTAGTTTCAGAATATCGTACAAATTGTCACCCAAATATTAAACACCATGTGTAATATGACACCTACTGTAAAACAACATAATCAAAGCTAAAACATCATTTTGACAATACAGGCCGAAGTGGTAAAACGTCACGGCTAAAGCAAAACTTCATGTTTAAACTGACGCTTAAATAAAATATATATTTAAAAATCCTGATAGCTGAAAACTCTATGTTAAAAAAGATGCAATTCAAGGGATTTCAAATACCAATGATCCTTAGCCCAACTTGTTAAAGTGGGTTACTCAAGACATGTAAATATTGAAAGGTAATGGGTTCATATCTTACTCTAAGCAAAATGCTCAGAGTTGAGCCAAAGAATTTTCTCAGCAATGTCTTTCCTCCTGATGGATTGGGGGTGCGGTCCCGGCTGAGAAACGAATAAATAAGCCCAATTAAGATAACATCTATTTTTCGAAGCAGGGTCGCATATTTAAACTTTAAATGAAATGCATTTTTCTGAAAGATGCAATTATGCTATACTCATAAAAAACAATAACATCTAATGTTATAATATTATTTTCAAGGAGTATATAAAAAAGGGAAAAGGTCATTTTCAGGAATACGAAATTCACACTCGGTAGGCAGATGTTTAGTTGATCGAGATAAGAACCAACAGCCAACTTGCAACATACCCAGCCTGTCTCCTTATCATCCACATTTTTTAAACATTCAACATAAAATATAATAACCAAAACTATTATAATATTATCGAGAAGGTGATAAATTTTGTCTTTATCTATTAATAGTATCGTGTTGTTCTTATTTTATGCTGATATAGAGAATAAGGTTTTAATAACAACTAGTTTAATAAACATCTCGAATTGTATTAAGTGGTCTGATTTTACATGTTATAAAATTTCCTAAATAGTTATATTGGAAAATATATTATTTTTTAAAACAACACAATTTTATAGATGCATTTGAGAACTAACTATTTATAAAAGAAGCTAAATATTTATATTTTTCAACAAAAAAAATATTTTTATCTATTATCTTATTTAGCTCAACCTCCCTTTTTTACAATCATTATATTTAACACTAGAATGTTAGTTTTTGAAATATAATTTAAATTACGTATAATTAACCATTTTCAAACTTTCGTCTTAAGAAAACTTTAGCTTTAAAAAAATTATTTCTTCAAACACTCCAAATTTTTTAAAAAATACTTTTTTTAGACAATGTCAGTTTTAAAAATTCTTTGTACTACAAAAATTCATATTTCATAAATTTTTATTTTTTTAAAAAATAAGTTTTTTAATAAAAAGAAATATGTTTTTAAACTAATCAAAAATACTATTTTATAATTTAGAAAATATATTAATAATCATAAGCATTTAATGTATCATTAAATGATTAACTTTCATTTTAGTAACGACACGTATTCAAATCTTAGGTGCAGTCTACATGGAAAATTTAGAAAATTATCATGTGGTTTGTAGACATTTTGATTTATTAGTATAGATATACCTAAACGCTATACAACTAAGAAAACAAGTTATCTAGACGACCTTTTTAATTTTAACTACTACATAATTCGATTGTGTTATTTTTCTGTGAATAGTTACAAAAGAAAGATATTTTCTTTGGTAAAAAAAATAGTATTAAACTTTGGAACACATATAGTATTAAAAAGAACTAGACAAGATTACATCACCAAAAGAAACAACTAAAGCATGATATGAAGAAGATAATATGTGTAAATGAGGAATACAATATTCGATCATGATGCCATCAATCAAGTAGTTAGATTGAAACGCATAATGAGGGTTATAGCCTTACACAAAAAATAATCACCATGCATTTCGTATTTTCTCCAAATATAAAAACACCCCGTATTATAAATCAACACCCTTTTTATACGTCTCGTATAGCACCAGACACGGCATATTATACCCTCGTATGCCACAATACGCGACGTATATGGTCGAAGACATTGAAAACAAGAAAAATTCTCGGGTGGTTGTCAAATGGCTATACGCCTCATATAGTCCTATACGCCTCATATAGCCCTATACGACACATATTGGGCTATACGACGCATATAGTAGATTTCAATGACACGAGGCAGGTGACTGTTAGAGGGGTAATCGTCTCATATAGGACTATACGACCCACCTATACGACGTGTATGGTGCTATACGACCCGCATAGAAATTTGAGGCGTTGATTTATAATCGGGGGGTGTCTCATTAACCAGAACCTTTTTAAAATGACTCAATTGGTCATCTGCCTCTACTTTAAACTAGGTTAACTCGTAATCTATTTCATGCGAATATTTGGTATGTAAACATGATCAATTTCAACCAACGGTACAACATTAAATTAGGAAAGTTTAACAGATTTCGTTTGATGCTTAATAAACGAAAGAAAGATGAGAGTATACTATACATATCTTTTTAAATTTTCAACATTCCCATTTTAAAACATAAATTGATGACATTTATGTTTCAATGTAAAAGATAAAGGAAAGAAAGAGTACAGTGCAGCACAAACTCTTAATAAAATACTTCTTTTTTAAGTGCGTGCCAACATTTGACAATCGAAAAAGTAATCAAGTTGTATTTGCTTTCATGTGTAGGCCCGATGATTTTACATATACAATAAATATCAAAATATAAAGGAAAAAGAAGGGTGCTATTCCAACCGCAAAACCAACCTTTGTTCAATAGGAAGTGGAAATCGACTCCACTCAACGGCCTGCAAGAGTGCAAGTAACTAAGTCAGCTAAAATACATGTATTTTCATGTTAAATGTTCTTGCTTTGGTGAAAACGGATAGACAAATGGCAATAGTGTGGGGAGAAAGGGTTATATTCAGTTAGTTTATAACTTATGAGGTCACTAACCATCGTCCCGTTTTCTTTATTTTTTTGGGTCACACAACAGCGTCACATTTGATTTTCTTATTTTTCTCGGGTTTTTCCTGTTTTGCAGGGTCTCATCTCAATTTTACCCCATTTCCCCGTTTGGAAACTATCATAATAACAAAAAGGTCCCGTTGGTGCCCGGTAAATTTGCACTTGATCGACAAATGTCAATGACGTGATGAGAAAGGACCATATTCAGTCATTTCGTTCAATATCTATATAAATATTAGGGTGTGCAAAATACCAAAATAACCGAACCACAACCAAAATAACCGACGCAACCGAACCGAAAAAACCGAAACCGCTAAGAAACCCACGGTTTGGTTTTGGTTTTACTTGTAACAAAAACCGAAAAAACCAAAGAAACCGAACCGAAACTGTACAACCAAACTTGTAAATTTAGAGATGTAACCATATACTTATAAAAGTTATTAGCCTATTAGTTGTTTATTTAAGTTATGTTATCTAAAAGAGATTGAATATTTAGGTTTCAAGTATAATATTTAAATTTTTTTATTTGAATTGATAGATTAAAATATTTTATTGAATCTATTGTTCTTATATTTTATGGATTGCATTTAATTTTTATGTCAACTAATTTATAAAAATATATAGATTATATTTAAAGATCAATATATAAAATGATGTAAAACCAAAGTTTTTAGCTTAAATTTATTACTACTTTAAAACAAATTTTTCAAAAACTTGAAGCAAAATGGTAAAAACCGAAAAAAAACCAAAACCAAACCGAAAACAAAGTTAAACCCCAAAAAACCAAAACCGAACGGTTTCAAAAACCTAGAAATCGAATATCGGTTTTGGTTTCGGTTTTAAGCTAAAACCAAACCAAACCGACCATGCACACCCTAATAAATATGGATGCGAAATGAATTTAAAAAAGATAGACTTCTTTGGATGCGACGGGTTCTATATAAACTGCCAATATTTAATAATCTGGATATGGAAGGAACTTGATTGAGCTCTTTCTTTTGTTGGGGCTGCGAAATGATGTAGAAATCGCAAATCACCTGCTGATGGGATGCAAGTTTGTTGTTGTTGTTTGGGAAGGGATTGGGCGATGGATTGACACTCTAGTAGCTATGAAATCATCGGTTTTGGCAATTCATCTGGCGAATGAACTAACGTTCTAAAGCCAATAAAGAGGATGCATATTTTATACTTGTATAGAGTTATTATTGTCGCCATGTCGTGGTCAATTTGAAGAGCTAGAAATGAATGAGTATTCTATCAAAAGAGAAGCAATATCATGAGAATGATGAAAGGAATCAAAGTCAACATCTGCATATGGATCAAGAACAGGTCGGGCATAAACAAGATGGAATGGCTCATTGGGTATAATGGTGCTGAATTTTAATGACATGTAATATGTATCGGATTCTCTTGTATTGTTTTGTCTTTATCTAGCTTCTTGCTAGGTATTCTCATTAATATTCCGCCGTAATTAGAAGAAAAACAAAGAAACATGCAATACGCTACTTTCTTGGTAATATAAAATTCAATAAATCAGTATGCTAAATACAAATAAATGAAAGAGTAAATTATGAATTTAATCCCTTGGTTTGGTGGTTATAACGCTTTTAATCCAATAGTTTAAAAATACTTGGTTTAAGCACCATGGTTTAAAATATATCTCAATCAAGTTCAAATCGTTAACTCCATCCATTTCTTCTGTTAATTTTTATTCAAAAGACTAAAATACCCTAAGACTAAAATAATTATTATAATACAAATTTATAAAATCATATGGGACCCACAAGATAATAAATGAATGACTTCTCTCTTCTCATCTCATCTCTCTCTCTACACATCTCTCTCCTTACACTCTGTATCTCTTTTTTCTAGCAAACTTTATCTACCACCAAACTAACATAGGCACCACCACCACCATAACCATCTACTCCGATGAAGTCACCATGGCCACCACCACCATCATATTCCCCCGTGAAGTCATCAAATCCATCACCTTCATCTTCATCTTCAAGATTTCTTTACGAATTAGATCGATTGCCCAAGTAGAAATTGTGGCCTATACCCCTCGCCTATTTTTTTTGTCTTTCTCTTTCTCTTTCTCTTTAAAACAAGCGGATGAACAAAGTGGGTGGAGGGGGCACTGATTATTAGGTGGTGGTGGTGGTAGATGTTGAAGGTCAGGTAGCGTTGGGGATTGAAGGGTGGGTGGCAGTGGTGGGGGTGAAGGTTCAGAGAGACGGAAGAGGGAGGGAAGATCACAAGATGAAGATGGACGGGTAAGATGGTTGTGTGACGAATGTGGTGGCTGAGGTGCACAGGTGGTGGTGGCTTCAAAGATTTAGGTGTGTAGATTTAGGAATTTTTTTAATTAATTATTGTTTTAGTTTTATATTATTTATAATGTATAACAATTTAAAAACAAGAGTATATTAGTCATTATACATAAACTTAACAGAGAATATGGATGGTAGTTAGTGCTTTGGACTTGATTGAGACAAATTTTAAACCATAATGCTTAAACTAGACGTTTTTAAACTATTGGATTAAAAGCATTATAACCATCAAACCACAAGGACTAAAATAGTAAGTTACGCTAAATGAAAGCTTGATTCATATAGTTTAAAATAGTTAATACATAGTATAATTGTACAATTGCGTATACAGAAATCCAGATTTATATAATGTTACCGTTCTTATCATTGAAATATATAAATGATAAATGTAGTAATCATGTTTAGAAAGAGTTAGTTTACTTTTATATTTTTATCTAGTTGATTATAAAAACGTTAGATTTCAAAATAGCTCTATATATTTTATTCACATGTTTCTATATAGAAAAGATATTATAGACTAAAGGGTTGTTTGATAATTTTATGTCGAGTTATTAAGATGTCTGACTGAATAAAAGGTAATCATTCAGTATGTTTTCTAAAAATTACTCATTAGTATGTTTTCTAAAAATTACTCATTAAAATGTTTTATGAACAATTAAGAGGTGACTTATAAATAAACCAAATAAACCAAACAACAAATTCAATGTTAGATTCCATTATGATACTACAAAGAGTCTATTGTTTAAACAAGATGATTTTGTCTATTTGTTGCTTTTTAGAGAGTTACACTACATATACAACCTAATTTAATAATATAAAACGTTTTAAAATTATAAATATGTAAGATGACCATATACATATATTTAAGTGCGTATAGTTTTGTAGCCTAATGTTGACATTCTATATTTTTTTCTTATTTATTTATTGTGTCTTCACTATATTTTTAGAATAATGTCTTGTCACATGATCGATATTAGTGGTACGTATAAGTTTTTTTTCTTAAAAAGATATTTTTTCTAGTTAAATAGTATCTATTTTCAGACCCCCACTTGTGACTATATGATAATCACGCCACGCCTAACACCCTTAGAGGACTGGTTTTTCATACTCGCGCCTAGCCTACACGCCCCTCACATCTGCTACTCACGAGACCATAACACACCACCATAGTTTGATCAAATATCTACAAACCAAATATAAACCTCACTTCATTTAATAAAAAGTACATCAAGTTATTGATTTTTCAAAAGACAAGACTCTAGAATTAGTAAAAATGGTCAAAGAGTGCTTCAATAGTTGTCACTCAACTCTCCCTTTCACCATCAACACCCACTTTCCCCCAACCTTCATATCTCCATCCCCAGCTGTTTTCTTATCACCACTCACTCCGTGTGCAACTCGCTTATCAAACCTCAACCCCCAGCCCCCATATCTATATATATAAACCAACAAATTAACAATTTCACAATCACTCGTAAACAATAATAATAACAATATCATCAACAACAATGACTACCTTTATCAATTTCCACTCTGCATACACCTCACTTTCAACCGATCAATCATCTTCAACCTCCGATTGCAGCAGCAGCATCGCCACCGCTGCAACTTTTTCCGACGAGGATGAGATCATGCTGGCGTCACGAAACCCCAAGAAACGCGCCGGAAGGAAGAAGTTCCGGGAGACGCGCCACCCGGTCTACCGCGGCGTACGGCGGAGGGATTCCGGCAAGTGGGTGTGTGAGGTCCGAGAGCCCAACACCAAAACGAGGGTGTGGCTGGGGACATACGCCACTGCTGACATGGCAGCTAGGGCCCATGACGTGGCGGCTCTGGCTATGAGGGGTCGGTCGGCGTGTTTGAACTTTGCAGACTCGTTGTGGCGGCTGCCGGTGCCGGTGTCCGGTAATGTGAAGGATATTCAGAAGGCGGCTGTGATGGCCGCTGAGGGTTTTGGGGCGGCGGAGGTGGCGGCGGAAAGAGATGAGTTGCCGGAGGATGTGGTTTATGAGGATGAGGAGACGGTGTTTGGGTTGCCGGGGTTCATTGCTGATATGGCTGAAGGATTGATGGTGGCGCCACCTCGGATGGGTGGATATGACACGTGTCAAGATGACTTGGCGTTTTGTCTTGATGAGTCGCTGTGGAGTTTCTGAATTTTGCATTTTGACTATATGTTAGGATTAGATTGATGACTGTATATTAGATATACTATAGTGAAATTTTAGTGTACCATTAAAACATTAGATTAATGATATTCTTTTTCTTTTGATCCTTTGTTTAGTGTGAAAATAAGTAAATGCTAGTGATGTGACAAGATAACGAGGTCGCAACAATTATTTAAGGGTGTGGATATTAAGACACCCCAAAATTATAAATTAACACCCTAAATTTATATACTGGTCGTATAGCTCCATACGCGTCGTATACGGAGGGTCGTATAGCCCTATACGTGGCGTATAACCCCTCTGATAGCCCCTTGAATTTTTTCTCCTAATCAGTGTCGAAATTTGCTATACGCGTTGTATAGCCCTATATGTGTCGTATAGGGGGGTCGTATAGGGCTATATGGGGCGTATAGCTCTCTGACAGCCCCCCTGAATTTTTCTCGATTTCAGTGTATTCGACCCTATACGCCGCGTGTGGACCTATACGCGACGTATAGGGGGGTGACGATTTATCCGGGTGAGTGTCTCTATATGAAGACCCTTATTCAAACGTTGCAAATTGATGTGAGTTAATTAAGCATTGATGAGTGTACGAATCAATGTTTTAAGAAAAATCAATCACTGAAACTTTGATGTCCTATAGGTGCACAAATTTGTTTTTGGATCAAATCAATTCTAGTATGATTAACAAAAGTCAAAACCAGTTTTTTGTCAAACCGGTCAAAGCTTGAAACAGTTTCTTTAGGTGGGTTTGACCGGTTTAAAAACCGGATGAAACTAAGTTTTGATTGGTTCGGTTCAACTTTGACTTTATTAAAACATGTTTTTCATATTAAGGGTTACAAATAGATTTCAACCTTATAGTTTAGGTCGGTTTCTAACCAACTTTTCTGAAAATCTAGTTATCATCAAGACGGAACATGTTTTAAAACATCAATCATTAAAATTGTGCTTTAGTTCCTAATCCTTTTATGGTCCAACCAAGTAAATCCAAATAGAATGGCATTGTATTCATAATATCAAACACACTCCAATCCTAAAAGAGCACCAATATATCGGTCAATGAATCAAAAATATGAGATCAAATCTAAAACGCTTATGACCAATTGGCGACATCTTGGCAACGGTCAGATAGGCTTAGTTCGTACCAGACTCGCTAGTAATGCGCATTGCTAAGTTTTCCTAAATGCCTAAAATAAGTACACGACCATATGTATATAATTACGCAACATTAGGTCCGGATATCATACTGTTGAGTTTTGACTTGGAGATCTTGTTAAGTAAGAAGTCAACTAAGATAAACATTACCAACCACTTCCAATTAACACACACCAAAGACCAACAACCAACCACTTCTCATTATCACATTTCAACAAACAAAATCAGACCTCAAAGCTGTCGATAGATGCGTGCACGACGCCCAACGGATAACTGATTCTACAACCACCTGCTCCAACGGCTCAAACTCGCCAAGTCCGATCGTACGGTTCCGCTTGTTATAACTCCCCCATATTCTAGACCCACCTCCCCTTTTCACCTCACCCACCTTCTGCTCTTTCCCTTCACTTGTCTCCTGGTCTAACAGGCACACAACAGAAGGCTTGTTTTCAGCTTCCTGGGCTAGCCCGAAGAACGTAAAACTTGGAACCGACTGGATCGGTGTGCAGAAGTCGACTGTTGTATTGGATGTTGATGACCCACCACTGCTACGGAATGAAAACCCGCAAGAATTCACTAGAGGCGTCACTGGCTCCACAAGGAATGAAGAAAAAGATGACTTGCAACTGAATGTTTCACAGATAATCGGTGAACCCAACCCGAAACTGATGTCATCACTCCGGGCCATCAATAAAGAAGAAGACGGGTTTGCTGCTAGCTCAAATTCTCCATGATATGATAATGATTTAGAGATCAGGTTTGTACCATTAGTCCATGCATGATCTACAAATTATGTAAATGAAAGCAGTCATCAGATTTCTTGCACGCGAACCAAAAGGTGAAGAAATTCATGATTTGATACGGGTTTTTGTTAATTACCAAGAACTTGTTGAGCGGTTAACCTAACAGAAGGATCTGTATGGAGCATTCCTCTGATCAATTCCTTGGCAGAATCAGAAATTCCATTCCAGGGGTCTGACTGGAATCTCAAACTGGCTGCTCGAACAGCATCAAATATTCGGGATTTAGTTTTCCCCCAAAACGGTGGTTTACCGCTAAGAAGGATGTAGAGAATGACACCTGCACTCCATACATCGGCTGCTTGGTTGTAACCACCCGCAAGTACCTCTGGAGCTATATAAAATGGACTCCCAACGGTTCCATGTAAGCTTTTACCTGTTTTAACCAAACAAGATTACAACCAACTCCCCCCTCCACAAACAAAAGCCCAAATGCACAAGTGATTAAGAAAAATAGATCTCAAGATTATAACCCATTGCTGCCATTTTGGCATTTTCATAAAGTTTTCTGTAAATTTTGTATCTTTTCACTAGTAAATAAAAGGGCATATATGCCCATATGGAGATATTTTATGCACACAAACTAAAGGTAATTGCTGATACAGTACTTCATCGTTTAATTCACAAGTGAATGCCCCAGTAAACACTTTGGGGCTGTTTGGAAGTGTTCTGAAACTGACCATTGCAACTTGAATAACTATAATCAGAATCAATGCTCCGTTACTCGTGATTCTTTTAGCATTTTCCATTTTCTTCTCTGTATTTGATTATTTTGGCCCAAAATAATCAGAAAACTAGACTCTTAAACCACTTTTACCTAAGCACTTTGTGACTTCAAGTCTCAATAGTTATATAAATTACAAACACGTTCTTAAGAACTTACAAAGATATGACTATTTATAAAGTTTATATGGTGTATTTTTATACCAAATGGGACTCTTCAGACTTCTAACCAAATCATGTCAGTTAAAACTATAGGTCATGACCAACTTGAATTGTCATATAATTTGCTTTAATTATATGGATGACAGATAACATTTGGAAGTAGCTCAAAAGATGAACATATAACCATCAGCCAAAAGGACAAAGCTTAAAGAGATGTAAATTTCCACCCACAGCTTACGCATATGAAACAACACAGACTTACAAGATCCCAACTTCATAATTATATTACAAAAACACAAGGAATTAGATGAGAATTTAGTGCATACCTGGATTGATGTAAGTAGCAAGACCAAAATCAGCCAACTTTATCTGTGAAGAAGAAGCTTTTGTTGCTAATAGAATATTTTCAGGCTTCAAGTCTCTATGAACAACACCTTTATCATGACAAAACCTCACTACTTGCATTAAATCCCTGAACAAAACTCTTGCTTCAGACTCTGAAAACCTCCCTTGTTTTTCCAACTGATGAAAAAGTTCACCACCTGCGCATAACTCCATAACCAAATGAACATAACCTTCTTCCTCATACACAGCTTTGAGATCAACAACATTCGGATGCCCAGATAACCTAGTCATTATCTCAATCTCAAGTTTTATACTTCTTACATCTTCATCAGTCACAAGTCGGTTCTTTGAAATCGACTTACAAGCCAGCACCTCGCCAGTCAATTTATCTGAGCATTCTCTGATTACACCAAATTGCCCCCATCCCAATTGATCTCCAAGAACATACTGTTCTTTTAGATTCGAGATTTGATCAGCTTCTAGTATAGTTTCAGTCAAATTCTCAACTTTGTAGCAATTGCAGAGTTTAAAAGATGATTTGCTGTCATTCGTGGCAACAGCCATAGAAACTTGGAGAAAATACAGAAATCTGAAAATCCCAATTGCGATTTACAGATTCAAACCATTTAGCAGCCCCAAATCTTTGACTTTGAATCACCTCTTGTTTTAGAGTTGGATTGCTGATTGCTGACCTCTAAAAGTCTCTGATTTAGGTCAAACTTTTGAAGTCTGATTTAGAGGGCAGTAGGTAGCTAAAATTCACAAATCTGATTCTTGATAAACTTACAATGTGATTCTGACAGCTACCATGAACAAATTCACATAAATTCAACCTCTGAGAAACCCCTGATGCACCTCGGATCTAAAAAGTAAAGCATAACACGAATGGATTATTATTTTCAAATTTCGAATTTGCGAAATTAAAAGCTCATAAAAAACTCAACAAGATGCATACTTTTTCGTTGAAAAACAAACAATAAACAAATCCCATAAGGCTAATTTTCTGACACATCTCATAAATCAAACAATTCAACAGTTAAACCACTTCAAAACCCTAAAAACCCATGAACAGAACAACATCAAAAGCGATAAAGATAGAAAAAATCCAATCAAGATTCAATTTGAAAGATAACACGGATCTAGAAACTCATATCGATTGAAGAAAAAGGGGTGAAATTCATCGATTTGAGGAGAGAGAAAGAGTTTAACCTGGAGATAAATGAAGAACGTTGAAGTGGATTTCGAAATCTCCAGATGAGAGGGAAGGCATATGGTGTGGGCTCTTATGGTCTCCTCTTTGTTGTCTTCTTCAACCTAAATCGAAAAGCCCCCAATCAATTCATGGCTTGTGTTCTTTTATTATTAATTTGTTGCTGTTTAAACTTTAGAAAAGGCATATGGTTCGGTTTAATACTATAACAAAGTTATCTGAAGTTATAACGATATAACTCTTAACGTTAAGGGTATGGTCGTCCCTTATATCATTTTGATGTAATTAATTGTGGTATAAAATTAAAAGTTGGTCAGATAGATTGTTGTTGTGTAAGTTATTGTTTTAAATTATTTAAAAGTTAATAAAATAAAAATATAAGCAAATGTGTGAATTATAGCAGAATACAATATACATGATACTACAAATATTCATAAGGTAATTGTTTTATTGAGTTATCTTTATCTATATCGATATGGTTAGCATCTTTTAAAACTCCTGAAAGAAAATATTTGTTTGAGAATGTTAATTTCTTTAAAATAAACAAGTTAAAACAAAGTTGTAACTTATTTGTTTATAAGTATGTTTGTATATAATTATTAAATCATGGTGGCAAGGAGTTATGACATGCCATGTGCAAAACATCCAATTTGTTAATTTAATAATCATAATGCTTTAATGGTCCCACCAATTATTGGAAGCAACTTGGGCTTTGTTCTCTTCTTATGTGAGGTTTTTCCATTTTTGTGACTAGAACAAGAATCCAACAACATTTAAGACCGATAATTTTATTTTTTTTATCGTTATGTTATTTATGTATTTTATTTAATAGACTGAAAATACAATTAGAAATAAGCTAGTATATATCAGATTTTACTATTATTATATCCTGTATATACAAAAAACAACATAATTGTCATCTATCATATAAATATGTAATTTATAAGTGTACAATTGTATCGTATAACATAATGTTGCTTTAATAAAGTTACAAGACATATTACTATTCATTTAAAACCATTATTTTCCTTTATGCCTTCTTTTGTCTGTTCAATACCTTTCAATCCAAAAGAATACAAGTTTCACATAACTATACAAGTGTTTAATTCAGTCATTTTTTATCAATATAACTATACAATCATATAATATAATATATATATATATATATATATATATATATATATATATATATATATATATATATATATATATATATATATATATATATATTATACTCTTACTTAATTATCAATGTCGGTGTGGATCTTTTTAATTTTTTATTCTACCACCTTAAGTTTAATATTCGTTTGTGACTTTTTTCATGTCTATAGTTTTGTTCGTGTGGTTTGGGGTTTACTTTCAAATGTTGCCAACGTGGGCTCGATTCTTCTCTCAGTCTTTTTTTTTTCTTTTTGCTTCTAAGCTTGTAACATGTATAAAATACAATTATTTCCTTCTTGTTTCTCTGTTTTTTCACCGATTTAACTATTGCATGTTTCTTTGCTTTCCTTTTGGGTTAAATATCATACATTTTCATTTACTCAACATCTCGATGTAAATTTAGTTTGAAAACAAGTCGGAGCGATTGTAAGTCTATATTTCGATATAAATTTGTTTTGGAAAAGAGTCTGGTCAAATACAATACGTTTCTTTTAACGGTATAAATTCGAGTTACTTTTACGTTTCAACGTCAATTTAGTTTGAAACGTATTGATGTAAAACTGATTCAATTGAAAAATATGCCCGAATAGAAAATTCAATTGATGTAATGAGACTCTAGAAGAGGACATAAAATCCCCACTTTAAACTCAAAACATAGAGCATGCATCATAAAAAGCCATACTCGGACTAAATAATTAGTATGAAACTGCACCATAACTACCATCAAAAGGTGAACTTGATCAACGATAGTGCTATGTTAAACCACGAATATAATAGGAAAATTAATATGAAATTGTACCATATATACCTACCGTGAAAGTGCGAATCAAATTGACTGTAGAAGAACAAAAACACGATTTACACAATGACTAGTCATACCATAAAGGAAGTAGGAAGCTTACGTTCACAACCTCATACAAAAGAAGGTGAATGCTCCAAATCCGGAGAATGATAAAGCAACATGCGAAAAGAGTGATGAAGTAGCATGCGAATAGTGATGGGTTTATTAATACGAAAAATGGACATCGAATAAGCTCGAAAATGAGAGAGGGAAGGGAGAGAATGGATCTTGTGGCAGGAAACAAAGGCAGCAAATGTAAAAACATTAGGGATTAGAGAATTTCTTTTTAAAAAAACAACTGATAAGAATAGAGACATCTCAAACACCAAACCAACAACCTTACCACCAAGCTACACAAGTCTCTATTTAAAATACTAAAACAACAAAATACTTATAAAAAGGTACATAAGGTTGCGGCATAGCTTGTTGTCCGTTTACCTGTCAATTTATTGTAATCGCTTGTTTCCGGATGAAATTTAAATGTTTCGAAAAAAAAGTGATAATCTACAAATCAGTTTGACTCATATTGAATTTAACCCTGTAATTTTAAATAGGTTTGACTATTTTGTCATCTGATAATTTTTAACCATAATACTAACTTCTTTAATTCATGCTTTGCTTATGTGGATTTATCATGTAGTGTTGAAAACATCCACTCAAACTGAGAGCCAAACACTCAAATGATGTTCCATTATGGGCTTCAAGTCCATGTCATCCCCCATCACCTACGGAGTGGAAATAACACATCCAATTCTTTTGATGTCTTAAGGGTTGCAAGTTTCATAATCTTTGAACTCCAAACTACTTTAGTCATCATCCGATTATATCATGCAACCTCATTTGAACCAAAACTACGTTAAAAAGTTGTTGTATCATTTTTTAAACTTAAAACCGCCTATCATTTTTTTTTTAAATAATAATATACAAAAATCAACTTACTTCTATATCAGGTTTGTGAACCCAATTTCCAACTTGATGTTGATACTTGAGGTGGTTGTGGCGGTCTTCCCACCAAAACTGGCGATGCTTAAAGCTAAACTCGGAGAATTCCCCATCCAACCTAAGTATGAAAACCCACGACATCTTTTATCTATATGGATTGAAATGAGTATAAGAGTGTTTATTTTAAGATAGTGATTAGTCATGATTTATTGTTTAGAATTTGCTTCACCCATATCACTTATTTAGTATTTTAGAATTTATACTGCTTTACTATTGATAATACATCTTGCTAAAAAAACAATGAGCAAACCAATATAACATCAGTATATGTTAACATAAACCTAACATATTCCTTGGATTTTAGTTTAAAAGAAAATAACTGTCTGGTTTTATAGTTTAAATAATATTATTAATTATAAATTGAATGTAAATTTGTTTTGTTGGTGATTAAAGAATATCATGTCTAAACTATGAGGACACGAGACAACCTGTTCCCCTTGAATTGAGGCATCTTGATGAATTCAATAATTAAAGTTGTAAGAAAGAACTTTTACTTAAAACCTTAAAACAAACACACTATAATTAAAGTTTACCAACAAACAGCACAATATTTACTCTACACATGCTACTCATAAAAATATCACCTCCGCATTACAAAATTTGAACCTACAAAAAATAACAAACATGTATTAGGTGTATATTATTACCAAGATATCCCCTTGTAGACACACACACTATAAATATTTGTCATATGATATGATGAAGAGAATAGAATGTGCAAATTGGTATACCTAAATTTGAACATAGCATTAACCGTTACGAAAAACATTTCAACAATTATTTCATCATTTCACATTTTCCTAATATAAATATTATGCTTGTAACATGGTCTAAAATGGTATTAAAACTAACAATTATTATTATTGATGTATTTATCTAAAACAAACATCTGAAAGAAGTATATATAAGCAGATGCATTGTCCAGAACATCAAATATTACCAAATCATTATAAGATCAAAGCTTGCTTCAACCCAATCTCATGTTTCTTCTTATTCTATAATCACAAATTGAACATAACCTTGATTGCATTACCACCACGTGCACTCGTCTCAAACGCTTCTTCAACCTCTTTCTGTGAGAAACCAAATCTATGAGTGATCAATGGCTTCACGTCAATCTTACCACTTCTCAGGAACTCCAAACACAATGGCCATGTGTTCTTATACCGGAATATGCCCACCACATCAACCTCCCTGATGCAACAAAAGATCATTCAATTTTTAACACTTTCGGATTAAGTTATTATAATAGAGTTACCTGGCGGCCGCTGGAGTAAGAGGGACCGTCATCTCGTGGTGGCCCATCCCCACAAGACACACCTTTCCACCAGGACGAGTGGCGATCAGAGCTGTTGTCATTGTCTTGTTGAAACCTGCACAGTCAAAGCTTACATCCACACCACCTCCCATAGCTTTCTGTATTAATCCCACTTCCTCATTCACATCCTAAGTTTAAAAAGTTAGAAGAAACAAAAATATTAGTACTATACATATGTAAAATAATCAAATATAAGAATTTATTCAATTTTGAAGGATTAAAGAGACCTGAATATTAGTGGAGACTTTGATGATCTCATCTGCACCAAGCTCTTTTGCAACAGATAACCGGCTATCCTCTACATCCACAATCACAATTCTTGGAGCGCCAAAAGCCCGAGCAGCAAGCATGGTCACAAGCCCAATAGGCCCGGCCCCCATGACTAACACATTTGTCTCCGGACCAATATCAGCACGCCGGCAAGCATGGACACCCACACTCAAAGGCTCACACATTGCCCCTTCTTCTAAACTCACATTATCAGGCAATTTAAAACATAGATCAGCAGGATGTACCACCTGTCATTTACGAAAAAAGGACAGAACTTTTTAGCACCAAACTTAAAGAAACTGACAACAGTTGGTTAACAGTAAACTGTACATGATTTGCAAGAGAGCCGTGGACCGGGGGAGTGGCGAAAAACTTCATATCAGGGCAAAGATTGTAACGGCCTTGTTTGCAATGTGTGCATCTCCAGCAGCTAATCCCGGGCTCGAGAGCTACGCGATCACCAACCACTAGGTCTTTCACTTCACTCCCAACTTCTTCTATCACCCCAGCACACTCATGCCCAATAACCATTGGCTCTTTCACTACAAAATCTGCACATCTTAGTGTCTGCAAATGGAAAGAATTTGAAAATCAAAGACTCTAAAATTTCAAAGTAATCAAATTGATTACAATTAAAAAAGTGTATATACTATTAATAAATAGCAGAAATTCATTTTCATATTAATGCTTGAAAAATTAAATACCTTAAAGTTAGATTTTTAAAATTGTACGCAGAATCAATCACATCAAATTATCAGTTTATTACTGTTTGATTCAAAAAAAAGATTCACTCTCTATTTGGATATCCCAATACCGCAACAGATTGATTTTCATATTGATGCTTGAAGAATCAAATACCTAAACGTTAGATCTTAATAATTGTACCCATAATCAATCACATCAATTTTTAGTTTATTACTGTTAGATTCAAACGAAAGATCCACTTTTTTTGTTTAAATACCCCAATACCACAACAGAATCTATCAAACACTCAACCCATTCAAGATTCAATCCCTAAATCATCCCAAACATCTCATTTCTTTAACTATTTATCATCAAATGATCATTTTCAGAACACAGTCAGATAAAACCCTAATTTTCTGTAGAAGATAACAGACCTTGAGATAGTGAACGTCACTACCGCAAATACCCACAGCTTTCATCCTCACTTTAACATCATGTGGCCCTGAATCAATCAACTCACATAAATTCAATCAATTCTTTATTATCAGAACATATTATTGCTTAAATGGACATCTGAAATTGGAATATGATGAAGAAGGTTTTAATACCAAGAGGTGGAAGGTTGAAGGGCTGGATCTTGAGGGTGTTGATGGCGACCAACCAAGCAGCCATGTTTTGTTGTTCCCCATCTGAACCCTCGCTCTTTCCTCCTTTACCCATCTCTGTGTATCTCTTTGGCAGCTGCAGTCACCACAATGATTGATTTGTTCTTCAAGTCTTGTGGTATGCTTTTTATTCTGTAGTTTATTAATTTGTGATGACAAAAATAGGACCGGATAAGAGAGAAAGATTTTTGATTTATGAATTAAAGATAAACACTAAAATATGATAAATTTTCCAAGAGGGATCTTCAACAAGATAATGATAATGACCCGATGTGATTTACACATGTATCACGCATATCTTGAGAGGGGTTGATCTAAAAATTAAAAATATGTATGAGAAGTGCATGATGCATTTATACATAGTGTTTTGAATGTGATACATAAAAGGGTGGTTAAGAAAATAACTCACTTTCTTTCTCCCACTAATTTGATCATCCTCAATGCATCATGTACAATTATATTGTTTATAACAAGGAAAAAACAGTGACAATATTTATGATGGGATATAGGCGACCAAGCAGTGACAATACACAAAGTCATGGGTGAGAGACCGAGTATATATTAGCTTTTACGATGTTGGGCTTGAAAAAACCATGTCAACAGTTTGGACCGCGACTCAGCCCCTCGGGCTGGTGGTAAGGTATGTCTTGTGGGATTAGGTCAGATTCAAATGGCTACCCTTTTGTTGCTGCAGCTGCAAGTTTTTTTTCCACTCAAAAAAGATAAGATGTAATATTACATACATGTTGTGGTTCTGTGTTTTGACAATTTGGATGTTGATGTTAATTGGATATTCAAATACCGGAACATATGGCAACTCTGCTTTTAGCTTTTGTTATTCAGCTGTTTAGTTGCAAGGAACTCCAACCAGTTGGTTTTAACACATCACCTTCTTTTAATAATTTTCTCATTTTCATAGCATCATCCCATCTCTCTGCACCAGCATAAATGTTGGATGACAAAATATAATTCCCACTATTGCAAAGATCTAATTCAAGTAGTTTGTTGGTTGCGATTTCAGCTAGAACCATGTTTCCTTGAAGCTTACAAGAACCCAATAATATCCTCCATATAATCACATCTGGGGTCATCGGCATTTTCAGCATAAACTCATATGCTTTATCAAGACTGCCTGATCGGCTCAACAGATCAACTACACATCCGTAATGCTTCATTTGTGGTTTTAACTTATAATCTCTTTCCATACTTTCAAAATATTCCAAACCTTTATCTACCATGCCAGCATGAGCACAAGCAAGCGATAACCCTACAAATGTTCCGTGAGTCGGCTGAACTTTCTCCATTAACATCCTGGAGAAGAGCTCAAGGGCATAAATGGCATTTCCGTTCACAGCGAGTCCTGAAATGACTGAAGTCCAGGAAACCGAATCCTTTATTGGCATTTGTTCAAACACTTGCAGTGCTTTCTCTGTTGAACCACATTTGCAATACATATCAATTAAAGCATTCCCAACATATAAGTCATCTTTTATGTTGTTTCTACGAATGTAATCATGTATAGATTTACCCATATCAATTGACCCTAAACGAGCACAAGCTGAGAGCACACTAGCAATCGTGATTTCATCTGGTTTAATGTTAGTTTTCATCATGTCGAGAAAGAGGCTCAGTGAATCAGAAAACCGATCACCTTGAGAGTAACCAGTGATCATAGTTGTCCAAGAAATGACATCCCTTTTAGGCATTAGATCAAATAGTTTCCTCGCTTGAATCAAGTCCCCTGCTTTAGCATAACCCATGATCATCGCATTCCAAGAAACCACATTTCGTTCCTTCATTTGATCAAAGACTTCTTTCGCCAACACCACTGAACCATACCTTCCGTGCATATCAATTAACGTGTTTCCAAGGTAAACATCAATCACAATATTGTTATCTTTAATGTACTTGGCCATATACTCTCCAATACTCTTGTCACCTATGTTGATGCATGCTAATATAACCTTCACCATCGTCACCGAATCAGGGATCAAATCTGCTTCACGAAGACGATCAAAAAGACTTAAAACCTCTTTAAATCTGTTACATTGACTATACCCACATATAATTGAGTTCCAAGAAACTAAGTCTCTCTCAGGCATTTCATCAAACACCTTCTCCCCACATTCCAACTGCCCACATGAAGCATACATATGAATCAAAGAGTTACAAACATAAAGATACGATATGAACCCCATCTTAAACAAATGAGCATGAACTTTCCCGCCAAAACCAGCATCTTGAACACGACAACAAGCTTTCAAAACAAAGATTGAAGTCAAGTTATTTCCCCGTAATCCTCGTTCACGCATTTCATCAAACAGCTGGAGTGCAGAAGCAGGTCGATCGCTCTGAGAGAGGCATCGTATCACAATGTTCCAAATTAACAACGTGGGTCTTTCAATTTGATCAAATACAAAAAGGGTCTTGTGCAGATTGTTTGGCAGAAGCGAATACGATCGGATCACAGGAAATATCGACGATGGGTCCGTGTGAAGATGAGCTCTAATTAGACTAGCGTGAAGTGCTTTAGCGAATATTAATTTCTCCATCAATACGAGATTAATGATACATCTTTGAAGCTTAGGAGCTTGTAATTAACGTCTTCGTCAAGTTAGAAAAGAAGCTCATCATTAGAAATTGAATTATGAGAGGTTGATGAAGGGTTTATGATTGGTTAGCATGGTTAATGGGGCACTTAAATGGATATTATTGGCGTTGTGATTGAATATGTGGAGATGAAGATGCCACTTGTATCGAAGGTGCCGTATGTCTATCTCCAACGATGAAATCATGAAAACATCAAAGGGGATTTAGGTTGATGAGAAGACATGGACGGTGCCTGCCCTTTCCATTCCTTAACACGTTAATAATAGATTATAAAGGAAAAATAATTTATTAATTTGTTTATTTTTTGCTTTTTAAGAGTTTTTATCCTAATATAATGAGTTTTATCCTAACACAACACAAATGGTCAGGAGAAAATATGACTTAACAAGTTACCGGCAACAACATGACTAACGCAACATTATTTCACAAACTTAACACTGATTAGTACAAATAGTTCTATTTTATGTTTGGGGCTAAAATAAATTTCAAGTTTGATGTCCTTTTTCATAGGAAAGATGAAAAAGGGATTTAAACAAGAACAAAAGAACCAACAAATAACACTTATGAACTCGAGCCACAACTAATAATAAAATCAATCATTCCAACAACCTTATTAAAAATAATATTTGTCAAGCTGAAACTCCAACTACTACAAAATGATCTCGATTGGTTAACCTTAGATTCCTAGAAGTCCTAAAAATCTATGCAATACACTGTATATGTTTGCTTTATTATTCTTGTAAAGAGGTAATTGATTACCAAACTTATTTACAATAACTAGCGAAAAAGATCAAATTCCTTCAATCAAACCTTCTTAAGAGGTATTCGAGACATGCCTTATTCAGGAAAAAAATCAACATTAGGATCTAATCTCAATTATCCTAGCATAAACTAGAAAATAATTGAAGCCCTAACATATTGCAGCTTCAAGTAAGAGTTTTTTTGTGAAGTTTTAGAGCTGGCCCTACAAACTACCAAACCATACTACATTCAACACGCTCCTTAGATTAAACCAAACCATAATATATTTTATTACTTGTACTTTTATTATTTTAAAGATAAGTACATCTTATTGTTGTTATATACTAAATAAAAAAGAAAAGAAAAACTATTCTTTTAACAGCAACACCTATAATTTTTTAGAAAATTAGTAGTAAGATTTGAGAACTAATAATCTGTTGGTTATATGACTCAACTTTTATCACTAGACTTTAATCTGCCTTGCGATAACACATGTTAATTAACAAATTACAAATGAAACCAGAAATGGTTGGATGTTGCAAAGGTACATTGGATTGACCATTTCTAATCTCAGCTCATTCAATTCTCCCCGTCTTCATTATTCCATTGACCATGTTAACCATCATTTACGTTCTTTTCCTTGACTTCAAACCAAAATAAAAGAAAAGAAAGGGTCGTAAGTCGTGAATGATTAGATACTACATAATAAACCATAAAGGGGCCCATTTTGGAAATTCGTTTAAAGAAGTGGCTACACCATGACCATAATCCCATTAGTGGGTGCAGTTAAGTGGATGGGTGGGTGAGTGGTTCATCGGTTTATGGTTCACACCTTCCCACAACCTCTATATAAACCATCATCAGTTATTTCAAAACACCCATTGTCACAACAAAGATGCGTGAACTCATGAAAGCTAAAACACTACGAACAGCAATGGCCGTATCAGACGCTTTAACATTCTACTGTGCGATTGCATTAGTAGTCATCATGCTCACTGGTGCATTCAGAGATGATCAAGGCTACAGTTACTCCCTTAGCAGTGCCGCTGGTGGCGGCGTAGGAGGAGGAAACAGACGGCCGTGCGACGAGATATACGTGGTCGGAGAAGGAGAAACGCTTCACACGATTAGCGACAAGTGTCGCGACCCGTTTATCGTCGAGAGAAACCCGCATATTCATGATCCGGATGATGTTTTCCCGGGTCTCGTCATCAAAATCACCCCTTCTTCTTCTGGTATACGATAAGTTATGATAACTTTAGTTTTGTTTTGTTTTGTTTTTATTTTTTATTTTTGTAATTTGGTCTCCCTCGCTATGTGATTGATGTTGATGTGGAGATTGGAGAATTGAACTCAATATACTAGTGATTTTTTCTTTTGAATTTAGTTATATACATATCGCTCGAGCTCTTGGATCGTTAAAGTGGTTTGAAGAGTCTATTAAAATTCAGGGATGACAGAAAAACTAGAATGGTAACAAATTAGGATATGTTTTTATAATCTCGGTGAAAATATCAACTCAAACCTGGTTCATGGTTGAGATAAAACAATCTAAAAATTATCAATCATTTAGAAATTTTACCCCTTTCATTGTTTGTGATAATCAATATGATTCTTTTTTGCCACTAAATGTACAAGGAGCATAGGAAGATTCGATTTTGGTTCTTAGGCTCTTTTTACCATTAATTATAAGATGCTAAAGTTCCCTAGTTAGGTTCATTAGCACTGTCAATTTTAAAGTAATTTTCTTTCTTTTTCTTATTTTTATGTCAAGTGACCACGAGTCATAAACATTAAGTTGATGAATATTAGAAACATAAAAAACTTGAAGAGTGAGAGATAGATGTGTTGCTTATATATAACTAATTTATATGCTGGGACGGAGAGAAGCATGTTATCTAGTAGTAGACCGGTGATCATCAAACGTCTAACCAAATTAACATCCCCGTAAATAAATTCCTTTAAAGGTGACACGTGGACACTTTTGAATAGGGGTGTTAGCTAGAATTGATGCAACCCAACCACCTTGACACTTGCAAACACAAATAAGCAACCAAAAGCCCTTACAATGACAAGGCTAACACCATGACAATTGTGTAGATCAAGTATATCCAAATTTTACACCTTGAAACAAACGTTAACATTATTGGATATTGATTCATAAAGCTTGATGGTTGAGTGTCCCAAAATAAAAAAGCACACGAGCCGAAGCTATCATCAATTTGGGCTCGAGTGAGTAATAATATCAGTCGACCTGGCTAAACTCAATGTTTTTACCAAAGCCATAAAACTAAGCTCCTATTCGGCTCAAATTATACAAGTTTTTTAATAACACAATATCAGACTACTAATACGTATACTAGGTAGGGGTGGGCATGAACTCGTTTTTTTTTTTCTGCTGGACTAAAGCATCCAGAATCGATTTACTAATATAGGGTCGGTTTCCGGTTTCTATAATATGCGTATACGGTTTCCACTTCAGTTATGGTTCCGAACCGTCGTAACCTAAAAACCGATAGCCCATAAGAAGTTATAATTCTAATAAAATATTAATTTATTTATGGGCAAGATATGTAAATCGTTAACCCAAAAGGCTTGTGATACATATTCACTTCCAAACCTTCACAAATCATTGCAAACAATCCCGTCCAAAAATTGGTTATAAAAGTGTAAATATTTTTATAGGCATCACGAACCCGTTCAAGTGAGAAACATGCAACCCACTAATGCTTTGCTTTTTATAATTGATCATCATATCAGATCGTTATTTTAGGTTCTTCAACAAAACTGGTTCCTTACGGGTCTTCAACAAAACCGAAACCAATTTATCCAGTTAAGAACTAAACCGATTAGGTTACCATAAGGTTTGATTCCAATGCTTAGATTTAGGTCATCCGGTTTCCGGTTTCAAACAGCTCGAACAGGTCGCACAAGCTGGTTAATTCATTCAAGCCAACAAACAAGTTAGTTTGGCCAAGTCCGCTCGTGACCTAAATTCGAATCATCTACTCGTAATATAGTTATCTGAAAATTCGTTATACCCTATATGATCAAACATTCAAACTTGTGTCAGATCGGTATTATGATTTTATTATGAAATAATTAAGATGAACTTTCCTTTTTGATGATTTTGATGCGTTGTACAATATTAAATCTAAATTGGGCCGAATAGGGTCGGCACCATATCCCACGCTCACCCAACAACTTTCACCAAAATCATTTCATTAAACGACGATCAATTTTTAACTCGACACATAATCACAATAATACCAGCCTCTTCATTTGTTTTTTGTATTCTCTACCTCTATTAGGCTTGTTGTAACATAATTAATTAAGTACCACTTATATAATCAATGAACTTCGATGAAAACGACATAGTATCCTACATAATAATAAACAGAAAATAAAAAAATGATAAGAGCACAACACATGGGCGTATGAAATACCTGACAAATATTATGAAATTTGTAGATAAACATAAACTATTTTTGGTCAAATTGTTGAAATTGAAAGGAGGCTGCTTATACACTTCACGCGATCCTTTCCCGTCATCTCAAATATATTAATCAATCATAATCATCATATTAAGGATTACTTTACTTAATTACCTTTATTTCATATCATTTTACATTTAAGAAAAAGAATGATAAGAGAATGGTTCTTTTTATATCAGATTAAGAAAATAATAATAGCAATATTGAACTTTACACTGGAATTTCAAACTTAACATGAGAAAGATTTGAAATTAATCCTTCGAATGAGTCGCACAATAGTAAACGTTTAAATCTCTCCCAAGTCTTAATTTGAGCTGTAGCTGATATTTTCTTTTTCTTTTGTTTTTAACAACGGAATCTATAAAAGAAATTTCAAAAGGGCCTACGATGACCGTATACTAGAATGAGCATGCATCAATTTTTTTGCTTTTGAAAACCACCTGATGAATCTCGACAAGTAGGAATTAAACCCACATCATATTTATAAGGACCAATCACTAATGTGATTAGGCTACAAAAACATGGATAGTATATAGTACTTGGGGTGTTTACATTCACTAATGTAATTAGTCCAATAAAAATGAATATAGCTCATATTGATAATTAATCTTTGGGTCACCTTAGTCTATAACAACCTATCCTTTTATTATTTATTATTATTCAATCATTAAGTAACTATTAGATGTTCATTAAATTCAACTACTTTTATTCTTTAGTTAGTTTTATAAATATTGCATTTGCATTAAATGCAATCACTTTTAATATAATTTAATAACACGAATTAAATTTACAAATATTTTCATAGTGTATTTTAAAATATTTATGATTATGTTTGATATAAGAAATATTTTAAGAAAAGTATAACTAATTTTTATCACCAAATTTCTACATGCATGTATTTATAAAATCTGCATATATTGTTCTAACTTGTATAATATGTTTCACATATAAGTAAAATATTACGAGAAAACATAAAAGTTATTTTTATACTTGTTATTACATATATATATATATATTATATACTTCATTCTAAAAGTGAGAAAATTAATTATCACAAACTGATTCATATAAAATTAAATATAGCTAGGTTGTATATGTTTATAAGTGTAGTCTTTTAAATTATAAAAGAATAATAGAATATAACTTTACGTAAACTAAAGCAAAGTATTCATATAGTGATTCTCATTTTGTTTGATAAAATCGCACATGCTGCATATTTATTTATTAAGAAAACACAAATAATTATAATTATAAAAACCTCATGGATGCTTTCCTACATTTTAAAACAGTTTCAACTAAAATATTTCTTATATTTCTGTTTGATTTTTTTCTAACCGGTATCCCCTATTAACTATAAGCTAAACCGCTCATTACATCATCAAAATTTTCAAAGCAACTAAAAGTTTTAAAAAGAATCAATCTCGAAATCCAACTAGGTTTTGACGGTTATATGATTTTAAACTAAAACGTGAACACCCTGTTATCACCATTAATCACCTAGAAGTCTACTAATCATCCTAGTCATCAAGTTTGACTATAATTTTTTTCTTGAGGCAAATTCATAGGTGCTTTAGATTTAAAAATATCACGGCTTCTAAAATTATGCTGATTCATCCTCTCTGTATTAATTTCTTGCTTATTAAGTAATATTTTCTATATTCTATGTTAAATATAGAGCATACAAAATGAGACCTTGAAGAAGACATGAAGATCCCGGAAAAACCAGGGCCGGCCTGGAATACCACGCCCCCGGTTCCTTTACTCACCGACCCAATGAATATTCACCGCGCTTTACCGGTCCACACACCAAGTTTTGAAAGTTTTTTCTTTAAAGAAGTGGGAAACTGAGAAACAACAAAAAAACTAGGATCACACCATATAAAACAAAAAAAAACTTTAAAAAGATAGGAAAATAAAAAAACTAATGTGACATTAATATGTCACACGAGAAATGTTTAGGAATGTGAGATGTGCCGGTTACTTTGTGGTAAACTGACAACCAACCATTTGGTTAAGTGGTATTCTCATGACTTCTTCTGGAAGAGGTTGTGAGTTCGAGTCCTAAAGGCAGCAAAATGCTCTTGGTAGGCCGGGTTTTACCGCAGTGAGCATTCGGGTGGCGGGTTTTCCCTGGAATTGATGGTTGGTTGGTTTGGGCTACCTGGCGATGTCTATGCTCGTGAGCGTATGTGATGTTTTTTCGCCATTAGAGTAACCCAGATAACCGGGCTTTAATTAGTTGGTCGTTAAAAAAGAAATTTTGATAAACTGACGAACGGCCGGTCAACAAAAATTAAAATCCAAAATAATACGGCACAGAGTCGTCGAACCCAATACCCTAACGCTTCATACACGCCCACCCAACTTCCCCTCTTTCATTTCTCTATATATATACCCACACATATTTATCCAATTTCATCATAATCCCACAAAAACAGAAAATCAAATTCACAATCATCAACATCATCATCTTCTGTATATACTCTGATTATTCAATGGTTTCATCAAGAGCCCCGGTGACCTACGTCGATACTGCTCGATGGTACTGCATCATATTTCTCGTCTTAATCGTCTTGTTAGGATCGATTACAGACGACAACTCTATGATCAATAAAATGAATCCGGTATCAGGTCGGGCCTGCGAAGAGATTTACGTGGTTGGAGAAGGTGAAACGCTGCACACCATCAGCGATAAGTGTGGCGACCCGTTTATCGTGGAAGAAAACCCGCATATCCATGATCCGGATGATGTGTTTCCGGGCCTTATTATCAAGATCACCCCTTGGGGTCCTCGGAACTAGGATCATATATATAATTCATACACAAAGTTTTTTTTTTTTTTTTCAATAACCCCTAAAGTTATACATCTTTTTACCAAATGGATGATATTTGATCCGTTTCAGTTTATTTTTCATCAAAATTAACGTAGTTTAGATTATGTGTTGAAAACTTACCTCCTTTGAGCATGGAGACGGTGTTTTTTATGTATCGGTTACTGATTTTTCTTTGTTACAAATTTTTATTGTTGATATATAGAAAGCTTTATATAATTGTTTTTTTTTTTTTTTTGGTAATTATAATGATGAATGAATGTAAGTGTGGTTAATGGATGATTGTTGATTCATGTAGTAGGGTTGTGATCTTCATGTAACTAATTAAGCTTGTTGATAGATACCAAACTCATATCTTATATGTTAGAAGTATCAATAAAAGTATGATTTTACACCACCATATGCTATACAAGTATAGAGAGATAGGGACTAGCTAGGGTCAATCAACATAAAATCAACTTTCAGCACAGAACTATAAGAACTACTACATAGTGTATTTAACGCTAAATTTGTTATAAGCAATAAATATAGAGATATAAATATATAGATCTTTCTTTTTATTTTTAGTTCTCTCTCCTGTTTAGCAAGCTATGATTTGTCAATAAGAAGTTGTCTCTATGAAATTAGTAAGTTTAAGTTCGTTCCATATATGTGGACAAATAGACATCGATAATGTTAATACGTAGGAGTATTGAAAGGTCTAATAAGTTCTACGGTCATAAATCTTCCAAGCCTTATTTTATTTTATAATAATCTTTTTTTTTAATAAATTATATGTTAAAGAAAAAAGAGTCGAAAACAAAATTGTATGAGTTATCACAGGTGTACAAATAGAGTTGAAAATCCCTTCGGGTTAAATCAACAAAAGTTAAAGCTTCTTTTTTTTTCGACGTCTTTATGAGTTATGGTGTTTATATCCTGGACCAATTGGGCACTCCTATGGCTAACCTAAAGCCTTCATTTTAGTAAACATTATTCAGGCTTATGAGATTACCCAAATAGTTATGCTGTGTATTCTAGATTGCACAAATCGGTTATTTTTCTTGTTTCTGTTTTTGTTTCAATTCGGTTCTTATAGGTACCGGTTTGAGTTAAAACCTATTCCGGTTCGCTTCGGATTGTAAGCCATTTGAAAACAGCATTTTTATCACGTAGAGTTCGGTTCCACTCTGTACCGGATAGGATAGTCAAGTCCAGATCTTGAAATGGTTATTTATGCACCTCTAGTATGTAACAAACGTCCAGACTTAATGTTTCATGAATTCAACATTTGTTGTTACCTTTTAATGTAAAAATTTATGTACTCAATGCTATTATTTAGTGATCAGAAGCCATATAATTCTTAGGTAACGGTTCAAATAAAAAGAGTATTTTATATAAAAAGTAATATCAATTATTCATAGTTTTTAATCGATGTTTGATATCAAATTTTTATAGAAAAAATTTGTTGGAAATGTGTTTTTTGTCATAGTTCTTTTGTTGACTTTTCTTTAAGTTTCTCCATTTTTTAAATACTTATAACTTTTACATACGATATTATCTTTTAAAAAAAATTACACTATAAAACAAGTTTTTTTATCTTTAAAACAAGTATATTATTGATATACATAAACTTTAAAAAAATTAAGTCATTTAAACACAATGATAAAATAATAAATAATTTATCTAGTATAGTAAAAACAATTATAAAATAACACAAAATAATATCAAATTAAAAACACAATGATGAATTTGCCATTGTGTTTTACTGCACACATTTGTGTTTTCTAACATTATTAGTTATGAAAAAATACAATAATAAAATAATATCATTGTGTATTTTAATATGTAAACATAATGATAAAATAACGATAAGTTATATAATACACAAAGAAGAATAACAAAAATAACATAAAATGATATATACCGTTTAAAAAATATCAAACACAGTGACCTGATATATCAGACATAATCACGGATGACCTAACAAATTTGACATGCCTCTTTTCAAAAAAATTAAAAAATTTATGACAGATGCCAAATTTAAAAATTCTTCTTAGCTTTTTTATATTAAATATCTTTGTTAATTTGCTATAACATACCCTAATTCGTAATTGAACTTGAACCTAAATCAAACAAAACTCTATTTTTAAAAAAATTATACAAAATTCTATCCTTTTTAAATACATAAACTTTAATTTACTATAACATATGCTATTTTTAGAGACTTATTAAGATATATTTGCAATTAAATGATTTAAAACAATGCATTATTTAATGGTTATTCAAAAATCCTTCATTTAATCATATAAATATAACACTAGAAGTCTATATGTATTTGCATATGTGATAACTATAAGTAACCGAAACTAATCCATAACCAGCGGTTAACCAACCATGTCATAAGAGACCAATCGATTATGCTTTTGATAATGAAAGAGGTCATAAGCCCATAATTGACCGATCATTTATGGTTATTGATGAAGCTAAAACCAACCCAAAACTGATTTTACGTACCCTTACTATGCACCATGTAACAAACGTTCAAATTTAATGTTAAGTAAAATAGACTATCATGTTGTTATCTTTTAATGTAAAATTTATGTAATCAACGTTGTTATGCAATAATATGAAGCCACATTAAACTTAAAGCAATTAATTAATAATTATTACTTTATGTTGGACTCATTGTTATGAATATTTAACCAAATCAACCAACCCAACCCCCCTCTTTTTTACGTCGGTAGTGTAAGAACACGAGAATTTATAGTGGTTCTGTCAAGATGACCTACGTCCACTCTCTGCAACTAGGTATTTTATTAAGCTCAAGTGACTAGATTACAATACAATAACATGTTCTATGTATAAAGATAAATTAGGGTTTCAAGAAGCTTCAATGGGCCAGGCCCATAACTCCATCCAAAAGCCCAAAGGCCTTCACACCCCAACAATCTCCCACTTGAAGGTCTTGCGAATACTCCAGCTAGCCATCTAAGTACAAAGCAACCCTGTCATCAGTAATCTTCAAATAACAGAAATCCTCCAAGCCTTCAATTCCAAAGAACAAGCTAAGATTTCAATCCAAATCCCTTAGTTGCAGAGGCCCGTTTCATCAATTACTTGAAAGGGCCTGTTGAAGCTCCCCCGAACTCCAACCCAGTCGTGGCAAATTCCACCAACGACCCATCCTCTGTCTCAACTGGTTTACATGATCCACAAGATTCAGAGATACACCAAGAACCACTAACACTCTCCAAATTCAGCAAACAATCACCAGGAGAGAATTTTCTAGTCTTAGTCTTCAAAACCTAACGATTCATCTTGACTGTACCCGAAACATGCCCCATGCTCCCACTGTTACAAAATCCTCTGACTGATTTAGACTTCTGACCCCATTCAGCTACAATCTCTACTCCAGACTTCATGTTTGCAAAATGAACTCTCTTAGCAGCAGATTTAGCGAACCCGACTTTGACTTGCTTAACCGGTTGTGATCAATCCCTCATCAGGTACCTCCACCATGTACAATGACCCATGCTTATAACCACGAGCAATCACCCAGTTCCCATTGATTACCCTCCATTTACCACCACCAAACTTGACTTCCAGTCCTTGTTCATCCAGTTTACTAACAGAAACTAATTTCTTCTTCAAACCTGGAATCACCTTGACATTCTTCAGGTTCCATGTAGTTCCCAATGGAGTCACCAAATCAATATCACCCATGCCCATTACATCAAGCATTCTACCATTGGCGAGACGTACCTTCCCAAAATCGCTTGTTTTCAGATTCACCGTCATTTCACCGCTGTGTACGGCGTGAAACGAAGAACCAGAATCCAGGATCCAATAGTCCACACTGTTTTCAGCCTCAAGAATTAACACGTCACCATCATTGACATCCTCAGCAGTAGTGTTCAGACCTTTTTTTGGACATTGACTCTTAACATGTCCATCCTCGTTGCAGTTCCAACACCTCACATTTTTCTGAATCCGAGTTGAACTCTTTCCCCGACTCCCACTGCCTCGGCTATTTTCCCTTCCTCTACCAACATGTAACATCTCAGAAGATGATCCAACATTTGCACTTTTCAAACGTGTGTCTTCACCTATCACAATGTCTCGGATCTTTTCAAATGTCATTTCGTTAGCCTCCATAGAAATTGTAACAGCAGTTACAGTCCCGGACCAACTGTCAGGCAGTGAAGATAGCAACACCAGAGCTCGAGTCTCATTATCGAATTTTATACCCACTGATTCTAATCTGGTAAGAATAGACATCAGATCATTAATGTGAGAGGTGACTGAGCTTCCCTTTTTATCTCGTCATGAACAGTTCCCTCATCAAGAACACCTTGTTAGCAGCAGACGGCTTTTTCATACATATTTGACAGAGCCAACATCATACCACTTGCAGTGGTTTCTTTTATGATGTTAAAAGCAACGCTCTTCGTCAAAGATAACATAATAACCGCTCTAGCATTCTTGTCCTTGGAATTCCAAACTGCTTTTTCAGCTTTCTCCATACTCTCCGGTTTCTTTTCCAGTACCATATCCAAATTCTTTTGACACAATAATGCTTCTATTTGCATTTTCCACCAACCAAAATTAGTGCCATTGAACGTTTCGATCACAGTCTTACCGTCTTCAGCCATAATAGCAAAACAGAGACAAAAATCAAAAGAAACAGGCACGCTGAACAGTTGATAACAGTCAACAAAAGGGTAGACAAACCAGATCCGGTACTTCCAACCAAAACCCTAGGCGGTAGCGCCGAAACCCTAGGTGACGGCGGCGACGGCAGAAACCCTAGATGGTGGCGGCGGCAGAAACCCTAGACGACGGCGGCAGAACCCTAGGCGGCGGCTGCGCAGAACCTAGGTACACAGCGGCGACGAAACCCTAGTACGTGCAGAGCCTGATGCTCTGATACCAGTTGTTAGGTATCTTTACGCAGCAGAAATAAAACACAAAACACATACGCACACGAAAGCATAAGAACACGAGAATTTATAGTGGTTCGGTCAAGATGACCTACGTCCACTCTCTGCAACTAGGTTTTTATTAAGCTCAAGGTACTAGATTACAATACAATGACATGTTCTATATATAAAGATAAATTAGGGTTTCAAGAAGCTTAATGGGCCAGGCCCATAACTCCATCCAAAAGCCAAAAGGCCTTCACACCCCAACCCCCCCCCCCCCCCCCACCCCATCTTCAACTACTCAAGTCATCAAACACCACAATCCTTCACCACGGTTACCTCTCTATCTTTGTCAACAAAGCAATAAGAACACGAGAATTTATAGTGGTTCGGTCCAATGACCTACGTCCACTCTCTGCAACTAGGTATATTATTAAGCTCAATGTACTAGATTACAATACAATGACATGTTCTATATATAAAGATAATTTAAGGTTTCAAGAAGCTTTAATGGGCCAGACCCATAACTCCATCCAAAAGCCCAAAGGCCTTCACACCCCCACACCCCCCCCCCCCCCTCTTCAACTATTCAAGTCATCAAACACCACAATCCTTCACCATGGTTACCTCCTATCTTTGTCTACATGCAACACACCAACAAACGTTGTCGAGGATTTTTTATCTAAAATTTGAAGAATAATCACTTAACTTTATGTAAAAAGTCAGGGAAGAAAAAACAAATTATGTACCATATCAAACAAGAAACAAAAGAGGAAATCTTTTAATCGGATTTGTATAGAAACCGAGTCACAAAATTTGTAGAGGTATGCAACTTTTTCAATGGACCGGTAGTTGGTGCCTACTAATTTATAAAGTAAAATAGTCACATTTGGCAAGTCTAAGGACCAAAATTATAACTTAAAAACATGAAAACCAAAATGAAAGTGTTGAATGCAATTAGGGTGGTTGATCAGTAGTTTGACTTTTAATAAAGTGACGGTTCATAAATGATCTCCCGAAAATAATATATTTTTCGAGGATAAGTTAACCATACTCTTAAATTTATGTTACTATTCATCGTGGGATTCGATCCCTTTATCTCATGAGATAGACATAAATACGTCAGTACGGTTGCACCATATAACATTAGACTAAAAACTCTTTTGTTATAGGAAATAATTAAATTCAGCCTCTATCCTTAAAAGACAATTACTAAACAAAAGTTCACTTAAAAGATATACTAAACGCGTTACAGCATGAGGAACAATTTTTTTACTTCTTCATAAAATAAAAACAAAAATCATAATCTTGACTAATCAAAAAACTGTGTTTGTGATTAACCTAGATTATTTACTATTTCTAACGAGGTGAGGTAATGAATTATGCCAATTTACAAAATGATTCTTGCACGTCTTTCTTTGTTTAGAATAAGATGACCAAATGAATATGTTATACTAATTGAGTAGTGCATTAAAGTGTGCATGGGCTAATTGGTTTGACTTTATCATACTATTTATTTATTAAAAATATTTAGAAACTAAATTATTAAAATATAATTATGTGTACTTACCTAAGTAGTCATCTATTTATGTTGTACATGCGTACCTACATTTTGTACCATAACACAATCTTGTACTTTGCATAACACTAATCCAGTTGATATTTTCGTGTTAGGCAACCCCATCGGGGACTACAACGAGGTTTGTAATCGGTTTCTTGGCCCAAATTTAATATATTAACACAAGAACAAACCGAGAATATGAACACAATCCGTTTCAACTCTAGAAATATTATTATAAACAAAACCACACAAAACACAATAATTATAACTCTCTATTTATACCACACTTATGCTTATCATAATCTAATTCAAACACCTTTAAATTATCAAATAAATATACTAACTCAATCCTAGTCTACTACATACTCCATAAAATATTAACAAACTAATATTAATAATTATGCTTTTATTTAAATGAAGATTAAACTTTCATTCTTCCCATTAATTTTTATTTGTTCCACCCCAATCTTGAATATAATTCTTCAACCTTAATCCTTGATTTCTTGCTCTCACCCTATGACAAGATTGTCAATTCAACAATCACAAAGACACACCCCTTGTGATTAGTCTCTTCAATTCCTTTATTATATACACGTCTAAAATACGTCCAAACATCTGAATTAAAACACAAAAGTTAATCACTATTAAATCCATCAGTTTTTGTGCTTCTTTTCTCCATGAATCAGCAACAAAATATCTTTTCTTTTTTCCTTATCACCTCCTTGATCAGATCTCTGCAATTCCGATTTCTTCTGGCCGTGTCCTAAACTCTGTTCCTAACCTCCGATCAAAGAAAAAAAACTAAGCCCACTACACTGCTGCTTCTTCTGTTTTTCTTCTTTACCTGCTAGACACAACGAGATTCAAAGCCTCCAACTTAATGAATCTTTTTCCTTCCGCCTACTCGCAGATCTGATCAAATATCTTGATATTTGTTGACAGAATTGATCTCACCTTGACAGTCTTAACAACCCTAAATATTTGTCAACTAATATTAATAATTATCCTTTTATTTAAATTAAGATTAAACTTTCACGGTTCCCTCAAGGACTTTGAAGACCGAGGGAATATATTACAATCCATCACCATGGTTCATGGTGGATTTCATGTTGGTTTCATGACGTTTCACTTGTAATTTAAACAAGGCGTTTGTCACTTTGTTGCTTTTGTCATCGCTGATATATAACAAGGCGTTCATTCAACTTATAGGAGCAACATATTGCGAAGCGTTCATTCTACTTATACATTCGTTACTTTCCTTGCTCTCGTTTGGGTACGCAACAAGTATTTTGACCATAACTTGAATGTATCGGTAATCATGAGTGTGTCCATATGTCTTCTGCGCAAACGAGCAATAAAAGAAGTTCTCATGGGAGGGAAAGAACAAGCTAGGAAAAATGCTAGATGAATTATGTATTAGATCAACGAGAGCAAGAAACGAAAGTATGAAAAGGTAAAAAGTAAAATTTTATGTTAATTCCGGTGACCATTTCTAAAGAGAGGAATGTGACATGACAACAATTGATAGAATTTGGAAAAACTTTTACGGAATGAGCTCACGTTTTATAACTCTTTTTTCTAAATCAATAACAATATGCTTATACACACAACTTAAAATATAATCAAATTAGTAGTAAGAAAATAAACTTAAATCATTATATAAACGCTCTATATATCATTTTCAAAACAATACTTATAAATTTAGTACATGATTCTTGAAGTTATTCAAGTTTGCATACGTGTATATACAAGTAATAGTCCACGTTGAAAAGTTTACGTTAAATTATATGATAATTTTTTTTAGCAGCTATACGCACTCTTTACTATACACATACTTATCTTTTAAAATTATCACACGTGACTCGATTTAACCTATAACTTTTATCAGAGAGTATATCACCTCATCATCAGCCGAACCCATCAGTACTTAAATAATACAAAGGGAAGGAACATTTGCACGGGATAAAGGGTAGGTGGTGGCGTCACTAAAATTAAGGCAGCAATTACATAAACGCTGGTTGTTCATCAAATTTCCTATAGTCAACATCCATATATCCATCCTTCCCATTCAATTAATATTATTCTACATCTTTATTTCATTCTCTTGATCATTCCGATCAAATCCACCATGAATCACACCACCGTTTCACGGGCATCTCCGTTTATACTTGCAATCATCGTCTTCTTCGCTTCTTCTTCAACCTCCGAAAAAGGTAGCTATTTCATTATTAACACACTATGTTCCAGTTATTACACGGGTGGTCTAATGAGCAAAACTCACAGGATTTTTACTCATCTGGACCACCCGTATTAGTTACTTTCATTTTTCTCAACAGCACCATATTTCATATATGCTAATTACACCACGTTACTGTTATTACACATATGATCATGTGATAAAACTCACAGGACCATATGTGTAATTGAATCTTAATTAGTTAGTTACTTACATTTTTCTCTACAGCTCCATATTCCACATTTGCAAAAGACGCCACCCGAGCTCCGGAGAAAACATCCTACGACTACATCGTAGTCGGTGGTGGAACCTCGGGCTGCGCGCTGGCGGCCACACTCTCACAAGGCGCAAAGGTTTTACTCCTCGAAAGAGGCGATCTCCCGTACGGCATCCCCTCCATCAACACCATTAATGGCTTTCTCGAAACACTCGCAAACCTCGGCCCCACGTCCGCCTCTCAAACCTTTGTGTCCACAGACGGGGTGGTCAACCAAAGGGCCCGTGTTCTGGGCGGTGGGTCCGCGCTCAACGCTGGTTTTTTCACCAGGGCGAGCGCGGACTTTGTTAACAAAGCGGGGTGGGACCCGAGGCTCGTGAAGGAGTCGTACGAGTGGGTGGAGAAGAAGGTGGTGTTTGAGCCGAAGGTTTTGGCGTGGCAGACCGCGGTGAGAGAGGGGTTGTTGGAGGCCGGGGTGGTGCCGGATAACGGGTTTAGTTACGAGCATATATACGGGACGAAAGTTGGCGGTAGCATTTTCGATCGGGACGGGAAGAGACACACGGCTGCCGATTTGCTAGAGTATGCTGATCCAAGCAACATTACTGTATACTTGAATGCAACGGTGCACCAAATATTATTCAAAGCCAATGGTAACAACATTAAATTCTATAGTCGTCATTATAGATAAGATGGCATTTTTTTCTAACCTCAAACACATACACATACTAAATCGACTTTTAATTTTATATACTTTTAATCATTTAATACGTGATACTATTGTGCCCTTTGGTAGATAGATGGTATTAACTTCTCAATGTGTTAAAACATGGTTGAAAGTTGAAACCATTCATTTTTATGGGTCTAAACATGTTGTGTCGGGTTAAACAATTCATATGCAACTTTCCAACTGCTAAAACAAATCTTAACAATTTTTAGTTGTAAATAAACAATGTCTAAACCGTTTGAAGTCTCAAGCGAAAGTAATCTAGGGCTCTCTTTCTTTTTCAACTAAGACATTCAGTTTTATTTTCTTTTACCCTTTATTTCGTATTTTTTATTTCAATTTAAATGGAATAAACTATTTAACTAATGAACTAACTGTTTTGTTAAATCGAAAATAAGAATTTTGAAAAACAAGGAAGTGAACGGTTATACTAGACTCTGTATATATTAATATTTTTGGAATGGAGACCCTAAGTACAAGCCTAAAATTTCCTTTCTTAGAGACGCCCCTGGTTAAACAAGATGATATACGATTAAAATAGACTCTAAACAACATTCAAAGCCATTTGGCTTGTTTTCCTATTAGCTATACTTCTGTTTTTATATATTTAATTAATTAGTTTGATTTGATATAGAATACATTTACAAAAAAATAAGTCAAAATTGATACATATTTTAGGTTCCTCTGTGTTTTAATACCTTTTTTTTAACTGTACGTTGTAGAATTGAGAGCTCAAGGAGTGTTGTACGAGGATATGAATGGGAAAAAGCACATGGCATTTTTAAACGAAGGATCGTTGATGAATGAAGTTATATTATCAGCGGGCACACTTGGGAGCCCACAATTGTTGATGGTGAGTGGTATTGGGCCTTCCAAACATCTAATGGGCCACGGAATCAAGGTGTTGTTGGACCATCCCATGGTTGGACAGGGCTTATCTGATAACCCAATGAATGTAGTACTTGTTCCTTCACGCCGGCCCGTAGAGATTTCACTGATTGAAGTTGTGGGCATTACCCGATTTGGGAGTTTCATTGAATCTGCCAGTACCCATATCAACTTGCCATTGCTTCAAAAAGTGGGCTCCAAATTTGGGCTTTTTTCTAACCAGGTGTGTAATATCTTTTTATAAGAGAATGACATATTCTAAGGCCCATAAATATCAGTGTGACTGTGGGAACCGGAAACAGGTATTTAACCCGAAACAGGTATTTAAACCGTTTTGGGTGAAACCGGTTTGAAATCGACCCTACCAATACGGTTGAAATCGGTTAACCCCTATGCTGAATCCGGTTTTGAGTAAAATAAACCAGTTTCACACCAAACCAATAAATTTAATCTCCAAAAACTGGTTCCATACTCGAATTGGTTTGATAAAAACCGGTGTTGATCATTTTATACTCAAACCAAACCGATTAGGGTTCGAAAACCGATTTGTGCACCTTTATTCATATAGCACAATTAATATGTTTGATATGCATTCCAGACCACAAATCTCAACAAGCTAAGATCTATTATCAAACATCGGTTCAACTTGGATCTATCAGGACTTAATGCGGGGTTGATCCTTGAAAAGGTAATGGGCCCTCTCTCTTTCGGCGATCTCCAACTTGTTACTAAAAATCCAAAAGTTAATCCTAAAGTCACATTTAACTACTTCAAAGACCCCCGAGACCTTCAATCATGTGTTGAGGGCTTGGAAACCATTGTAAAGGTCTTGGAATCAAAATCACTGTCAAAATTCCGTGATCCTTTGTTATCAGTTCAAGATTTGCTCGCTTTGACGGTCACTATACCTTTGAATTTGAGAAGTAGACATGTGAATGCTCCTTTTAACCTAAAGCAATATTGCAAAGACACAGTGATGACCATATGGCATTATCATGGAGGTTGTCAAGTCGATAGAGTTGTTGATCGCAACTATAAAGTTGTGGGTGTCGCGGGACTACGTGTTATTGATAGTTCTACTCTTTTGAATTCTCCGGGTACAAACCCTCAAGCTACTATCATGATGCTTGGAAGGTATCTACAAACTACAACATTTTTTAATGTTTTAATTATTTTTCCTCCGGAAAACTAATCAAACTAATTATGATCTTTTCTAAAATTATTTCAGGTATATGGGGATAAAAATGTTAGGAGAAAGATTGGCGATTCAAAAGAAGTAGGAAATGAAATATATATAAACTTGGTTATATAGACAAGTGGTGGTGCTTATTACATCTATATAAACCTTTTTGAATTTTCCGTTAAGTTTATATGAACCTTGTACGTTGATTATCAATTATCATAATTTATTTAATTTCAGGCATTCACGAGTGTGATATAGATATATATGATACTTATGCGGTAATTATATGTACTCATTTAGCAATATATGACATGGACCACCACTCCATTTTATTAAACAAACCCTCATCAATTCTTAAAATAATTTTTTTTCAATTTCTAATGTTTCAACTTGTCACAAAAGGTGATTGTAGTCGATGACCAAAGTTCTTAATATATATTATAATATAAAAGTTTAATTTATTAAATTTTTACTAGTTTGATTTTTCATAAATAACTTTCTCTCATTAATATTGTTTTTAAAATATGATTTGTTAACAGTGTTAAGGTTTTTCATGCTTGCCTAGTATATATTTTATTTAAAAAAGAAGTTGTATTTAAAATAGAGGGGTTTTTCCGGATATCGTAGGGGATATCAATTGTTTAATTAAGTTATTGCACCATGTGAGCTTTATTTCTAGTTTTCATGGTTTTCTGTTGTTAAACTTAATTAGTGTTTAATTAATTTATTGCAAAACACTTTTTTCAAAATGTTGTAAAGAAATCTACCTTTAACAAATATGTGTTTTGGTCGGAAAAAGTTGAAGAATGGACAATTGGATATGCCATTTTATATCCATCCCACAAATCTTGATGAGATTTTAGCACAGATTTGAACGAATAGCTCCTTAGAGGAGCTAAAGATGCTCACAAACCTAATTCACCAGGTTGGCATGCGCGGGATGGGTATAATATGTGAATATTTTTACCATTACTTCAAGGTCTGCTTTTAATGAAGTTTAGATACTATTATTAATAAATAAAAATTAAAAATATACTATATACTATCAGAATAAATATTTGATAATTTTGAAAGTATATTTTTTTTATCTTTTGCCTTCATTTGTCTATTCACTTTTTGTACCAATTTTGATGACGGTTAAATAAAAATAAAAAAAAAGGTCACAAGAAAAGGTGGTGTTTTAGTGCTCTAGAATCAGTACAAGAATAAATAATGTGATGGGAAGAATGATAAAAAAGAACACACTTTTTGAGGGGCATAAATGACCATATTTTGGCATATACCGATTCGAAGATGGTTTATCCCATCACTCAAGTCCATATAAAAGAAGCCATATAGATGGTCAAACCAACAAAGTCATTACAAGTTTGAACTAAAAGTCAAAGAGACAATGGAATGGTTTTTGAGTCATCAAGCAAAGATAAGTTACAGGACTACTCTCTATTGGCATGTATGCTTGAATGTGATACATGGGTATATTTATATATCAATAGTTCTATTGTAATACGCCAAAGGAGAGTTGCCCTGTGATTATCATTGTTTAATCATGTATGTGAGTTTAACATCAGGTAACTTTCTATGTACATGAAAGTATGGTTACAGTTGTGGTTTGATGTCACTATATTATCATGTTAATTGGACATGTTGTCCAGAACTTACTTCTACTTCTATATTATTATAACCGCTTAGTCAACCTTATTGTTTCTCTAAATACCAAATTCACATCTAAGAATCCCAGATTCAAACCTTTTTATACTCCATTAATCAAATATTTTAGGAAGCAATGTGTCACGACCCGCCAAAATGCAGATCGCAACCCCTTACTTTTAAGCGATTAGGGGCCTTTTCGAAGCATACAAGGCTGCCCGGAAGACTCCGGAACAGCCCACACAATTCTGCAGCAACATGGCAGCATTGGAAGGCTCTAGAATATCCGGCAAAAGACTAGAAAACGTGGCTCAAAGGGATGTCATGAATAACTAACAAGTGCAGCCCTAAAGGACCCCGGAAATCTCTAGAAAACACTACCATGTTCAAGCCATGGAAAGATCATGAAAGGAGCTAGATAGTTCTATGGAAATATCTAGTGCTAGATATTTCTAGTACACATAAAATATTGTATACATGCATCTAGATATAGAACAATCTAGAATCCATGTAACTAGTATAAATAGGTTGGTGGTGCCTCATTTGCACACACCTAAGTTCCTTGTAACTCAAAACCTTGTACTCGTAATACAAGCTTAATACTTGTGTTGTAATACACATCACGAGCATTCTACTTGCATACTACAAATCTAACGTTCCCCTACAAAGACTTCCGCTGCATAAACCGCTCATTTGAGATCAAGAAGGCTGACTTAGAACGAATCTAAGTGCCGCACGTGAACTGAACAAATCAGTCCGTGACAAGTGGTATCAGAGCTAGGTTGATTTATTGGGATGGCATCTAATCCAGAAAAAGTTTTAGTTGCAAGCGTTGCCGCAGACGAGACCCGTGGGCGGGAGGATACTCATAAAGGTGACAAGAGGACTCGAAGCATGTCTAAAGACTTGGTTGCAAGCATGGACAAAAGAGTTGAAGATGTCGAGACAACATTGTCCGAATTCAAAAATGAAATTGATGAATTCAAGGCTGAAGTCGATATCTTCAAAACACACACCTACGACTCTTTGCAACATGTTGAGTCGTTAGGCAATGACTTCAATGAAATGAGAAGCGATCTCAAACTCGCCCTCTCCTTGATAAAGAAGGAGATGGAAGAGGCATTTACAAGGGAGTTGGGTCAACTCAAAGCCAACTTTGAGAGAGAAATCAAAGACTTGCAAACCGAACTAAGTGTTTGCAAGCATGCACTAGCAACTGGAGGTGACAACATAATCCATGCCTCTACAAAGGTAGACATCCCCAAACCATCACCATTCGTTGGCAAACGAGAGGCGAGGGCTGTGGATGACTTTCTTTGGGATATGGAGCAATACTTTGAGGCCATCGATATTGTCGATGACGCCAAGAAGATAAAGACGGTGACTCTTTACTTGAAGGAGACCGCAGCTTTATGGTGGCGACGAAAGCACATGGAAATGGATAAAGGTACGTGCACCATACAAACCTGGACTGATTTCATAAAAGAAATCAAGAAACAATTTTATCCGGAAAACGCTGAACACGAAGCAAAGATCCGGCTTCGTAATCTAAAGCAAAAGGGTAGCATCAAGGACTACGTCAAAGATTTTACTACCCTTGTGCTAGAAATTCCGGACTTGTCACCAAAGGACTCTCTCATATACTTCATTGATGGCTTACAAACATGGGCAAGAACCGAGCTTGAACGAAGAAATGTTCAAGACCTGTCCTCAGCCATCATTGTTGCTGAAAGCTTGATCGACCATAATGAAAGGCGATCACAAAAACCCACCATTATGGAGGATAACGAAGGAAAAGGTGGGGGAGCAAGACCCCACAATTATAACCAAAATCAAAATCGAAGAGAAGATAATCAACGACCACCAAAATATGGAAAGGAAGGGCAAATAATCAAAGGATGTTTCCTTTGCGATGGACCGCACAATGCGCGGGATTGTCCGAAAAAGGCTAGACTAACAGCCTTGATCAGATCTGATGACGAACCATCAGAACCAGAGGAGGTTCGCCTAGGAGCAATGCAACTTCAACTACTTAATACTTTAAGTACAGTTGAAGGCAAGCCCTTGGTGATGGCAAACCAATCAAACCCAACCACAATCAAAGACAACTCGAAGACAAGATCAAAGGGTCTTCGGCTCGTAAACATGGAAATAAAGGGGAAACTTGTGAAAGCGTTGGTTGACACCGGAGCAAGCCACAATTTCATCTCACCTGAAGAGGCTCGAAGACTTGGCTTAAGGATCACCACGCAAGAAGGATGGATCAAGGACGCCTCTGGGAACGCCAAACCAATAGAAGGAGCAGCATGGGGCGTAAAGACAAAGATCGGTACGTGGGCAGGGAAGTTGCACTTCTCAGTCGTTCCACTAGACAACTATGATATCATACTGGGAATGGACTTCTTTCGAAAAGCAAAAGCCTGTCCAGTAACATTCCTAAACACCATGTACATCATCAAAGGAGATCAGGTGCACACAATTACCTTGGAGCCGGATACAAGGCGTCAAGGCAAAACCATCTCTATTTTGCAACTCATGAAGAAAACTCATGGGGCATCAAGGCAACACGACGAGGACGTCGTGGCATTAGGTGGGGGAGAATGTCACGACCCGCCAAAATGCAGATCGCAACCCCTTACTTTTAAGCGATTAGGGGCCTTTTCGAAGCATACAAGGCTGCCCGGAAGACTCCGGAACAGCCCACACAATTCTGCAGCAACATGGCAGCATTGGAAGGCTCTAGAATATCCGGCAAAAGACTAGAAAACGTGGCTCAAAGGGATGTCATGAATAACTAACAAGTGCAGCCCTAAAGGACCCCGGAAATCTCTAGAAAACACTACCATGTTCAAGCCATGGAAAGATCATGAAAGGAGCTAGATAGTTCTATGAAAATATCTAGTGCTAGATATTTCTAGTACACATAAAATATTATATACATGCATCTAGATATAGAACAATCTAGAATCCATATAACTAGTATAAATAGGTTGGTGGTGCCTCATTTGCACACACCTAAGTTCCTTGTAACTCAAAACCTTGTACTCGTAATACAAGCTTAATACTTGTGTTGTAATACACATCACGAGCATTCTACTTGCACTAGATATTTTCACGAGCATTCTACTTGCATACTACAAATCTAACGTTCCCCTACAAAGACTTCCGCTGCATAAACCGTTCATTTGAGATCAAGAAGGCTGACTTAGAACGAATCTAAGTGCCGCACGTGAACTGAACAAATCAGTCCGTGACAAATGTCTCACTTTTGTGTTGTGCAAATTTTAAATCATTTTGGTATGATTGTTGGTTAATCTCAAGACTATTCTCCCAAGTAAATTAAATGTTCTAGGCTGCAATAATAAAATATCTTAGTACACTTGTAATTAAAATAACAACTCCTTGTAACTGATTTTCTACATTTGATATGAATCACATGGTTTTAGTGTCTGATGAGCAAAGGTGAATAATGAAGTACATTTTTAAGGAAACTAATTGGCTAACATCATATATGGAGAAATGTAGAATGAAAATCAAGTCAAAACAATTATGCCTGTCCTATGAATTTAAAAAATATACAATACACATAACATTAAAAGAAGCATTTCACTGAAGCTTGGCGTGCCTTTAGTAAACAACTATTATCAATAACCAGTGACTACTCAATACAATCTAAACTAAATTTGGAGTTATAGTGTCCACTTTAAACACATCTAATGTCAAAACCACATTTGGTGTGTATTAGAGGGAGCAAAGTGGAGTCGGGAAAGTAAGGAAGAAGCCACTTACTGATTCAGGTGTTTGGTAGCGCGGAAAGAGGGACGACTACGCCCTCTCCTAAGGATGAATAATTGGACAGAAATAGGATTAAATAGTTAAGTGGTCTTAAGATATGAAAATAATTTACCTAAAGGTTATGAAAATTTCTGGTCATGTCATGTGCTTCAAATAATGAGAACGAGAAAAAGTGGAAGCCAACTTATCACAAAGTAGGCTATGAAATGTAGACCTCATTGACCGGGAAGAATTTTTAGTGTTGGTTTAAGAATTTTTAGAGTAATCAAGAGAGAAAAAAAGAAGATATTTTGAATGAACAAACAGCTTGCGGTATAACGATATTTGATGTATATATAGCGATGTTTATTACTAAGAAAATGATCTTAGATTTTGAAGTATGATTACATCAATGTATGTCTTTGACTTTTTAGAGAAAGATGGATTATGAATGGTACCTTTGTCCGCTTTATTAAAAATCATTGATCTCCAATTTAGTTATACAATTCAGTTGTATCTTATTTGTGTTAACTAAGTTTAAAATATCTGTAGTCTAGGTAAAAGTTAATATTTCAATTATTTTTTGTATTTCAATTAAGTCTTGATATGTTGGTTACTTTCATCAAATTTTATGCTTTATTTAGAAGAATAACATAGAAATACAGTATCAACCATAATGTGTAGGGCACCTTTTGATACGATAATAAATTCCATCATAGCATTTGAAAGACTCGAATGGCCGACTGATATGCCTCTTAACCAATAAGACGTCCAATGCCAAATCTTAAAAGTTTTCATCCTAGCATTTGAAAACCTAGTGAAAAGACTATTATATAGAAGATAGTATAAAGAGAAAAAGGTAACAAAAGTAGACATGCATGTTGGTGTATGGTCCAGGTTCTGAAACAAATTTATAGTTTTTTTTCTTTCTAGAAAACGACATAAAAGCATATTTAAACCTACCAGTCTTTGAAATTATTCTAAAGTAAACACATATTTAAATAGAAATAGATATTTGTTTGCTCTAAGAGCAACTTCGGAGAAAAAGTGGTTAATGAAGTGACATACGTGAACAACTTGTACAGTCTTTACATTACATTACATTACATTACTTTGGTTTGTCTTGTTTACTGAACGCTTCCACACTGTTTTAAAGTTTTAAACTCTGATTTTGCTTGATATGGTGAAGTGGGCATGTTCATGATGTTAGGGTCATGTTAGAATATTTATTGATGGTGTCTAATGTGGTGGAATGTGTTAATTGGGTTGTATGGATATTTGATTGGTCAATTGGGAAATTTAGACTTTTATGGATTATACATGATGATCATCGTCATACACGCGTGCGGATTTGAGGCCCCTACTTAGTAGGATTGGCAGGGTTTAGGGTGTGAAGTCGTGAGTGGCTTCACATGGCATGCTATGCGTGATTAGACTTTATGTATGATGTACTAGTTGTGATGTAATTATATTTGTGTTGAGCATGTTGACTACTTGAGATTCGCATGAGTTGTATGATAATCTAAGTTGTATGATGATCTTGGTAGAACAAGTGGTTGATGAAGTGACATACGTGAACAACTTGTATAGTATTCTGGAACAACATGTTTTAGTTGTTATATTTGATCAAACAAGGACTTAATTTAATATGTCACCAATGGGTCAAACGGGTCAACTAGGTCAAATAGGTCTTGTTTTCCAAAACCTTTGGTCAATGTGTTTATTGAGCACTTAGAGTTGTTGATGATTCTGTGTACACGTACCTATGCACTTGCGTGTTCCAGGTAACCTTTGAAGGTTGTCTTTCATCTCTCTCTCAAGTTAACCTTAATATCATTCGTGTGCACACCAGGTGAGTTCATGCCCCATTTTATTTACACTATCTTTTGGGGGAGATAGCATACTCGTTCTGAAACGCTTTATTGATTATAAGTTGTGTATACTGTAATGTAGTGCGATATACTATGAAAGTCCTCACACTTTCGGATCGTTAATATTGAAACTAGCGGAAAATCTTGGGTAGTACTACTGGGTTTGACAAGCCCCACCTGTGCGACTCGAGGTCAAACGGGTGCAATATTGTCCTAACACATGGTGTCACGACCTAGTAAATCGTGACGGGAGGCAATCAAACGAAAAGCTGTCAGCTTCGATCGCGAAATCACTACGATTATTACTTGTGAATTTAGCCTAGCTATCTAATTCAATGCACTTTTATGTTTTATAACTGTTACTGTTATGTTTTACACAAACTCTTGAATTCGCCAACCATTGTGTTGACTCTTTTAGTATGCTATTCTCAGGTCGTGGTTAATGAAAAGCCTAGGAGCACTCACGGGTCAACATTTGTGGGTCAGCATTGTTGGAAACATTTGTTGGTTTTGCTATTGGAATTATTGTGTATTTTGTTTTGAACAACGGTTGGCGCGTGTTTGCGTATTTTACATTACATTACATAACTTTGGTTTGTCTTTTTTATTGAACGCTTCCGCACTGTTTTAAAGTTTTAAACTCTGATTTTGCTTGAATGTTTCATATAGAGTCGTTCTGAGTAACTAATGACTGAGATTCTGGTTTGTTCACACCCCTTGCGCTAAAACCCCGCACGTAGATTTTGAGGGTGTGACATCATCACATTGGTTTTATCGGCCTTCAACCTTCGAACTACCTGCACATCTTCCACCATCATTTTGTCACATCACCCTAAACATCATCCACCTCACCCCTCCCCCTTCATGTTCCCGTGCCCACTCCGCTAAACCTAATGAGGTCTTCTTTTTAAGAGCAAGAACAATTTACCTCTACTAAATAATATTCGGTGAATGCTTTAACAAAATAAGAAATACTTCATAATAAATCCACCGTAAATCAATATATTCTATTTCAGAATTTTTAGATAGTACTAGTATTTATACCTCCGCGTTGCCACAAGGAACGTAACGCCACACCAAGTAGCACCTGACATACTACATTAGTGACCATTAACACCGAAAAAAATCATATTAAAAAATAAATAAAAAACAAAAAAAAATTAGATGTAAAAACTATGAACCACACATACAAAACATAAATCATATAAAACAATAAATAAATCTAGGACCAACGCATTTCAATGTGCCGTTAAACAAAGAGAAAAATAAACATAAAAATAAAGTGAGTAAAAAATGAATACAAACAATAAAACATATGATACAACCTTTAATGCATACAAAAATTAGTAATTAGTATATATATAATATAACGAGAATACAATGCTTAAGATACAACTTTTATCCAAAAAATTAATTGGGAATTTAATATTAAAATAATTTAGTTTTTATCCTTAAAAATATAAAATGCCGATTATGTCAATCAAAAAGACTAGAAGTCCATTTGTGACATTGGGCCAGTGTCCACGAACAACACAACTACAATTCATCACCACGTGTCATAAATCTACGGCAAGAGATTCATTTAACCATTTCAATATCCCAAGGGTCTCCTCTTCTCTAGGGTTTTACTCCCTCTTCATTTCATATGTACTCTCCTCTCTCCACACTCTGTTTCCTCTGTTCTTCACTTCTTCATCCACTTTCAGATTCCCCGGGAGTATTACACACATGTCACAGATCAATAAACCAATTATGGAACCTGAACACGATGATGCAGCCACCACCGCTGAAATACTATCAAAATCCGACCCCTTGCTCGGAGATCCACCGGCGTATACAATAAAACCGATCACAAAACAAACGCCGGTGGAGGTTACTTTATTCAAACAAGAGCCGGTGGAAAACGATGCGAAGACGGTGGCGCCACCGCGGAGATGCTCTAAAGACCGCCACACGAAGGTGGAAGGCCGTGGCCGGAGAATCCGTATGCCGGCGATGTGTGCTGCTAGAATATTCCAGTTAACTCGAGAATTAGGGCATAAATCCGACGGGGAGACGATACGGTGGTTGTTGGAGCACGCAGAAGATGCTATTATTAAAGCTACTGGAACGGGGACTGTGCCGGCGATCGCTGTTAATGTTAACGGGACGTTGAAGGTTCCGACGACGTCGAGCAACGGTGGCGGAAAGCGACGGAGAGGAGGTGCTGACGGTGAGTTTTGTGACTCGGTGTCTTCTAGTTTTGCACCTGTGGCTCCGGTTGGTTCGCAGAGTGTTGTGCCGGTGTGGACCGTGGGTGCACCTAATGGTGTCGGTATGCATGGTGGGGCTATCTTTATGATTCCAACGAATGTTTCCGGTGACGGACCTTCGTCATCACATTTTCAGCAGGTGTGGGCCATACCAGCTGGTGCAACCCCTGTTTTCGACGTCTCTGGTGGTTCGATATCGGGTTATATGCCGGTAATGCAAGGTGGTGGTGTTCAAACTCCGTTGGGTTCGGTATCGAACAGTGAGTGTGGAGATAAATTGGGGGGAGATTTAACGAAATTGGCGCCAAGTTCGAGTTCGATTTCATGTGCAACGACAACGCAGATGCTTAAGGATAAATCTTTGATGATTTATGAGAAAAAAGAGCTTCAATTGATGGTTGGTTCTTCAACAGAATCTTCAAAACCTTCATCTTGATAAAGTGATAAAACATTCATCATCAATAACCATTTAGTTTCAGTTCCTTTAGAACCACATTATCTTTTGGTTCAACTTTTACTATTCTTTTATATTAGTATATCTTCTCATAATGAAGAACACAACCACTAACTAAACTTACTTTTAAATCTACATCACTTTTAAATTTATACCGATGTCTATCAGCAATTCAAGGATTACAACCCTTAATCACTTAGAAACGTATTAGGTACACATGGTTATGCATCAAGCACACAATGGTTATTAGTACTAAAAATAAAATTAGTAAAAATAATATTTTTAAAACCGAATCGGAATTCTATTCTCCGCTGGTCGGACCGTAAAAGGTTAAATATGGATATGTTTAGTAGTTGTGAATGGGACCGGTTCCATACGTGGTGGAAGTGGGTCTAATGTGGGGTTGGGTGGGAGAGAGAAAGCACGTGAGGGTTAGGCGTTGACACGTGGAGGAAGGTATCACAGTGGGTTCCCACTTGCCATTTGCTTTGTGGTCCACAATGTGGGTCCGGGTCTGTGAGATAACGCATGCCAAGTTGGCTAAGGTTGGGTGGGTGGTCCCCGTTATCTTTTTGGAAAACGAGGCGGCCATTCAAGAGGGTTAGGTTAGGTGGGTTGCATCTCAAAAGTTGTCGTAAGGGCCATTTCTTTAAAGCCGGTCCAATTCGGTTCGATAATAGTTTAAAGTTTTGGATTCTGTTTGTGTGAGCCATGGTTGGGTGAAACGGGGACAGGGTCCGACCATATTTCCGTCAAACTCGGTGGTGCTTTATCTAATGGTTTTAGCATTTGGTCTCGCACTGAACCCTGATTGTCTTTTTTGTTAAAGTATTGGGCTTTTCTTTTAATTGGTTTGTTACCAACTTATTAGTTCAATTTCTTAAAGTTGCCCAGATTTCTCCAAACTCCTCTAAAAGTTTTCTCTTCCCTAAACATGAAAAGTAAATTTTCTCTTGACAGTTTAGGTTCAAAATATTCAAAACGCCTTTCTCATGAGTCATTCAGGGTAGGTTAATCTTAAAAAGAGAATGTAATCTTATCAGCTTCTAGTACCCTATTTTGAGTAGAAAAGTATTCAATAAAAAAAGACATGTAGAAATAGGATTCCAAGTATTTCAAACCCTTGTATAATGCAATCTTCTTGTATGTCGATCTAGCCTCACGTAAGCTAGGGTTAAACTGAGCTTCAAACCATACGAGCCTAGCTTGTCAACTCAAATTTTCTCTACCATACTAAATTCAACTCGTTTATAAGTCATGCCAGCTACTCAGCTAGTGGTATGATGAGTCAACACATTTTTTTGGAAAGTATTCAAAATAGAAGAAACAAAAGTTAAGCTGGGAATACAACCGTTAGCAGGGAGAGTTCGTCACAAAGGAAACGCTCAGCTTACCACTACTACTCAAGTGATGACCAATTCATTGTCTTCTTGCCTTGATGTGCTAGTGTTCGACAGTGGTTGCCTGAAATCACGAATGGAGAGAGAAATGAGGAGAGTTTTTTTCAAGCTCATTTTGATAGGCTTTTTCCTTGAGCCTGGCTGCCAGCTCAAACCATGTTGAACTTGGCTTGGAATTAATACAAGCCAACTGGCAACTGCTGATTTTGAGGGAGTTCTCTACAAGCTAATTTCAAGACATGTAATCAAATAAGGATCACTGAAATTGCTTCCTGGACCCGAACAAAGAACCCTTATATATGACACGAAAGGACGTACCCGGTGCAACTTAGCTCCTACTTTGCTCAGAGTCCGAGGAGCGCATTCTTACCCTGCACTTTCATGCAAGAAGTTGTACTTGTATGTTGTATCCCACAGCTGGAACCTATGACCTCAAGGTCAAAAGACAACAACCTTACCAGTTGCTCCAACACCCGCCCTCATATGTGACACGAAAGGATCTTGTTATATCCCTTGATCACACATCGGAATCTATCATCCGCCAAAACCATTACAAAGGTCAGCTTGAAACGGCATTAACCAAGACAAAAATCTTCGTTGCTAATCACTAAGAGTGACGGTATAATTAATGTTCCTTGAATTTATGTGAAACATTAACCGACGATTCTACATGAATTGATATGTACATTATCTTTATCTATGTGCTACCTCGCCCACTTGGCGTAACTTCTACACTCCAGGGAGGTTTAATGGTCATGTAAAAAGGAATTATCCATGAGCTGCGTTTATATTAAATATTTGATCATAGCTTTAAAACTGCAGATTAATTTAAACATTTATACCATGGTAATGCGTTACATCTATATCATCACAACACTCCCAACGGTTACCTATCATTTGCACAATAACTATACTCCTCAGCCCGAAAGATTTCAATAGCATGACTCTTATAATCCTCCAAATCCAATGCGTCTTTTATCCATGTAATTCTTTGTCTGAAACCACAAAATCACCCTGAATAAGGTACATTTAATATTTTCTAAATATATGAATTTTGTAAGAAATGAGAAAAAGTTTAACATATAAACATAGATTCAAGTAGATTTAAACAAGATAGCATCTGTATTGTCCATGATGAAAGCAAGAAAAATGCAAATTCAAGAAAACAGTACTAAGATGGGCTTGTGGTTCTAAGGGTGCCTATGGTTTTTGCAATAGCAGGGAAGGAATCTAGTACCCACACTGACAGGGTAGTGGTAGCCCGTAGGTAATTATTTACCAAATAAATCTATGTTCAGTTGGATGACAACAGATTGCTTGTAAGTAAATTCAACATGTTTATGTAAAAATGAGTTGGTTCGGGCTTAATGTTAATGCTGACAGATTGAGCAGATCAGAAGTAGCCCATGACTTAATCAAGTGTTCATAAACTTCTAAACTGTTTTTTCAAAAGAATTGAATCATCATTGTAATAATTATTTATTACCATACTTAATATATTGTTATTTAAAAAATTATAAAAAAAGCTGTTAGAAGGTTGAACCAACCCGAGCTAACCTGTTCTAACACGTACTTTACCATTTTGCCAACTACAGTAAATTCATTCTAGCACTAAGAGATTCACTAGTAGCTCATACCTCATACTGGTTAATGGTAGAATGTCATTTGATGAAAAATGTAGGTATGTATGTTTAATAACTCTAACAGCAACACAAAGTCTAACGATATATCTAGCTGGCACACCATGCTATATGTGAGAAGTTAATGGAAGTATTTGGAAACATTTGATGAAAATAATCAATTGAAAGATGGAAAAAAAAAAAAGCTATGTACCTGGCAGAACACAAAGGTGTACCAGTGTGATGGTCAACCATGCTAGTCAAACCCAGCACCAGTCCAGTTAGATCCTCTATTCTTTGCTAATGCTCCAATTCCTTTACCTCTACCTTGCATTGTAACTTTCTTCTTCCCCCTTCCTTCGACATCTCCGGCTGTCTTTGGATTATTACTCTCCACATCAATCTGATTGGAAACACTCTTGGATAACTCAGTAGGTGGTTGTACAGCTTTAGGAACTGACACGTCTGAATTTGTGGTGGTCAATGGACTCTCAGCCTACATGAAACCATGATTGGACGAAAGTATTTTATAAATCAGTTTTTATGAAATGTTATTATGGTTGAAAATGAAACAGGAAGAGCACTTAACAGTTCTCAAAAATGCAGATGACTTTCTTGGATTCAAAGCCTCTAGTCGCCTTTTTAGTTCCTCTAGTCTAGCAAACTGTGAGTTACTGCTTTCTTGGACCTATAAAAGATGAGTGAGTAAGCAATACCTGAAACAAGATAATGGTGCGTAAAAAATTTAATAGTGTGGTAAAGTACAAGATTATTCAGATCTTCGCATAGTTTCTGCTTCAGTGCTTCTTCGTCCTTCACAACCTTTGATGCAGCTTCCCAAGCCTGTAACAGAAAGGAAATATTTATTCAGCCCTATGTCCCTATGATTATATATACAAAGATTTCACCTGTGAATAGAAGAAACCAACCTTCTTTGCTTCTTCTTCCTTCAACTTAGCAACACGAATCCTCTCTGTTGACAGTTCAATTTTCTTTCTCATGTGTTCAAGTGCTACAAGATGTAAATATAAATGAGAGAGAAGTAACGCATGGCATATACAAGTGAGGCAGAATGAGAAAAACATATAGTGCATCAACCAGCTTTCTTTGGCCCTGCTGTGAGTTTCATCTCCATTGTAAGATTCGAAAGCTCTCGCTCAACATCACGAATTTTGGAATAATTCTCTTCAATATATCTAAAAGATCCGAATAAAATAAGGAGTAACAATCAATGGTGAAACAAGATGTATAAAAAATGTTCAAATATATTAGCATGTAATATATTTCTTTTATGCTAATATAGTTATTTAAACTACCATCCAGAATTTCACATAAGACCTATAGTCTTTAATGGTAAACATGACATGGTGCAACAAGCCTACAATGATAAAAGGGGCTTGTATCATGGACCCTGCATACAACATTGTTGGACCATACGCAGTTTTTGGTTTATCGACAAAATGTTTGATCTATTCAAGCCTTCATGCTTTTAGTAAGTCCATGCTACTAGCAACAAAAATCATTTCTCTATAACTTATACATACTCATACGTGATGTAAGATGTACTGATCTTCCATCATTGTAAATATGCAAATGAGAATAGTGCTTCTTTTCATTGTTGTAACTCGTATGATTAGAAGCAATTTTAAAAATTTCTCTTACATTAGATAAATGTTACTAACAGTTGAGTAATGGTTTAGTTTAAAAGGCTTACAAAATTATACCAAACAGTTAACCACAGACATCAAACAACTTATATGATCACATTTCATGTTCATCTGTGCATTTGAGCAACCTGATGAAGTAGTAAAGAGACTAAGCAAGTTCTAATTGTCAATCTACAGTAAACTTTAGGGTAAATCATGCTTAATATACGGTTCTGTAATAGCAGAATTTTTTTGTCAACTTAATAGAATCACTCTACTTAAGAATTGATCTTAATACTCACTCTAACAATCAAATTAAACTCCACAAAAACCTAACCAATCCGTACGGTATAATCAGTTCAATAAACACTCTTAATTACGAAACACAATTGAGCAATTAGCAAATCGAAATGCAACTCATTAGTAGAATCAAACGTACTTTCTCAATTGAAGTTGCTCTTCTTCAATCATCTGGAAACAAATCGAACAACGCGGAAACATAATTATCAATACAGTCGACAGAATCATCATCAAAACCTATGAACAACAGCAAGTCAATAGACACTAAATACAACACGCACCCGCTCGGTGTGGGCGATGACAGGAGATTCGCGAACGAGACCATCAGGTCCCATCTCAGTAACCAACGAAGGATCAATTGACATTGTTGATCCTGTGGATGTTTCTGATGGATCTATAAGATGAATGAATCTCACGTTTGAAGAAGATTACAGATTGTCTACTGAAATTAGGGGGGAAGTTGGAGTAAATCTGGGTGTTAGCGCGTATAACAAGCGTGGATTGTTATTTTGAGGGATTTGTGATATTTTAAACGACTGAATTTGCAAGTTATGTGATGTTTGGGATTGGTTATCGATAAATTCAAAAGTATTTTTTAAATTAATTTTTCATATACCGTAGAAATAAGTTTTTAAAAAGTAAAGAGGTGGTTATGATTTTTAAAAACTCCTTTTGATTAAATTTTCTATTATACTACTCTACTACCTCTTATTAACTTTCTTCGTTTTTAAAAGGATGTATTTTTTTATCATTTTATAATATTTTAGTTTATAAGCTAATTCAAATACTTATTTAAAATTTATTTTGAAAAATAATAAGTTAATAAATCGTTTTTATCAAAAGTTATTTTCAATTAAAATAAGTAATTTCAAACATTGCCTATATTTTAAAATCATATAAAGTAAATATGATTTTACGAAGAGGGTTTGTACTTGAAGATTTGTAGAATATGGTTTCTTTTTAAATGTTGACCTTTCATGTGAACAAATGAGTAAAACTTAAAGAAGTGATCGAGTATAAGTTTCATTTCTAAACCGAAGCATAATTAATTATCAAGTAAAGCATCTAACTTTTTTTAGTAGTAATTTTATACCTTATGCCTAGAGGCTACAACAAGTCTTGAACTTTTACCATTTAAGAACAACCATCCATACTTTGATATCGTTAAGTTATAATCCTTTTAATAGAAAAGTATCTCACTAAAGACCTGTTTTTCATATACTCAAATCAAGAATCAACTTAAATTTAGTTTTTAAAATATCTCATAGATATATTTGTTTGGACCAAAAGGTCTTCGGTTAGCGGACTGGGTGTTTAAATGGTACCCCTTCATAAGAGGTTAAGGGTTCGAACACTGCAGTGGAAAATGTTAGAACTTGGAATTGACCAGGTAAACCAAATCAATTGAGATTAACTTTTGTATATTAAAATGAGTTGTCCACATTTAATCTACGAAAATAAATGGTGGAAATCTTTTAGAGGGTAATATAGTCAATTTAACATTATTTACTTTCAAATTCAGTATGATTGTCAACACAACATATTTAATTATTGAGTTAAGTTCGATTTTACTTGTTAAGGTTTGTTAAAAATAATCATTTTTCTTTAAAAAATTAAAAACATCAAGATATCTTCAAAAGTTTCATATGTTGTTTCAATTTTAATCCAAAAGTTAAATAATTGTTTCAACGTTGTCCAAAATAATAAAACTTTTGGAGTGAAATTAAAACAACATATAAAACTTCTGGAGATAAATTGATGTTTTTAATATTTTGAAGGAAAATGATTACTTTAGTCAAACCTTAGGGAGCAAAATTAAAATTAACTCTTAATATTGTTCTTTTAGACCTTTATAACTTTTTATAGTATTTTTTTAGGTTGCATTTTTAAACTTGTTACTTATACAATTTTTCTCTTTAATTTGATTATAGTCTTGAGAAAAATTTTGAAGCTCGGTTCTTACATTAGTGTAAATAGTTGTCATGTTTTTGTAGCTTTGCCTCACACTGATGCAAATTTACTAGTGAAACAATGTGTTACATTAGTGCAACCATCATGTCACATTAGTATAAGCACTGGTGTAACCATCATGTCATATTAGTAGAACCACTAGTGATACTTGGGCAAAATATGTAGGTCTAGATTGGGAAGATTACGTTGATGTAAACATGTAAGCAATAGCCATTACATTAAGACGAGTTAATATACAGAGTTCTCTATCGACTAATCTATACACCTGTTTGATGAGCTTCAGGTCAAGTTTATATTCTTGTAACACACATAATATGTAACACCTGCGAAATTTTCATATTATTTTTGTCAATTAAATAATCATGGTTATGTTTCAAGCGTGACTTCATGACTAAGTTTTAGATAAAACTTAATGTCTAAGCCTTGAGATACGACTTAATAATTAAGTTACGGATAAAACTTCACAATTAAGTATTGGATAAAACTTAATGCCTAAGTTTTAGATAAAATTAGGATGAAATTAACGGCTAAGTTTTGGATAAAGCTTAACAGCTAAGACTTGGATAAAATTTAAAACTTAATGGCTAAGTTTTGAATAAAATATAAAACTTAATTGTTAAGTTTTGAACTTAATAGTTAAGTTTGGATAAAACTTAATAAGTAAGAAATACTTAATGAGTAAGAAATATCCACGTATAAATATATGCCTATTGCTTCATTTCATTTCATAACCTTTTGATCGTCTTCCATACTTTCACACACGAAACTCTCTACTACCTTTTAAACACCATAAAGATAACCCGAGATTAGAAAACCGGTGTATATGCTCTAGACAACAAGTATAGAAGTTCTGATTTAATCAAGGTGTTAAAGGCTCGTGACTTAATCCTTAAGTTACTTCGAGGTTCAGAAATAAAAGTTTATCAAGTTTAGAGGCTCTGTCAATTTACCAGGTGAATACGTTTAATACTTTCAAAACATTCAAATGATTTTATTTTGCGAAACTGACATTGATACGTTAACCATGTTAATGCATAGAGGTATTCTGCTAAAACATTTAGGCCAGAAGTATATGTATGTTTGATCAAATTATATCCTGGGGATGGGTGAAAATCCCATACCGGGGCTGGTTCAGACTCAGTGCAGATCCGGAGAGTCCCGTAGTAAGACTACCTGAGCACCAATACCAGTATATATGGAGGGGGGGACTTCCAGTGGAAATAGACTACTAAATGTATGGTTTACCGTTAATTTATGATTAACTGTTTATCGTTATTCATGCCAAAATATTTTTGTGTCAAATTAAATGTATTCACCAGCTTTTCGCTGATGTATTATTTTCAAACATTTTCATGTAAACATGATTAAATATGTTTAGTCAGGTGTTAGTGCTGGATGGACTATGAATCCTAGGCATGAAAACTCTGTGATGAATATAGTAGCAAGAATAGTGCCGGAAGGACTAAAGTTTCCTAGGCATAGACCTGTGTCAAGTTTTAAATATCTGTCAGTAGACAGAAAATTTTGTAAACATTACGTTAAACAATGTTATGTAAAATTTTGGTTATTTAATCCCAACGAATATATGAAAGTTTGTTTTTATAAATCATTAGATAAATTGTGAAATGATTTTTCGCTGCGTAAACGTCTTTCAAGACAAGCAAATAAAAAATAAACAATAACGCGTACCAATCGGTCGCACTCCCCGGGTCCTTGAAACCGCGGAGTGACATAATAAGAAAGCAATTCACTGAAATTTTTATTACATTAGATGCATATTACTAAGATTCAGGTGATGGTTTAGTTAGGGCGGCTTACAAATTTATACCAACGGTGAATTACTCGAATCAAACAATATATATTTCAATATTCCATGCTCATTTGTGAATTCGAGTAGTACCTTAAAGTAGTAACAATTTTAACAATCAGTTATTTTAGCTCAAACGAAGGACGTAGCTAGAAAGTATAAACAGACTCTCATTGTTCTTGAATAATAGTCTAATAGATAGTAAGACGACCATCATAAAATAAAGACAAGAAAGACAAGGATCCCAAGTAAATCCCAAATAATTAAAGCTATATACTACATTACTACTTAATGCAATCCTGTTATCACTTCCCTTTTACATAAGTTTGTATAGCATATTATGTTACATTTAAATATGAAACATGAGTTCTTAAAGCAAATTATCTAACAATAACAGTTCCTAGGTGCAGTGAGACCCTTATCTTCTGCATCTTTAATCATACTTGATGCAATCCTGTTATGAGTTATCACTTGCCATCTGCACTATCTATTGTTTATAACTTGGTATTGAGAATTCATATAAGTTTTATAGCCTCCGATCGTGACATTACATGTACATTATCATCAAACAACATCAACTTGGTCCTAAGCTTTCTTGTTCCAGTATTTCTTGAACTTCCTCTTTTGTTGGCATAGCGGGTATCGCTCCTTTCTTTGTTACAACAAGCGCTCCACATGCGTTTGCAAAAACAAGAGCTTCACGAAGTCGTTTTTCATCCTACACTAACACAATATGTGTCGCTCGTAATCAAACAAACAAGTCACCAAACCATTACATGTCAAAATGGTACCTCATATAGATTTATATCAGAAGCTAAAACGCTCAAAATCCCAGCAACAAAAGCATCACCAGCACCCGTAGTATCAATAGATTTCACCTTCACACCACTAACTCTGCCCTTAAACCGCTGCACAGCATGACACAATTGTTAAACTTAATGATCGAGTCTTGTGTCACAAGCAAACATATAATCACCCGGCCATAATACTGCCACAATTACTAGAATCTTGCCTTAGTGTAATATCTACAACCATGAGCTCCTTCACTAACAAGAAAAAGTTTAAGATTTGGATGAAAAAGCTTCTTCAACACAACGTTATCATCATAAGCATCCTCACCCCCGGTCAAGAACGTAATTTCTTCCTCACTTACCAGCACACCTTCTCATTAATCATTTAGATAACGTCATTACTTGTAACAAATTGTAGCAAGCCCATAAATTATCAGTACCTTAATAACATCCGCTTGCTCCCACACGCTCATTATGCCCTCACGAGCAGCATCCGGTGATGGCCATAACGGCAATCTCAAGTTCACATCATAAGAAAGCGAGCTACCCGATTTCTTGGCTATAGCCATTGCCGCTAAATGAGTTGATCTACACGGTTCACGTATCAAACTAATCGAACCAAAGTGGAATATTTTCGCCTACAGTATACAAAACTAGAAATAATGAAGAGATCACCAAAATGATAAACATTCATGTACAAAACACGAAAATCTATATACCTGTTTAATGAGATTCACATCGAGTTCTGATTCTTGAAGTAGCATATCTGCACTAGGATTTCTAAAGAACAAAAACTCCCTCTCCCCATCAGATTTTCGACTAACGAAAGCTAATGCTGTTCGCGCTTTGTGGTCAAATCGCATCCCCGAATTGTTGACATTGTTTTTCTTCAAAATATCAGACAACATGTACCCAAATTGGTCATCACCCACCTAAAAACATGTATCATATGTAAACTTAAATGAAAGTTAAAGTTCATTCCTTTGTTATAGACATTGAATTCTATAAGGGAACTTTAATCAATATACTTTGCCTATAAATGCTGAAGAACCACGCAATCTCGAAATACCGACGGCAACATTAGCCGGTGCACCACCGGGTGCTTTGTCAAAGGTGGGTGCTTCTGCAAGTGAGACTCCAGGAACTGATGACACAAAGTCGATCAACATTTCACCAAAGCATACAACAAGTGAATTGACTGCCCCATGGTCTCTATTTGAGCACAAAGATTGGTCATTTGAACCACCTGAATGCATGAGAGTTGCTAAATTAACATAGTTTTATGCCTAAATTACTCGATCACGTGTTATCTTTGACAGAAATCATTATTATCGCTCAATTTTGACTTCCGAAATTTCAACTTTAACGAAACTGCTATAAACCCTATTTGGCTATTTATGCATCAATACAATCACCATTACCCCTTTTCTAACCTTCAAGTAGTGCGAATTTGAAACCCAAATTTCAAAATTAGTAATATAAGCTACCCAAATGATCAAATGAATGAAACGATCCAAGAAACTAAAAGATTAATTACATGCATATCGCTAATGATACATACATAGCACCCTCCTATCAAAATTGAAAACAGAGTCATATATATTCATTGAGATGTTAAAAATAGAAAAGAAAACACGTAAAAACTGGGGATGATAAGAAGAACCTGAAGTTGTGTTTTCTGCCATTTGGGTATCAAGTGAAAAACACTATTGAGGGCAGCCGAAAATATCAAAGTTATAAGTGTAGGAGTAAAGAAATACACAGGGAAAAGCAAGAATAAAGTTGAAAAGATGATGAAGATGAAATAAAGGTACCAACAACAGTTAAGTGTTGGAAGATAGAAGAAAAATCGGGATAAAATTGTCGCCTTTCAATTGACATTGATGGTAGAGGAAAATGGGAGTAACCGTGTAAGGCTCATGACGACATTGACCGACTCCGCAACGTGTCAAAAATTCGTAATCCAATTCTTTTACAATCAGGTACTTTTTTAATTGGACGAACAACTGCCTCGATCATTTTTATTATTTGAGTATGGAACTCGAAACCACTATAACTTATTTTAGATGAAAAAACCTCCTGACTCAAAATGAAACTTTTATTTTGCCACATGTCAAATTTCGTTGTTTTAGAACATCAATGTGGGTGGGTCAGAACGGAGCAAGACTAAGGCGTGTGAAATCAACGTGCCTCCAAGTTTCAATGACACTGATTCCCTCACCGGAGACGCCGTTCTTTGTTTATATCCTGGTGAGCATGTGACGACACTCATCTTCCCCAAATTTACCAACGTAGGTCGGTTTTCCATCTTGCCTGGACACGCGATCACAATGTTCGCCAGAGCACTACCTGCTTAAGATTACTTTACGTAATACAAACCAAACTTTTCAAATGTGTTGAAAAATTTTTAAAAAGTATTTTTTGTGTATATTTAACTTCCACGAAGTGTTTTAATGTTGTGTAATACTAATTAAGTGAGATAAATAAAACCAATGTTTAAGTTGAAGGGATTTTAGAGAGAAACGAGAGAAATTACAAACTTTCATTGGTTTCAAGCTGCCATCAAGAAGAGGGGAGAAGATTTAAGGCTGATGTAGGAATAAGTGTACAAGGTCTGATAATCATCATTATCACTAGTTTCAATTTCGGGTGGACAACTAAGAAGGTGTGATTTTCACGTGTAAATTGTGCATGTTGGCAATGATTTATGTTTAGATTGATGTTATTTGAATATTTTAACGTGTTTATATAAACTCAAAACATTAGGTTCCTGATTTGTTTTGGCTGAAAGAAAGAAAATATGTAATTGTTGAGCTGTTAGGGATCATCGGGTATGATTTCTGTGTCACGAGCAAGTACATATTTACACGAAAATGGTAACGAAAGTTATAATGAAAATTATTTTACATGTATCTTCACGTGAAATTGTCTTGCACACGAAAGGGTCCTAGACAAGTTCATTACTTACATGTGAATGTTCTCACGAAAATCCGTAGGCTGTCGAAAGAGTATTTACATGAAAATTGAGTTGAAAGTGTTACGTGAATATTTTTATTAGGCAAATGTTTGTTTTGCCTTAAAGTACGGTTTTTGCATGAATGTATTAATTTGCATGAAAGTCCACATAAAACTTGGAACTTTTGGATCGGTTGTTACATGAAAGTTGACCCCCTTAAATCTATAAAAATATTACATAAGATTAAAACACCTAATAAAAATTGAGTAACTTTAAAGGATAAATAAACTTTAAGATTTAATGCAACACTTAGAGAACTTGATTACTATTAGATGAAGTTTTCCTTTTCTTTCTTTGGATAGAAAGTTGATTTACCTATTAATAATATTAAAATCATGAAAGATCTGTTTGGTTATAAAAACATAACAGTCTATGCAACATTATGGATGGTAAAGAACCCGAACACTAAGGCTAAACACAAAACTCTAAATATTCAGAGAGAGTATTAGGGTTTGAGTGGGTATGAGACCAATTTTAAAATTGTTTCATTGGTATACATATATGGTATTATGTGCATGAAGATCCCAACAAGTAATTTTTATTAAACTAACTTGTATAGTCAATATCCACATAGACACCTGATGCCCCATATGTACGAAACTGGGTATGAGATACCATATACAATCAGTATGTGATTAAGAATACCAATACCTTTCTATCGTCATCGTTATGCAACATGAGATTGTCAATCTACAAACATCAACGTAAACACCACATGAAGGAGGGAGACTTAAAGACTCTGTTGGTTTGTAAGACAAAATCTTTGGTCACGGATCATTAGAAAAGGAGTGAGAGTTTCCGTGAGAAGGAGGAAGGAGGTCCACGGGGTTTTTGCCTTCGTCCGGCTTTGACAAAAAGAAATCTAATGTGAAGGTTCGTGAACCTCAACTCACGAGTGTGGAATCCCTCATTTAGTGGTCCCTTTTCTAATATGGTTATCGTCCGAATAAAAAAAATACTAATAGCAGTAGTAGTAATAATAACAGTAATAACAACAACATATCAATAACAACAATTATAACCACATATTAATGGAATTTTTATTTTTATCAAAACGAACTTCACGTACAGAAGCTCACCATAAATATCTTTGTTTGAACACATATTCAAATGGATGGTGGCAAACAACTCAATAATGAGCTCATGCAGCAAGCAACTAAATACCTTGATTAGTTCTACAGTACGTTTACTTGAATAGTTGAATTCAATGGTTATTTGCTATTGCAGCTAATCTTTGTTCCAACATGGAATTATCAGTTGACACTCCATCATTCGCCTGCAAAAAAGTTAATATTAAGCAGAATGAGCACTAGAGTTGATTAATGTTTATAATTAGGGTTCAGGGTTTGAGGTCGATTTTTATATCATCTAATAATAAAAGAAGATTTAACTTGATGCAAGGAAACTTCTAAAATTGGCAGTATGACGTAAACAAATTTACCTCAGTTTGGATAGAGTGAATCAACCGTTGGTCTACTCTAGTACAAGTGTATGTTACAACATTAAGACCCATAGAAATCGCGTTTAGAACTTTTGATAAAGGAAAACCATCTTCTAATGAACAGCTATTGATCATAATATGAGTTCCTCCCCCGTCACAAGCGCTGATTGAGACCGTATTAGGGAACAAATTCATTAATCCTTTTTCATTCGTACTTGTCCCATGATGAAGAACACTCGGCTCCATTAGTTTCTTTAGCCTGTCTCTTTTAACACTTAGAATTCTAATCTTTTCTTGCATGTGTTTGATGTAGTTCACTGCCTGATGCATATGATCCGAGGTTGATCGCTTTCCCTAAACACAAATTCCAACGGTTAATCAGTTAATAAGGTTTTTGTACTTAGAGGATACCCACCTGCCCACTACACATATGTAACCACCAACTCTCCATATATCATTGAGACACTTACATATACAATTCTAGAGGTAAAAGTATGGACGTTACACACTACATATATACTTGTATGCTTATGAACTCAGACCCGAGTGACATTAGCATCAGAGTGTCATAAGGCTTCAAACACGTGGACAGTTAAACAAATTTTCTGTGATGGCACTTCCTACTTTGACCCTAGCTAACAGATGTAAAACGAGGCTACACCACCGCCTCTAACATGATTTTCTATGGTTGCTGTTCATATTCATGTTCAGCAAGAATCTTGAGGTCCATATTGACACAAACGAAGAAACAAACAAACATACTCAATAAAATCTCACTCAGAAGCTATGAATAGCAAATAGTGTATGGAAATAGTGAAATAATAACACACATATCCTCTATCACAATAGATACAGATATAGTGTAGATATCACAAACAACATACAAGATACTAATAATACTAATAACACAAGAGATACAGTGTAGAAAACACAAACAACACACAAGAGCTTCTGTCCAAGAAAGGTACAAATTAATAGAATACAGTGTAGATACCACAAACAACACACTAGATATTAATAATAGTAAATATATAGACTATTGGTAACAAAATAACTTACCTTGAGGAATTCAAGGGGAAGTAGACCCCTAAGTGAAGCATAAAGCTTAGCCATATCTTGCCTTCGTTGTCTTTCGATCTCTCGATGAACCAATTTTCTTTGCGTGTGTTCATCTTTGCTATCTTCTACCCCTTGATCAGCATACGTTGCCGAATTAGGTTTCAAAGAAGGTGACTGATCTCGGTGCAGTTTACGTGCTTTGTTTACCTGATTATACATATTGCTCTCCATGTTAACATGATCATGTAGCTGAACTATAAGATCTTGTTGATTTCTTGCCTGTTGTTGGAAGGAAATTGAAGAAGGAATCTGATGATATACCAACTGATCATGATCATTTTGCTTGAAAGAAAACATAATATATGATATGATGCTAATATCTTGGATTTGATCAACCACTGTATTTGGGGGATATACATGAGTATTAAGTACTTGTTAAATATTGTGATTGTAGAGATACGTCTGGTAATGAGATCTTCATTGGTAGGGACGACGATAGGGTTATCAAGATTTCTTGAAATTTTAAAGTCCTATTATATATACTACTAGAAATTAAGCTTTTGTGAAGAATGATGTGGCGTGTTTACGAAATTTGTTACGTACCTTGAGACAATAACATTAATGTGGTAAAATACATAAAAGAGACGTATGAAGTTGCGGCGAGTCGATTTAGTATATTGAAATATAACAGTCATATAATGATATCGATGTTTTTTGATGGTATCAATTTCATTATTTTATGGTAACAACATGTTACTTTCAATCGATATAACCTATGATACCCAAAAACACTTATTTTGAATAAAACTCCGTTATTAATAAATTTATATCGAGGCGTCTGGAAAATACAAACACAACCACTAATTAATTTTTAAAAAATAACCAACAAAAATCATTGAAGTAAATTGAAATTAGTAAAAACAATTATAGCTTTAAAACTTATATTATATATTATATAGTCTAGGGGTAAAGTTTAAACATTAGAACTTAATGATTATAAATTGAAATTTGGACTCACCTACATTGGTATACGTGTGTTATATAATAGTATTTTTCGTGTATATATCATAACCACACATATATAGTAAATCTTATTTATAACAATTTATTCATGTATATAATATTATAATAGAATCCCATCAAAAGATGCTCTCCATGCAAAAGATCGATAAATGTGTATCCTTGCGCACAAACTGTATATGATAGACTAAAGAGGCTGATCATTTCTTGATATCGTGCACGTATATAAACTGGTTTTATACCTATCCGGTGGTATAATATCATAATGATAAAATAGTATTTTTTTATTTGCATCATGATGGAAAATTAAAACATGGTGCAGGTTGTCAATCATGAATGGAGCTCAGTTAAAAATGTATTAGAGTTTTCTCTTATTTCTTCTCTTATAAAAAGATAATTCACACTATCGTAGCGTCCTTTTCATATATTGTTAATTTTGAAGGCAAGAAACGAGACCATTTTCAGCAACATCCATATACCCCGGAGAAAGGGAAATTACGTTCTTTCCTTTGGATAAAAAGCAAAGCGAAGCTCCATCTATATACTAGATTTAAACGTACTATTGGTGTTTGTTTAATCTTTCTTTTAAACTTTCTCTTATATGTTTTGGTTATAGCTTCTTGCTAGTTTAATTAAATTTTATTGTTAAATAATATTTATAAAATCATAGAAGCTAGTTTTATTAAATTTTGTTGTTAAATAATATTTATAAAATCATATCACTAGTTAGTACCACCATACAAATACTTTTTTTTGGTTTTCAGGTCCAATAATTTGATTAAAATAATGTATTATAAAACATATGGAAGCCCATATCCATCTGTAATCACACTGAGCAGTGGACGTGGACCAACATCCAACCAAGACCAAGAGAACGAATCATTGAAACATTTTAGGTTGGTGGTTAGGTTTCTATTTGCAATATATGATTCGAGATGCATACAGTATAAAAGAGTATTAAAATACTATTTGGTAATAACAAATGATTATATCTATGATTATGATAACAAAACAGAAAATTATTCTACTTAAACTCTTAATTACAAAGTGCTGGAAAATAATCGTTGGTTATCTTGAAACAAAGTAATTGTTTATTTAATCTTGATCACTTTAACAAGAAAATGTCAGGACATTTATCAAACTATCCATGAAAGAACCTTTCTTACGCTTCAATAAATGGTTTTTTTTAAGGGCATATCATTTGACATGTAACATATTATTATAGTCGGAACTTCAAAGTTCAAACTAGACGCTTTATGGATACCTATAATTATATTCTTTATCTTTTCCTACTATATAGGAACAAATGAATAAATAAATGAAGAAATGAATATATTTGCTTAAACTAAGGTCAGACAAACACAATGACAACTACTCGTAATTAAAAAGCAAAATTCTTACAATAAACATCTAAAAATTCAATTTACTCAAATAATCATTTGACTTTTTAATCCAAATCCGTCTTCATCATTCATCGGTCGTCTTCGGCTCATTTTTTGATTTTGTTCTTTAATTATTTTTGTTTCATGTTCTCAATGGATAATTAATGCATGGGAGATAAGAAAAGAAATGGAGTTTTTTTTTCTTTTTTTTTTAATACAAACATTCCAACGAAATTTTTACAATTTCATAACTAATATGAATGAATCAGAATACCTTTGGTTGTTGGAAAGTTTTCAATTTTCAATTTTCAATTCATTCAACAAACCAACCAAAAACGGTTTTCATTATAAATAATTTCAGTTCTACTTACCCATGAAATGTTTAACATTCCAATGGAATGTTTAAAACTAACATTTCAATTTCATTCAAAATTGACCAACCAAACACGTTATCAATTTTAACAAAATTCTAATTTCAATTTGATTTCCAATTTTAATTCATTTGCAAAATATTCTATGACCAAACTACCCCTAATAGTTTAGAGGGTGAGGCTATACCAACCTTCATCTCTAATCACTTGTCATACGCTCCTATTAAAAGTAAAAATCAAAATTTGTTATATTCTCTCTTGAAAAATCTTGGTGTTGAAAATGTTTTTTCAAAGGTTGAAAAATGCATTTTTTTAATCACTCTATAAAAACATAATTTATAGGGAATAAATAATAAAAAAAATATTTAAATAAACATTTTGGAAACTAGGAAAAAGAACTTTAATGTAAAGAGTTCAAAAAAACCACTTTTGTAACAAATTAAGAATTTCTGAAATGTAAATAAAAATCACTGCTCCAAGAACGATTTTAGCTAGGAAAACATTCAAAAACATCGTTCTATATTCAACATGATATCATCAACATTATAGCTTGCAAAGGACATTTTTTCCTTCTAAATGGCATTCGATTGAATCCAATGGATGACATCAGTCAAGATCAATGAATGCGGAAGGTTGATATCTAGCCAAAACGCTATGACTCCCCAAGTCCGCACAACAAGGACGCATCTCCTCAACAAATTGTCTGTATACTCGAGCTCCTTCCTGTAAACTAGACACAAAACATTAGGCACATCCATTCTTTTTTATCCATAGTTGGGATACGGTCTGCCAAAACTTACAAAGCTAGAATATTAAATAATAAACTACTCACGTTTATTTTGAATGAGAGAATGCATTATTTTTATGGCTAATGGAAATCAAACATGATTTCTTGTCCAACTCCTATTTTTATAATCCAAATACCATACACACGGTTAGGAAAAAAAATATAATGAAATACACAAGTGTAATTTATAATCCAAAAAACCCATCAATGGTTCAAGTGCAAGAAACCACATCCAAAAACATGAAATTTGTTATAATTTTTTTTACTAGGTTACCAATACTTTTCACTCTACACCTACTTTACATATATACTTTGTATGATTTAAGCTTATACTATTTTGGTTGACAAATACATCAGTTTACCACCGAAGTGTCCTTTAGGTACCATTTTCAACATAAAATCTATAATTTCAAAGTATGGGTTGGAAATAAATTAACTTACCATTCAATGTCCAAAAGAGACATTAATTTCATTTTGGACATATTTCTTCAATTATAGATGTGGACCATATTGTCATTCCATCAAGGACTGATCAATCCGATCCTAATCATCTTATTATTACTTTCTCAACGGTCCATTTATCACATTTGTTCAAAGTAAAACCAATGCATTTTGGTGCACGTATCCTTTCCCCCCAAAACAATTAGGTATGAACTATAAGAGGTTTGATGGAATTCGATGATTCGATTGATGTGCAGTAGGTACAGATATACATGAAGAAGGAGAATATACAGGAGATAAAATAGGATCTACAACAACTATTTGACTATTCTAAATAATTCAAATTACAAATGCTATTTTAATATATTGAGCGTGAGATCACTTAATATGCCCCCGCAAGATGGAAGTTCCGAAGATAAGTCCAATCTTGGATAGTAATAAGTGGAACCGTGTTTTGAGAAGGGGCTTTATGAGGACGTCAGCTAGTTGATCGTCACCTGAAATGTGGGTTACCTGTAAAGATCCATCTTGAACCTTTTCACGAACAAAATGGAAGTCCAAAGCTAGATGTTTCATACGTGAGTGAAAGACCGGATTTGCTGAATATATAGTAGCACTTAAGTTATCACAGTAAATAGTTGGAACCCGTGGGAGATGAAAACCAAGCTCTTTTAGAAGAGAACAAATCCATTGAATGTCAGTTGCGGTTGAAGCTACTGCTCGGAATTCTGCTTCGGTGGAACTTCTGGCTAGAGTAGTTTGTCTTTTTGAGCTCCAAGAAATAGGATTTGATCCGAGATAAACTATGTAGCCGGTAGTGCTTCTGTAATTATCTTTGCCGCAGGCCCAGTCGGCATCCGTAAATGCATGAAGATTTAGAGGTGAGTTGTGGCGTATTAGAAGACCATGATGAATTGTTCCTTGAAGATATCGTAACAGACGCTTGAGGGTTGCCCAATGAAGTGATGTGGGTGCATGCATGAATTGTGATAAACGGTTAACCGTAAAGGAGACCTCTGGGCGGGTTGGAGAAAGATATTGTAAAGCTCCAACAAGAGTGCGGTATCCGGTTGGGGATGGGTATGGTTCGCCACCATGTGACGTTAGAGGTTCGGAACATGTTATCGGTGTAGAAGTAGGTTTACAGTCACTCATTTTGGCTCTTGACATAAGATCACGAATATATTTTTGTTGTGAGAGAAGAAATCCATGAGGGTGTGGTAGAACCTCAATGCCAAGGAAGTATGATAAATGTCCAAGGTCTTTGAGAGAGAATTTAGAAGCCAACAGATTAATGAATTGAGTTAAAACAGATGGAGAAGGACCCGTAATTATTATGTCATCTACATAAACGAGAATAAAAATGGTGGAGGAAACAGTAGTAAGAGTAAAAAGAGAAGGGTCGGAGATAGTAGGGTGAAAACCCTGAGATAGTAAAAAAGTTTTTAATTCATCGTACCAAGCACGTGAAGCTTGACGAAGACCATAGATTGCCTTGTTTAGTTTACATACGTGGTTAGGAAAGGATGGATGAATAAAACCTGGTGGTCATGTAGACATTTTCATTTAGGGTTCCTTGTAAGAAAGCATTGCTTATGTCTAATTGGCGAAGAGACCATCGTTGAGAAATAGCAATAGAAAGTATGAGACGAAGAGTTGCGGGTTTTACAACGGGACTAAAAGTTTCGACATAATCAAGGCCGGGTCGTTGATGAAAACCCTTTGCAACGAGACGTGCTTTTAGGCGTTCTACCGACCCATCCGGATTATATTTTGTGCGGAAAACCCACTTGCACCCTACGAGATTAGGGGCAATAGTAGAAGGGACAAGGGTCCATGTTTTGTTTCGTTCTAATGCGTCAAACTCGTCTTACATGGCACGACGCCATGAGGGGTGTTTTAAAGCATGAGAGATGGTAGGTGGTTCAGAAATATTGGTGGTCGAGGTATTAAATAGAATAAATTCGGAGTTGTGGTATTTGGGGTTTGGCTTTGGGTTATTACGGGTGTTGGGTTTGGAAATAATTGGAGTGAGTTGATTAGTATTTGCAGGTGATGGGGTGAGGGCATTAGCATTGGTAGGAAGTGAGTGGTTGACAGGTGTTGAAGTTGAAGTTTGAATATTGGCAGAAATGGAGCTGGATGCTTGGGCGGAATTTTGGGGTGGGGTATTTGAACTTGTGGGGGTTGTTGGAGGATTGGGGGGAGGGTTATGATGGGTGGATTTGGCTGATGGTTGAATAGGTAGAAAGAAGGTGGCCCAGTCGTTGGAATTTTGAGATTTTAATGTGGAAGAGTTTGTAAGCTTTTCATACGAAAATATGTTTTCTATAAAAACAGTATGTCTAGAAGAGTAAATTGTAGAAGTTGTAGGGTCAAATGAATAATAAGCACTTTGTGTGGGAGAGTACCCCACAAAAATACAAGGTGTAGATCGAGAGTGAAGTTTATGTGGAGAATATGGTCGGAGCTATGGATAGATAAGCAACCAAAACTGCGTAATTTGAGGTAGTTTGGTTGTTTACCGAAAAGACGATAAAAAGGACAATTGTTTTGTAATGTGGGTGTAGGAAGTCTGTTAATTAGATATGTGGAAGTAGTAAAGGCAAATGGCCAAAAAATGACCGGAAGAGGTGCATGTGAAAGTAGAGACAAACCGGTTTCAACAATGTGCCGATGTCGTCTTTCGGCATATCCATTATGTTTTGGAGTATGGGGTGGAGAAGTGTTACACCCTCAAAATCCGCGTGCGGGGTTTTACCGCGAGGCGCGTGACATACCAGGATCTCAGTCATTAGTTACTCAGAACAACTCTATATGTACAAACATTCAAAATCAAAGTTTAACTTTAAATACTGCGGAAGCGTTAAATAAACCAGAAAACCCAAAACAATGTAACATGATCTAAAATGCGCAAACAAACGCGCCCAAGTATTATGCAAAACCAAATCATAATGTTTAAACAAACATAATCCCAAAAAAAACATTGTTTCATAGCATGCTAACAACACCATGATGCTGACCCGTGTAATGTGCTCCTAGGCAATAGCAACCTTAACCTGATAATAGCATACTAAAAGAGTCAACACAATGGTTGGTGAGTTCAAGAGTTTGCGTTAAACATAAAACAGTAACAGTTGCAAAATATAAGAGGTGTATTGAAATAGATAGCTAGTCTATGTTCATCAGTAATAATCATAGTGATTTCACGATTGAAGCTGACTGTGTTTCGTTTGTTGCCTCCTCCCACGACATACCAGGTCGTGACAATGTTCGTTAGGACAAAATTGCACCCGTTTGACCTCGAGTCGCACAGGTGGGGCTCGTCAGACCCAGTAGTACTACCCAAGATTTCCCGCTAATCATCATTATTAACAATCCGAAAGTGTGAGGACTTTCATAGTATTCAGCACTATATCATACTATACATAACTCATATAAAGTAAGCGTTTGTAAAACCAGTATGCTATCTTCCCCAAAAGAGAGTATGTAAAAGAGTGGGGCATGAACTCACCTGATGCGCGTAAGAAATTACTTAAGGCTTAACTTGACAAGAAAGAGTGGATAGACAACCCTCAGAGGTCACCTAGAACACATGAGTACATAAGTACGTGTACACAGAATCATAATGAAACCCTAAGTGCTCTACAAACCAAAGAACTCAAGGTTTTAGAAGACAAGACACATTTGACCCAGTTGACCCGTTTGACGCGTTGGTGACATTATAGGTGAAATTCCATTCAAACAAGCATAACAGTACATCACACATGATTAACATACAAACTGATCACATATGACACTTCATTAATCACATGTACTAACTAGATGATCATACAACCAGATTTCCCATACAAGTCATGCGAATCTCAAACAATTATCATGTTCAACATAGTTACAACACAACCAATGCATCATACATAGAATCAAATCATGCACGGCATGCCATGTGAAGCCACTCACGACTTCACACCCTAAACCCTGCCAATCCTACTAAGTAGGGGCCTCAGACTCGCACGCGTGTATGATGACCATCAACATATTATTTAACAGAATTCACATCAACCAAGATATTCAACCATGATCAACTACAATCCAAACAATAGCCTATCATAACCCCTATGACCCATTACCATGTAATCCTACAAACAGACCAAATCTGTCAACTAACCAATTTAGCATTCATACAACCCAAACAATACATTCTTCCACCTTAGAAACCATCCATGAACATACTAGCATGATCCTAATGTCCCAAACATGCTCAAATCATCATATTCAGGATTTTGCGCAAATAAAGTTTCCCTTTTAGGAAAGCACATCCCAAAATCTATCAAAGCACCCAATACATTCATGAATTCATTAACAATATACCAATTCAAACTCATGTTAACATCTAGACATGATCAACAACATCCAATCATCATAATTTATCAATCCTCATGAACAAAAGTTTCTACTTTTGGTAACCTATGAACTACAACATTCGTTCTTAGGTTTCTAGTATCAATATCATCAATCTAACACCCAATTATCATCATAAACACATTAACAACATCAATTCATCATCAAATCATAGCATTCATGCAAATAAAGTTACTATTATAAGTAACCTACGAACGACACATCAAAATCAAAGCTTTCTTGCATAATCAACGTTAACTAACATATATACAATCTAACTAACATAATAACATCAACAAACAATCAAAAATCGACATTCAACACCCAAATTCAAACCTAGGGTTTCGGCCATAAGTAAAAACCATCAAAAACATATAAAAATCCAACCTTTAAACGTGTATTGGCTTGGAATTGAAGATTCTAACGTGTTGTAGCACTTGAAATCGATCAAATCTGTGGCTTTGTTGGTGTTCTTGGCCGAAATCGCAAAGGGAGGGGGAGAGGGGGTGAGGTCGCGGCCGTAGGTGGTGTGTGGCTAGGGTTTTGATTTTTTTTTATTAATCCCTAATTACCATTTAAACCCTTGTAGTTTACATTTTATAAAAACTAGGCTTATAATTACTCTTTTAAAATGTTTTTAACTAGAGTAATAAACATATCAACTAATAATAACAATTATATGTCTTATCTTTGCAAGTTATAAAGTTCACCAATCAAATACACACGTTTCCACGTTACGCGATAAAATTCACAATTAATATTTAAATCACGTAATCACAACCAATAATCAACATAGAAATTATTGTTTAACATTATTAATTATTATTAAGTCACCAAAAGACAACTAGTGTGTGCTCACGACACGTGTATGCAAGACTTAACGGAACTAACAGAGTTTGGTAACGGAAAATTACCGGATGTCACAAGAAGTGAGATGTGAGATGCCACAAGAAGAAAAATAAGAGGCAAGTTTAATGTATTCACCCCCTTTGTCAGAAAAGAACTGTTTGATTGTTCGTTGAAAATATTTTCAACTAATTTTTGAAAGCGAATAAATGTAGAAAGGGAGTCTGACTTGCTTTTCAGTGGGTAGAGCCATATGTATTTAGTGTACTGGTCTACAAAAATGATATAATATTTGTAATTATCAATTGATTCAATCGGAGAACACCATACATCAGAAAAGATTAAATCAAGTGGAGCACTAGACGAGAGAGATGTAGTAGAAAAGGGCAAACGATGACTCTTATTGATATTGCAATCATTACAATTTTCATGAGATTTGGAATCAAAAGAAATAAATGATGACAATAACTTAAAAATTTTATTGTTGGGATGACCAAGCCGATGGTGCCAAGTAATGGAAGAGGTATGTTGCACGGAGTAAACAGATGGTTTGAGTGGACATTTTAGCTCATACATCCTGTGGATTGCCAGTCCCTGGAGTAGAGGGATTTTGTAAACCCGATCCTTGATAACAAAAACAAATGAATAAAATTCTATTAGTATATTGTTATCAAGGCCTAGACGAGATATAGATATAATATTACGAGCTAAGGATGGGACACAAAGAACATTTTTTAGAGTGAAAGATGTGTGTGATGTGCGAATAAAAATAGAGCCAATATGAGTTATGGGTAAACACGAACCATCACCGATAACAAGCTCCTCCGTGCCATCATATGGTGCATGTAGAGATAGGTTGTTTAGGTCATTGGTAACATGGTAAGAGGCTCCTGAGTCAAAAAGCCAGTTTGTTGTAGGTGAGCCGGGGATGTTCATCACATTTGCTTGTGCTCCATGAACCTGTGAATTTTTGTTATAAGATGGAATAGAAATACGTGGATTTACCTGTTTAAACGAAGGAAAATTAGCAAGAGAATGTCCTCTTAGAAAGCACCACTGACACTTTCCCAAGAAGGGTTGGTTTTCGGTGGATGCGTTGGCTGGTAATCCAGGCGATGGTAAATTTCCAGCGGCAGATGATGGCGTGTGAAACTGCCGAGTTGTATTCTGTTGGCGCGAGTGGTTCCATGGTTTGTTGTTTCCTTTGTTTTGAACGTAGAAAAATGAAGCTGGCTGGTGAATGCCACCATTCACGATCTGTTGGGCTAAAGTAAGCTCATGATTAATGAGTTTTTCATGTAGTTCATTGAAGGGTATGGTGTTGTCTCTAGCATGCACGCCATCCAGTACAGGCTTGTATGCGGTTGTGTCGAGCCCATTGAGAACGATTTCAATCACATCTTCTGGATCCATTGGTTTTCCAAGGATTGCCAGTTCATCAACTACCGATTTAATGGCCTGCATGTATTCGGTAATTGATTGGGTTGGAGTTTTAGTAGATTGCTTAACACGGTGTTGCAATTGTTTGATGTGCCCCCGTGATGGCGAAGCATAGGTGTTTGCCAGAATGTTCCATGCTTCATAAGATGAAGGTGCGTTGGTGATCAGAGGTACAATTTGAGGAGAAAGGCTGCCTACCAGAGCACCGAACAATAACCTGTCTTGGCGAAACCAGAGATTATAGTCCTTGTGATGAGAGGTCGAACCATCAGCTGCTTTGATTGGACTCGGTGCTGGATGTGTACCGTCTACGAACTTGTGTAAGTCAAGACCATGGAGAAGAGCTTCGATTTGAGTTTTCCACCCTAAGTAATTGGTAGGTGTGAGTTTTAGGGCAGTGGGGAAATTGACTATCGTGAGATCTTTTATCTGGTTATTGATAGTGATGAAGTTTTCGGAGTCTGACATACTTCTTTGAGGAGAAGGATGTGAGTTTACTGGAGTAGAGGAGGGTGCAGGAGAATTGATCGTATTTGGTGATGCAGAGCCTTGCTCTGATACCATATGAATTATAAGAGGTTTGATGGAATTCGATGATTCGATTGATGTGCAGTAGGTACAGATATACATAAAGAAGGAGAATATACAGGAGATAAAATAGGATTTACAATAACTATTTGACTATTCTAGATAATTCAAATTACAAATGCTATTTTAATATATTGAGCGGGAGATCACTTAATATTAGGGTTCAAACTGATTCGGTTTTGGTCAACAGCCGGTTCTTATTTAAAGCGGTTCAGGTTCACACCGGTTTATGTAGTGGAAAATGATCAAGTTCGGTTTAGAACTAAATGTTTTATATGGTTTGATTTGTTTTAACCGGTTTCAAAGGAGGGGCTACAAACAGGTCATTGGCCACAAACGATTCGGTTGGAATCAAGACCACTTTCACCCAAAATATTTTAAAACCGGATTCAGATCGGGTTTCAATTCCGTTACGGTTCGAGTAGCCGTATTTATCACCTGTAAGGCTGTAATGCATATGACGAATAAGAAGTTAAGAACCCACATGAGTAAAACAAGTGCCCAATGTCTCAAATCAGGCCCATATGTGCCCCTAAAAGGGGCAGGGTTCATAAACAACCCATGTGGTCTGGACTCTAGTGCCCCATTGACCATACCAACTAGAGGTGGACATAAAAACCGGGTTCGGACCCGACCCGGAACCGGGTACGGGTACGACCCGGTATATGCATACCCGGTTTGGACCCGAAAAAAACCCGTAGGGTTGGAACCGGGTATGATTTTCTAGAATTTCTTAAAACCTGACCCGAACCGGAACCGGTTGAACCCGGGTTGGACCCGGTTTTGACCGTTTTTTTTGTTTTTTTTAAAAAGTAGTCGTTTTTTAACTGCTATATAGCCGTTAGGATCGATTTTTGGCCTTTTTTTGTCACTTTTAGGCTTTTAAGTTAGTATAAATAGGTGTGGGTTAATATGGTTTAGTACCCAAGTCTCAAACGCAAAAACATAAGCAAAAAACGCAAAAAATACTCTCGTTTACTCTCGTTTTACACGTTCACCCTCTCGTTTTACACTTTCACTCTCTTCAATCTTGATATGGCTAACTCACGATCTTCCGTTGGTCAAGGTTCGTCCAACGCTCCTACCGTCATTCGTGTTCTTGCACACAATCTTAACATGAATGTTTGGTGCAATTGGGATATGGTTGAGTTGAGTGACGGGTCTGTAAAGGCTCGTTGCAAGTTTTGTGGAGCTTTGCTTGCTAAAGATTCTAACACGACTTTAAACAAACACATTAGCAAGAAGTTTTGTAAGTCGTTGAAAAGTAATCCGGATTCGCAACAAACACAATTGGGTGGAGACGGTGGAATCTTTAATTATGATGTTAATACGGTTCGAGATCGAATGGCGAAGTTCGTGATTCAAGAAGCTTTGCCTTTTAGTCACTTCGACAATCTTCGGTTGACCAACTTAATTCTAGAGACGCTTCAACCTCGTTACACCCACGTAAGTCGTACTACACTTAGACGTTATTGTTTAAAATTATGGAAACAAGCAAAAATAATTTAATTGTATTATTTGAAAATTTAAATACCGGTGTAAACTTAACTAGTGACGTTTGGTCGGCTCCACACGGTTTACCCGAATCGTACCTTTGCGTCACCGCTCATTGGGTGGATCCCAATTCATGGCAATTTATGAAACGTACGATTGCATTTGATCTTTTTCCGCATTCACACACCGGAGAATTTTTGTTTTACTTTTTAGATAATGTAATAAGTACTTTTAAATTACAAAATAAACTTTTTTCAATTGCATTTGATAACGCCTCTAACAACACAACCGCGGTTGAAAAATTAAAATTAAAATATCTTCCGATTGCAAACGGTGATTTTTTCCATACTCGTTGTGTTGCACATATTATTAATTTAGTAGTGCAAGACGGACTATCCGGGCAATATGTTAATAACTTTATTACATCTTTTCGATTTATGTTACATGACGTTTATAAAAAAAGTAGAAGAAGATATCAAGATTATAAACAACTTTGTAAGGATACGCACTCTAGATTTTTAGGTCCTAATTGGGATGTACCTACTCGATAGAATTCTACTTGTCACATGTTTGAATGTGCTTTAAAACAAAAGGGCACTTTGAAAGCTTTTCATAATAGTCTTTCGGATAATGGTGAAGCCGACCCATTTCCGGATGCGGGTTGGGAGAATCTTCAACGTCTATCCGAGTTTCTTGAGGTTTTTAAAAACTCAACAACAAAATTATCGGGAGTTTATTATTCCACTAGTTATTCGGTGCTTCAAGAATTATATTTTATGTCTTTGAATTTTAAAAATTTTCAAAATAAAAATAATATGTTTAATCAAATGATAGAACCAATGAAAAAAAAGTTTAAAAAATATTTTAAGGACTTATCACTCGTTTTTACGTGTGCCGCCGCTTTAAATCCGTTTCTAAATGTTGCGGGGGTTGAATGTTTGATAGATGAGATAAATGACAAGTTGGATATGTATGACGAAAACCCTAATTTTTCAAACGAGGCAAAAGAAAATTTTAATCATAGTTTGAAAATAATTTATAATTTTTATTTAAATTATAATGGGCCTAACGTTAACATAACCATGCCAAGCGAATCAACCTCAAGTGCTAGTACATCGGTTAAAGACCCAGTTTTGACTATGTTGAATGTTGTCCGAGATGTGACGGCTAAACGACAAAGGGGTAACGCCCCAACAAGTGAGCTCGGTAGATATAGTGGAACGGATTTTATTTCCACTATGACTACCGAAGATTATCGTGCATTCGATATTTTGGCTTGGTGGAAAGGAAAAGAATCTCAATTTCCGATTCTTTCTGCTATGGGTTGTTATTTACTAAGCGTCCAAGCTTCTACGGTAGCTTCGGAATCTGCTTTTTCTCTTAGTGGCAGGGTAATATCATTACGGAGAACAAGACTAACTCCGGAAGCAGTGGAGATATGCATTTGTTTAAAGGATCACTTAGACGCAGCGGATCGTATACAAGACCAAACAAGCCTCGAAGACGAGATTACACTCGAAGCTAAAGTACATGATGAAGAGGTAGAAGACGGAGTATCTTCTGGCATATCCGATGAAGAATTAGCATTTGATCAAGCATTTCGTAGTAGATAAAATTTGACGATATTGTTATTTTTTATTGATTCATTTATGTATTTTTAAGTTGTTTTAATATTATATGTCTTTCATGTTCTTTTTAAATTTCTTTGTCATTCAAGTGTTTTATATAAAAAGTATTTAATATTTGTATATTATAAGTGTAACATTTTCTGCCCAAGATTTGTATATATTTATATATTAAGTTGTTTAAATTTTTGTCATTCAAGTGAACCCGGATAGGAAAAGAAAAATAAAAAGAAAAAAAGAAAGAAAATATAAGAAAAAGAAAACATACGACCCGGTGTTCGACACACACACAAGAAAAGAAAAAAAGAAAAAAAAAAAAAAAAACCCGGTTGAACCCGGGTTTCATACCCGAACCGAACCCGACCCGACCCTACCCGGATATACCGGGTAGGGTTTGTATCCCGCTGAACCCGACCCGGGTTCGTACCCGGGTTCACCAATACCCGGGTACAAAAAACCCGGTTGGGCACAAACCCGGTTTGTACCCGGACCCGGGTAGTGCCCAAACCCGATTTGCCCATCTCTAATACCAACCGGATCAATAACTTTGCTTCTTAATTTTACTATTATATTATAGATACTCGCCTTTCAAAAAAAATTATATTATAGATACTGGATAGATTTTTTTTGAATGACAAACATATGATCTCGCTTCGAAGGATAGATATTATTTTAATCGGGTCTATCTATTCGTTTTTTAGCCGGGACCGTACCTCCAACCCCCTTAGGAGAAAACTTATTGTTGAGAAAACCCCATGGCTCAACTCTATGTATTTTGTTCAGAGTGAGACTTGAACTCATGACCTCCTCTTATTTAAATGTTATGAATACCTTATCTTAACTAATTGGACTATGTAATACTAGACGGATAGATGTAGGTGGTAGTTGTGGGCACGGGTTTCTAGCTCCATAGTTTATTCATGAAAGAAGATTTAATATACTTTAATTTTTAGGGTTGGTATAACAAAAACCAATGTATATTAATAGAAAAATTACTCGATCTAGTTTTGGTGTATTTAAAATCCATCAACTTATAAAAAAAACATGAAAAGACATCGTTGAACCAGTTTTAAATAATAAAGTCCTAAACTTATTAAAAACATACATACTGATATCTTTTTTAAATAATGGCTTGTTAAGTCTTAAATGGATGAAAATAAGATAAAATAGTTCTTTAAGAAAAAGATGAATGTTACTTTATCAAAGTATTGACTATTACTATTTAAGACCTAATAATTTATAATTAAAAATATCCAAAAGTACCTGAATTTTTGATAAATTTTTGAACTTTACTATATACAAGAGAATGAACTTTAATATATAAAAATTAGTTTATTGGTTTTTACGTGTATTATATACAAGAGAATGAACTTTAATATACCAAAGTTAGGTTAGGAGCAACAAGAAAGCATATTAGTATTTTTATAATCTTAACCAATATGTTAATTATGATGTTATTTGCATAAATTTAACAAATACGATTTGGCCTTTTCCATATGTCATAGTCTATAAGGATTTCTTTAAGAATTAAACAAAGGCAAAGAAATCAAAGTTAGCAACCGCTTTATCAAGAATGGACCACATATGAATTCATACATCTGTAAATATAATGTTACATATATGAATATAACCAATTGCATCTAGAAAAACCTTTCATTCTCATATTATTTTAGCCAGCTTAATATAAGATGAAAAATGCCACCTAAAATTAAATCAATAGACTAACGTAGAGGTCTTGATAGACCTGATTTCACATTAAATCATGAATTAAAGCATTGAATAGTGGTTTTTAATCTTTGTAAGCCAAAACAAAACCCTTGAAAAATTAGAACCGAAACGAACAAAACGAACAGTTATTATGGTTTCGTTATACGGTTCGAGTCCTTTGGGCATATTGAACTTTCAAAAAAGTTTGCACTTCTTGGGCCAACACAAAACTTTTAGACTCGGTAAAATTGTAATGGCTACATGTTTAAGAAATCATTAGTAAAACTTAAAGGTGAAAAACAAACCAGTTACGAGTTCAATCTGTTTTATTCGTATGAATTTGACTATAAACACCAAGCGTATAACATGATGCATATTATACAATTACATCTACGCTCGTTCGGTCAAAGTCCGTATTCACTAAATCTTAGTAAATTTTTCTAACAAAATATGTTTCTAAAGTCGAAATTAATTTTTTACACAATCGCACATTTTATCTAACGAATGTTAAATTGTTTTAAGGTTCTTATTTCTTAATTTCATATTTGAGCTTCAAATGAACTTTTACAAATAGCATACTTAGCTGTATATTTCCAAATTTGCTTGCATTTTTCTTGTTTGGTTTGCATACTTGCCTTATAAATACTTATTTAAGATTATTAATTTTATTGTAGAATTTATTTTTACAATATAGACAATAAGAGGTGGCGTTTGGCCCATTATGTTTTTTTGAAAAGTTTTAGAATTCATAAAAGAATAAGATTTAGATATGAGATTTAAAGAATTTAAAACTATGTCAAAGGAAATAAAACTTACGATAAAATTGGCTGAGAAAATAATGATGTTTAACTTGTAAATTTGTTGCGGACGTTGTAATAAGGTAATGGTGGCCGTTGTGACCACGAAGGTGAAGAGGCAAACCCGACGTAGGTGACCATAACCATGGAGGCAATATTGCTGCAGCAATGACAACGGTGGTCGAAGAGTGCATGTTGGTGCTGACGATAACTATGAGATAAGAGATTTCAAAGTTTAGAGGTATTTTTTTTTACTTCTATAGTTCCCCTCAAACATATTACCTTTTGAATTAATACCTGAGTACTTAAAAAAAATATATAAATTATAATCTAATTGACATCTAACTAGTTATAAATTTTGAAAAGTTCTATTAGAAAATGAAATAAAAGAACACAAAGCTACAGGCACGCTAAACGCTAGTGTATACTCTTAGCAATATAACTTGCAAAAGAAATTTGTAAGAGCTTATTTTTCTTTCAAAATAAGGTTTGCTTTCGATTATATTCAAGCATCCAAATAATACACTTGCTTTTAACGGATATTGATGCAACTTTGTCGGGAAATACATCTTCATTGTTACGTACTTAAGAACATAAAATAGGACCTTTGGATGACAAATTACTTTTAGTATAAGATTTTAAATACATATACAGGCTACAGGTGTGAAAAAGACACTTGAAGAGGTAAAACGACCCAAACTAGAACCAGTATTGTAACCAGTTAGGGTTGAACTAGAACCATCGATTTGTAATCGGCTTATAGCATGTCTCATTCAAACGAGTTTCAAACCATTTTAACCTGAATCGAACCAGTCATGGCCGCTCAAAAAACCAGAACTAGGCTGAATATAACCGATCACCTCTTCAAAATGCGGTTCATGACGCAAACCAATTTCACGAAGAACCGGTTTTGACTTTCGTTGACCCAAAGCAAAGCAGTTTCGGAAGAAAAAAAACAATTTGTACCCCTCTAATACAGCTTACGCTTTACAAGTTACATAGAGGGCATAAACCTATGTCCTACGCTACAATATTGGTTTTACAAGGCCAATTACAATGTTGCGGTTTTGGGGATTGGGGGACTTTAGATTGCAAAGGAGAGGAGAAAAGAGGTGTTCATGTGGAAGAATGCTCTTGAACGGGTTTCATGAGGGGAATGAAAACAAGGAAAGCTTGCTCATTCGCTCTTTTAATTAAGCCCGAAAGTTAATATTTACAAGTTGAATTCAAAATAACAGTACAATTTCAACATTGCATTTATGTAACATATTATTTTTATTAAAATTGGAAAAGAGAAAACGAGCTAGCTTTATGACCCACAAGCTGAATCGGTTACTTTACATGCCAAGCCAAATTGGCGTTTAACCTTAACCTTATGACCGGGCCCAAGCCGAAGCTAGCTTGGCTCACTCGTTCAACAGCCCAACTGGATAGTATATACGAACTTTACAATTTTATATGTGGGATAATGTTTTATAAGCCCCAAGACTGATATAGCCCATTTACAGATTATACAATTTTCATTGGCTTAATGTTTAATCCGATGTTCTTTATGATCAAGCAGAATTCAAGTTTGGTTCGGTTTCATAAAATCTACATAGTGCCTACCACTATGTCCATGAGATGTCCCAAAATACATCAATCCTATAGCACTGGTTACTAATCATCTTACCCTACATTGTAAATGATTCACTTTCATTTTCAACTAAAGTCATTGTTTCTAACTCGACACAAAATAAAAGATGTTGAATGCATTCACTTGAAATGAAAGTCCAACAGATGCTGGCCATGACGGAGGGAGCACCCTCGTAAGCACAAGCAAACACACACAAGCACAGGCCACAAGCACAAGCAAACCGAATTCAGATTTCAAATTAAGTTTTGGTGGTTTGGCTCGGCTTTTAGTGTCCAAACCACATGTTGAGCAACCTTAGTTTGAATTATACATATACAGGTATAGATCAAGAAATAGAATAAGCATGAGGCAGTCCAAAAAGTGAAGTGCATACCTGTGGAAGTAGCTTAGCCATATCATGAAGAAAGCTAACAAATAGCTTCTGTGAGCATTATTATTAATTGATTGCTGCTGCAGTTAGTCATTCTCCATCCACTGTCATTATAGGCAATAATAGAATGGTACAACCTAATCAAGTCAAAACAAAGAGAAGGCATGTAACTGTAACTGTTGTGCTGATGATCATCCATGCTTTTAAGAGAACTGATAAAAAAATAGGATGAAGTCGATACTGATGGATACATTTTCAACTTTTGACAATATTGTATGCATACATTCTGTTGAAAATAGACATGTTGCAAGTATGTCTACTGCAAGTAAAGCAATGCATTTCTGGCTCTTGGTGACATTACAATGAGGCTATGGTATTGATTCTCTATTTAACAATTAGTACTCAACACTTGTATCAAAACAAAAGGAAGTCATTTGAACTTGTAAATCTTATTGCTTGTATTGAACTCTAAAATATGCTCCACCAACCAATCTGTTACCTACATCTGTATACAACTGTTTGATGAAAAATGATTCTCAACACATCAAGAAACTCATCGCGCTTTCCTACGGGACTTGAATCGAGATGGGGGAGAAGGGGAATATTCCACTGGTAACGGGGGTGGCTCTAGTTCACCAGAAAGCATTGCCACAACTTCTTTCATAGAAGGCCGAAGTGCAGGGGACTTTTGCAGGCAAAGAAGTGCTACAACAATACAAACTAGAGCTTGTTCTCTATCTAAACATTGAATAGATTGATCCACGAGATCTATAAGTTTCCCTGAACGAGCAAGATGACGGGCCCATGACAGAAGATTAGCGCGTTGAAATTCAGACATGGGTGATCCAGTCACTTGAAGCGGCCTCCTTCCAGCAATGAGAACTAATAGTAGAACCCCAAAGCTATAAACATCACACTTTTCTGAAAGATCACCCCCGCATGAATACTCCGGGGCAACATAACACACAGTTCCCCTCATACTTGGTGTACTGCTAATACCACCGCTTTTAGGTATATCACCACTAACAGAATCATGACTAGTGTATCGTGTCCGCCAAAGGTCACCACTAAATCCATCCAACCACCAATCTACACTACCTTTGCTACCCCTGCTTCGGCTCCTTTTCTTCTTTCTTTCCATATATGATGCATCATCTTTTGGCCACCAGTCATCGTTAATATTATGATTACCTGATTCTTTCAACTGCTGCTTCTTGTTCTTCTTTTTCTTTCTCGCGAGTTCATCACAATATTCCTCCTTCCACCATTCCCTAGCAGGCCTTCTCTTCGGTTTCTTCACATTCTTATCCTCATCCAACGACATCCACCAATCCAATCGTTTTCTATTCTTCTTTTCTAATTTTCCAGTTTGCACTGCGCTGGATGACGCCCCTGTCGTGATCCACTCCGACTTCGGTCTCTCCTTCTTGATCTCGCTCCCAATCCACTCCATCACATAATCCTTCACACGCCCAGATTCCGACATACCATTGTCTTGTTTCCACCACCAATCCTTCCCCGAAACACTCTTTTTCCTCCCATTTTTCTTCAAACTACCACCGCCACCACTCTCCACACTCATAGCATCAAGATTCCCCTCTGATGGACTCAAATCCCCCGCCCCACCCATCCTTGGCGACTGCGTAAACGTCTCAGGTGACGTCTCAGCAATCGGAACAGTAACAAAACTCTCAGGTGACTGATTATCCTGAACCACACTAAACTCCTCACACACTGTAGTTGTTGCTAGACTCTCAGTCTCCTCAAAAACAGATCCATTATCCTCCACCACTGAATTCCCCATCTTTTTCCCCTCATCAATCTTACCACTCAAGTCAACTCGACACTCATCTTCAGGTTTTAACCTAGCTAAACCGAAATCCCCAATCTTCGCTTTGAAATTGTGATCCAACAGTATATTACTAGGCTTTATATCACCATGAATAATCGGCGGATCGCAATAATGATGAAGATATTCAATACCTTTAGCGATATCTATCGCAATCGAAAGCCGAATCTTCCAATCCTTTAGCTCCACACACTTCCGATGAAGCAAACAATCCTGTAAGCTTCCGTTCGGCATCAGCTCGTAAACAAGCACCATCCGCCGTCGTCTCCGATCGGAAGAAAATCCGATCACCGAGAGAATCCGATCCGATTCAACTTTTCCGGCGAAGAAGAGCTCGTTTTGAAACTCACGCTCACCTTGCAGAGAACCAGCGTCCATGACCTTAACCGCCACATCCTGGTGGTTAGCTAGGGTTCCGCGGTAGACGGAGCCAAAACCGCCTTGGCCGAGGCGGTTGGAGGCGGAGAAGGAGGCGGTGGCGGAGCGGAGGGCGGCGTAGGAGAACTTGTGCGGTGGTTTACCGTCGGAAGGGGCGGTGCGCTTGCGTGTTGTGCACTTGCGGAAGCAGAAGGTTAGGGCTATGAGGAAGGTGAAGGCGACGGTTAGCGGTGGCACAAGGTGGTGGTGATGGTGGTCCGGTGGCGGTGGCGGTGACGGAGGTGGGTGTGGTTGGGGAGACGGTGATGCATAGGGTCTAGAAGGCATGATTGAGAGTGAAAATGTTTTGAGAGAGAGAGAGATTTATTATCTGAACAGCTATAGGATCAGAGGATCTCTGTGTGTTTTGACTTTTTTTTCATCTTCTTGTGACTGCCAAATGACAAAGTCTTGAATATAAAAATAAGTGAAAATTATACTAGTCGACTATAAATTTTTATAAACCGTTGGAAGGCGAAACAAAATAATTGGTTGGTTTGAGGGTTCTCTATAATAATTAAACTTAGGATTAGAGTAATTAAGCTTTTTTTAGGAAAAATGGTTCTAGCATTGTTTACGATGGTTTACTGTAATTTAATTTTGAAATAATTAATAGTAAAGTAACATTCTTCGTTTATAAAAAGGATCTACATAATTCAATCAATGGTATGGTTTTAATAGTGTTATGGTTTAATGTTTATTTAAGTTAAATGTATTTAACACTTAGAATTTTTTATTAAAAGCTAATAATTTATTAACAAGTAGTAAATTGGTTCAAATATTAAACCGTCAAAATTAAATTGTAAACTACTAATCCAGTAGAATATGCATGTTCAAGTTCCAACCAACTAACCCAACCTAACCGGTTTGGTCTCATTTTCCTCTTACTAGTATATCTTAAAATTTTTGTTAAGACCAGTCGAACAATAACATGAATGCCCCGGTAGTCGATTTAAGCTTACATTTAACTATATAATATAAAAGACATTTGACTATAGTTACCCATACGTGAGTTCTAATTATTTATAAATACAATACACATTTTATTTAACGGCAATTTAATTTTTATAAAATCAGTTTTTATAATCCGCTTGTTGTTCATTTTATGTTACACGGATTTTCATGAATTTTGATGATTATAAATACCAAATTACATTAGGGGAAAGACAATAGACCAATACGTTTTGAGATATTAAATCCTAAACCGGAATTAATAAAAAAGAGTTGGAGGGCCAGATATGGAGATTGTAATAGTGAGCAATCAACGGCTTTGCGTGTATCCGTTAATTTATTTGCGATTAAAAAAGGTTTTTACTTGGTCAATGATAGCACCTGCCATTGACCAGTGTAACGCACTCTTCCTAAAAATATTTTGTTTTATCTTCAACAAATATAGAAGTTTTTAGTTTGACTTTTAATCGATTAGATTTCGTAAAATTTATATAATATAACGTTAACTAAGAAAGTGAATGAGTAAATAGTGAATTACATCCGTTTTATTTTATTAAATATCATTTTTGTTATAGAAAATGATTAAAATTTATTTACCTGTTATGACTTATTTAGTATCATAGGTTTAAATAATATAATAATATGGCATTATGGCTTTTAATAACTAGGGGCAACGTTAAATGTGAATAATTTTACAAAGTCCTTTTCTTGTTTTAATCGTTTTAATTAAGTTGAATTTGATTGTCATATTGTGATCAATAATTTTATAAAGGGTGTAGCAGGTGAGGCGTGAGACATGCACTTTATATACATTAATTGTTTCCAACTTTCACCTAATATAATCGGCTAAAATCAACAATTTAGATTATAATATATAGTATTAGATTAGATTGATTCATTGATCGAATTTATCCTTCAACTAAAACAAAAACACTTCTTTCTTTTTATCATCAATGACAATTTTACTCGTACAAGGATTATAAATTTCCACCTATTTATAATCCGATTTTTAACCGATGTTGTTAAAAAGAAAAATAATTATCTTATTTCGCTCGTAATTATCATTGTAAGTCAAAATTAAATATATTTAAATGTAAATTTATAATGATTGCGTGAGTGAGATTTTTGTAATATGGTGATGAAGATAAATCATGAGTGTTATAACTAAATTGTTTGTCTAAACTATTATCGGCTATTAATGAAAGTATGGATTATAAAAGATCTAATTTGCCTACTAAAAAATTTAACCAATAATATTATGCTTGGATACTAAATATTAAATATATAATAGTGTAATTTGTCAAACCTTATATTTGTGACAATATATAAAAAAAGGTAAAGAAAAAGGAGGATAGAAGAGAATAAGATGCTTTAGCTTTAAGCTCTAAAATCCATGCATCAAACCTTTTACTCTTTTGATGAGCCCCAGCCTTTCCCACGAACATTGTGATTTTGAAGATTTAAGAAGAAAAAAGTAACCATGATAACTTAATGGGTAAAAAGTGGGTCCAAATTTTGAACCGAGATGATTTCTTGCTCCGATTCGTCGCAATCAACCTCTTCCTCACACATATCACCGTTACACCACAATTTCTCTTCAAACGAATTGATTTTTGTATGCAACACAATGTTATTGTGTATTAGTGGTAACTAGAAAGCAAAACCGCACGTTATAGGAAAATATTCAAATACTATCGATCAAATCTATTAAGTTCGTCAAGAGTTAACATTAGCAATACGTTAGGAATAAATTTGCAAATTAACATGTTAATTAACAAAACTTATCCATATCATAAATCATAATATATGTTACACAACGGATTAAACTAAGTTTACAATTTTCAAATAAATGTGAACTGTCTTACGGTTATTGATACATTAGTTGATTTCCTGGTTTCTCTTGCTTTCCTGTATTAATTTCTGGTGCAAAACTGAGTATAACGTTGATGAAGAGATGGGGATGCAACTTTAATGAATAAAAAATATCAAATGAAAGTTAAAAGGGTTTAAATCAAAGTTAGTTTTTCAAAAAAAAAATTAAAACAAATAAGCAACAATAGATGATGGAATATTGTATTCTATTTATCATTCTTTGTTTGGAGAAATACAAGTTTTAGTGTTTCAACCGATCAGATCACCTAGGTCCATTCGATTTTAAATTCTAGTTGAAGACTGAAAAATGATGATACACATAAAAAGTGCCAAGTACATCTCTGAGTATGTATACACAGTATAATGTTTGTTGTTTGGGCACATAATAATATTATGAGTTCAAACCACTAAAATAAAATAAGATGTTAAGTGCTTGTCTTTTTAGAGACATCCTGATGGGCAATTAATATATTTTTTTCATCGATCGGTGAAGGTTTATATTTTAAGCTTGTGAATCTATGATATAATCACCTATTGACATTGATGATAACACTGACAAAAGTTATTAAGATGATTAATAAAGAAGTTTAAAAAATTGAAGGGTCGATACTACAATGTGCAAGTTTAGTGGTGTTAATATGAGTTTTGTGTACTAACTGGTAAAAAATGAAATCAAATCATTTAATTTGTCTGTTTTTGATTTGTTTATATCAATACAATGGTTATTGTTAGGCCAATCTATCTGCTTGGACCCACCTATTAGCTTAGCTTGAACCTTTGCTCGAATAAGTTTGAATAAAGGTCCTCACGTATAATTTTTCTCTGCACAACCTAAAAACAATTTATAAAGGGCTCTTGATTTAATAGTATCTTTTATGTACGCAGGATGTACCTGCACAAAAGATTAAGAGTTCAAGTTCGATAAAAATTTTAGAATATAATCATAAGCGTATACCGTTAAATAAATAAAGGAAAAAAAGCTAAAAGCCACTCCAAATGGTACTAAGCCACGTGTGGAGACTCGGCCTGCTCTTGACCCCATAAGTCATAGTTATTAACCAACATCATGGCCTATTTCTTCTGGATCACATTGCAATCCACGTATCCAGCTTATTGTAGGGTCCGTGTTTTATTGGACTCGAGTCAAAATGGAACTAACAATACTTCTTCTAGATCACATAGCATTCCGTGTTTTTTTTTATAAATTTTTAGCATAAGCATAACATCAAGTAGGATTATTGATTATACTTGGAATAGACAAGTACATATACACAAACAAAACTAGAAAATCTATTAAGGTTGTCTCCAATATATAAACCGGATATGTAGCGCGAAATATAAAATGTAAAATTGACACACTATTTAAAATTTGTTTGTTGGATGTTCCAAAGTAAAATATAAATTCGGAGTCTTGTTTTCCAATTAACATGAATTAATGAAATTTATATAAATATTTTTACAACAAAATTGCATGTTTCTTGATTTTTAATATTTCTTAACAATTTAAATGAATATTTTTACTACCATTTTAGCTGGTCTTTCCAACAAACCCATTTGAATTATGATCATAAAGTATTCATTATTTGTACAACAGATCACCACATGCCACACAATCATTTGATAAATGACTCCAATTTTCACATTGTGCCCCGACCTAATCTTCAACCATACGCCTTTGATAAAGTATGCAATTATTCATTACTAATTTTAGTAAAACCGTGTACACTTCTTGAAAAATAAAATATTAATATAATAAAATTTTATTAATTATAAAATAATATTCTAAAATATGATATTGTATAACTGAAATTACGTATGAATAAGGACCATAAGTATTAAAACAATGATATCATCTTTTTTAAATAATTATTTTTAAAATTTTTTCCCAAAAAAATAAACATTTTGTTTTAAAACAAACCGTATAAAAATATCAATTTTTAAAATTTTTCTTATTATAACTCCCAAATTAATAACTTTTGGCTTTTAAAAATTTACTTTTTAAAAGCACCAAATTTAAAATATTTTGTATTTTTAAAAAAGTATGATATTTTAGAAAAATTTATTATTTTATAAAAATTTATTTTTTTAGAGATAACATTAATAAAAAAATCTCTTTCTTAATTTATTAAAAACTATTTTAATCTAAAAATATGTAAAATAATACTATTAGTAATTAAGGTAATTATTTAATACGATGAAGAAATGAGAAAATTTTGATGAAAATGATTATAGTGCTTCAATGTCATCACAAGTTACTATTTTATTAAAGTATGAAGATTCATAAAACTTGTGGCGGTTAATGGCTACACATGGTATAATTTAAGATTTATGTTTTGGATTGACAAAATCATTTTGTCCGACTCTAGTCTAGAATGAATCACCATATAATTAATTATACCCATTTGATGATATGTTAAACACGTATTGTTAGGAAATATTTTTTGAAATAAATTAAGGTAGTATCTGATACATATAAATTTAAACTGGAATAAAATGAAGTATTTTGCTGGAATGAAAAAAGATGTTTGTTATTCATTTAATAATTAAATAAACCATTACATAAAAAATATGTTTCCTTCCATTTTAATAATCTTCATTTCTTGAAGGATAGATGTTTTTTTCATTCCTTTAAAGAAATGTATTGTTTTTCTAATTCATGACCCGAACAGAGTATAGAACAATGACCCAACACGTGTTTCCACCAATCACCACCATTAACACCATCAACACCACCAACCAACCATCACCAACACCATCGCCCTCACCCCCATCACCAACCACCACGAACCACCACCATCAACACTACCAGCACCAACATCACCAACGCCACCACCAACCGCCGCCACCACCACCCCCATCAACAACAACCACCAACCATCACCACAACAACCACCACCACCAACCACCAACCACCACCACCACTACGACGTCACTAACCATTACCACCACCGCCAGCAAGAACCACCATCGCCGCCACCAACCTCCGCCACCAACCTCCGCCACCAATAACCACTACCACCAACCAGCACCACCATCAATCATAGTTGTTAAAGGCGCGAGATGCACTCTAGGCGATTTGTTGAGACTATGGCCTAGGCGAAAAGCGCAAAAAAACGTGGGACTAAGAAAAAAAACTCACTAAAATAAAAACAATTTAAATATTATTATGTAATGAAGACTAACACTTCTTTCAAATATAAAAAAAATTCAAGACCATAATTTTCAACATAAAATATTAAAATCATCTTAACTATAAAAAAATCAAAAACAAAATGTTCATACTTGAATACAAATAGTTCATAAAGTAATAAGTAGTAAAACTAGAATTACCAAAGTTCATTATTATTTAAAATCTTCATCTTCCTTCACTTCCTCATAATCTTCATCAATCAATTTTTTGAAGTAGAAGGTTTTAAAAAATTATTTATTACCATTTACAGTATTTGAACGATTTGAACATTGATTTATTGTCTTTTTAAATGAAGTGTTGTATTTTGGACTGTCTTTATTTTGTGGCCTAGTCTCACTAGACGACAACTTTTAACAATTATGCTAAACCTCCACTACAACCGGCACCATCGCATTACATTCATTTAATTTTTCATGTTTACTCGACAACACAAAGTAATGATTGATTTCATTTTCATAGGTCAACCAAACATAACAATAGAATGGTAATTATATATTTCATTAACTTATGCATTTTATTCACTTGTTCATTCTATTATCTCATACCAAACAAATCCCAACTAAAGAAACTGTGACATTATTTTTTAATACTTAAGCAGTACTTCAAATCGTTAAAAAGTCAAATATTTAAATTGTAAACTAAGAGAATAAAAAATAAACTATAAGACTAAATAACGATGTGAAATAATTATGTGTATGATCATACATTTTACACTTAAAAGCCGAATTCAAATATATTCCGAAAAGATAGAAAACCATCTGAAATTAGAACCTTGGCTCTAGAAGAAGGAATTTAGACTTGTGCGTCGAACAAACCACGCTTGGCTGCTTATCAAAGCGGTATGACGATCTCGTCTCAACTTTAAGTTAATAAAGAGTTATCCCCCTTCCATAGATTTTTATTCATATCCAAGTTGCTTATATAATACATGTTATCTTTTGGATTAATCTCATATAAAAAGTTTAGTAAAACTACGTTCTAACCAACTTTGACACACAAGTATATATAAACAATAGTTTACAGGTATCGTGTTCAACTTACTCAAGTATATATAAACAATAGTTTATAGGTATTGTGTTCAACTTGATTAGAGTTTCATACCAACAAAGGTTGTGTCTAGATTTAATTTAATGTAAAATTGTAAATGAGATATTGATTTTTAAGTTGAGACACTTATAATGAAAACTGAGATAAAGGAATGTGTATCAAGTTTGCCTATCTAACACCTATAATTTTGAAATCAAATATGCAAAGAACTCATATAATATTATCAATTTAAATCCACAACATTACCAATGATTTTTAGTTATAGTGGTTGAAGTTATGTACCCTAAAACTTTATTAAAATATGAGAAAGTCTTGGATTTAAATTCTATCTGTGATTAAAAAAGAGGTTTTAGATTGGGTCAGTTGGTTTTTTCTCACATACGGTGAGTTTCCTTCTGAATGTGATTTTGGGTTGCATACTCGATTAATGGAGATGATTAGATTGGCCAACGGCCCGTCAAAATCTACTTAGCCATTCAAAAAAATCCGCATCCTTTTCCAATCTCAGATAATTTTAACTAATAGAAGACATGTAAGTTCCAAATATCACCAATTAAAATTAATACAAAACTAAAGATACCCAAAACTTTTACCGTCTAAACAAGCTATAGATAGTTGTTCATCATACTTTGATTCAAAATTTCAAATGTTAGCTTGATATATACAATCTTTGGCAAATAAAAGTTCTAAAACTCCTTAGGCCCAACCGCCCAAAGGTTTTGTAGTTTTTTAATTAAAGCCCAATTTAGCTTGCGCCTGTTTCTTCTTGTATACTAAGCAAAAAATTAAAAAATTCAATTTTCGGAAGGATGAGGTTATTTTGCAAAGTGTATTTTTGCTATAAAGTGTGAGAAGACACAATGAGGTTAAAAAAGTCACAAAAAAATTATATCTCACAATCTAAATCGAATTTCAAAAAAGTACTTCGGAGTCTCTGTTCTTCTCGTCGTGCTCTTTCAGAAAAAACAAAAAAAAATTCATTGTGTTTTTTAAGACACAATGACTTCATTGTGTCTTTCATAATGATACAATACGTCATTGTGTCTTTCATAAATGACACAATAAAAAACGTTAATTTTTTATTTTTTTATTTTTCGTTTATTTTTTTCTTAGTAAGGACGGCTAGGGGAACAAAAGCTCGGAATTACTTTTCTGAAATTCGATTTAGATTGTGAGATATAATTTTTTTGTGACTTTTTTTGACTCATTTTGTCTTTTCATACTTTGTAAGAAAAATACACTTTATATTTGAACCTCTTTCTTTTCTTTTCAGAAAACAGTTTCTGTTTGACGCTGCTAATCAAACCGCCTATTCGCCGACCACCGACCGCCGATGAAGTTCGAGCTCTTCCGTCGACCGACTCTTAATCAGTTATTTGCTACAATGATCCGAATATTGTAAGTTTTTCTCACTTTCTCACCTTTTAGTTTTCTAGGGGAAGTTAATTTAATTGTTCAATTTTGTTTTGTGGTTAGAATCTGATTTATGTGTTATTATTCCGAACTGCAATACGCTAGTTTTCTGATTTGTAACTCGTAAGGTTATTTCATATTTGTCTGTTTAATGTTGTTTTTGGGTTAAAATGTGATTTGTTTGCTATTATTCTTGGAAAAAATATTAAAAACAGTGTCTTAGATATAATATTACCGTCTGTTCCTGCAATGCGTAAATTAATTGATTTGTTGTTTTGTATGACCCGATCGCTAGACCCCTTTTGAATAACAAAAATTTCCGGATTATCGCTGTTTGGTATCCGTTAACGAAAAATGGGTCTAATAACTAGAGGTGAAAAAAAAGTATTGAAACTGGTTTAAAACTAACCGTGCCTGATGGTAGAAATTGGTTTGTAACCCCAAGTTGAAACCGCTCAAACCTGAACCAAGCCAAATTAAACCTGTTTTTAGACCAAACTAATCATTATACTCTCCATAATCCTATATTGACCATGACCCAAACTGATCGAGCTTCAACCCGAATCAGTTTTGAGCCTTTCGGCCTAGAATCTAATTTGTGCACCACTGCTAATAACTAGTAGTAAATGTTAAGACACTTAAGTTCACTTCAATGGGCCAAATATCTAGAACCCATATATTTCTGTGTATATTATGACTTATATCTAACACTACATGGCTGCATCCTGCATGTACGTCAGTACAAAACTATATGTCTATATGTATCACCAATAAACTTAATATCTAGCACTCTTGGTTTAACCACCTTCTTTACTAATGACCCTAAGAACTAACACATGGTTTAACTGATTATATCACAAGTGAGCCTAAAACTAACACTCATGGTTGCATAATGTCATAATGAACACAAAAATGCAAGTATTTAATACTACTAACAAAGGCAGTTAGCCTAGTCGACTAGTCGTTTTGGGTGTATTTAAGACGCCCCTCCCCTCATGGTTCAAGTCGGAATTGAGGCATAGGTGTAGACGAACCCTCATTTAGCCATTTCCATTTTCGAAAGTTGAGCCAGGCCTTCAGGCAAGCTTGTACCTTTAATCACATGAGTTAACTTAAGATCAAGAAAACACTAATCCTAAAGTATAAACTGTTCATCTAGACATATGAAAATACTTGTCCTTAGAATAAACACTTGTTTCAAGACTTCAATGCTGGTTGTTAAATATGCATAATTGTTTCTTGTGAAGATATAACACCAGGAGATAAAAGGATCATATAATACCCAAACAGTTGAATCTAAAAGCAAAAAAGAGGATCACAAGATCTATGAACGAATCTAACGAATAAACTGCTCTATCTGAGAAGTCCATTTTATTGTCAGGCCATCGTGTAGAATCTAAAATCATGGTTTATAATGGTGACAACCACGTTACTACAACCGGGCTTCTTACTCTGTGCACACCTTCTTTCCATATCAAAGCTCCAAACTCTGGTGCTGTTTGTCTAGCTTTTGTCGTGAACGTAACCTTGTACGACAGTTTCTCGTACTTTTTAGTGAATTTAAGAACCGATGGCTCCACTTTCACATCCACGCCTTTGAATTGTGAAGTCACAACATGGTAATTTGAAGCTGCAGGTCCAACATTAGTGACAGTTCTGTGCATCGTCAGTACGGAAACTCTTTTGTCTTCAGGGAACACAGCCGACAGAGCCGGGTAGTTCAGATCACTGGGTCGAGAAACCGAATGCCTGCAGGTTCTGTTTGAGAATTTGGCGAAAACGACCAGCTGAGTAGGGGTCAAACCCTGTGTGCACAGAAAGTCAAAGTAATCCTGTGCTCCTATATCATAAATCAACCCCGGGTCAACGGCTCTAACCGGGTTGATGTGACCCGCACCGTGGTCATACGGGCCAGATGGGCCACCAGTCGAAGAATCCATCAAAGGTTTATACGTATTATCATGGATATAAGCTGTGGTCATCAATGCTGACTTTATAGCTGCAGGAGTCCAACTCGGGTGCCTTGCTTTGAGCAATGCAGCAACTCCACTCACATGAGGACACGACATCGAGGTTCCAGAGAGTATATTAAACCCGACCCTACGTCGATCCGTCTCTAGGCTCGACGGACCAGTGTCCCCGGTCCAAGCCGCGAGTATGTTAACTCCAGGAGCCACAAGATCAGGCTTCAGGATCTCCAACGAAATAAAATTAGGTCCTCTAGACGAAAATGCTGCCACTACAGGAGACGGCCTTATACCAAGTTTAGTCCCGTAAAATGCAAGGTTAGCAGTCGGGTTTCGAACTCTCATCGCGTATTGCTTAATTATTTTCCCCTCTTTTTCCCCGACAGCTACCGCGGGGAGAAGGTGGCAATCCGCCACCAGCTCCTCCCCATTGGCAGCAGTGTTGGATAAAATCATCCCTATACCACCAGCATCCTTCACAACTTGCCCTTTCTGCACCCGCGGGCTAATCCCGCGATCGCATATCACGATCTTACCCGCTACGACATGCGGGTCCAATGTACCCTCTAAACACAAAGACCCCGGGTCCGGGCTACTCGAATTACTCCCCGTGTAAACCAAAGGATACATTCTTTTCGCCGAAAGGTTTCTCCTCCCCTTATACAACGAAACACCTTTCAACATCACACCCGAGCCCAGCTTCACGGACCCGGGGAAATCGCGGTCCATGGTGCTCGCACCAACCGTCGTGATCCACGGCGAAACGTTAGTCAGACTCACCGGGTCCGGACCACCGTTTCCAGCGGAGCACGAGATCAAAACCCCCTTCTCCATAGCCCCAAAAGCTGCGATCGACAAACTATCACGATGATACGACGAAACACCACCACCTAACGAAATAGACATCACATTAACACCATCAGCCACCGCGGTATCCACGGCGGAGAGGATGTCGGAGCTGAAACAACCACCGGCCCAACAGACCTTATAAGCTGCAATTCTCGCCCCCGGTGACATCCCACGGGCGGTGCCGTACGCATAGCCCAACAGATTAGCCCCATGCACCGGCGAACCTGCAACCGTAGCTGCAGTGTGAGTCCCATGACCATCTTGATCTCTCGGAGATTTATACTCCTTCTGCTCGTTGATACTCCCGGTGGCAGCTTCATACCCACGGTAAAACGCCCTAGCACCCACGATCTTTTTATTACAGTGGTGCTTTTGGAACCCACGACCCACATCACACGCACCTTTCCAGTGAGGTGGCACAGGGGTGAACCCACTGTCGTTGAAGCTCGGGCTCTCGGGCCAGATTCCGGTGTCGAGCACACCCACGACGACGTCGTGGTCCGTTAACTTATCGGACCATACGTTGGTAGCATCCTCTGTCTCAAGCCCCAGGAACATAGGGCTTCTTGTTGTGTGGAGCTCATATTTCACCTCGGGGAGTACGCTAACGACCCCGTGATGATCCTCGAGTTTTTCGGCTTCTTCTTCGGTTAATCGTACAGCCATCCCGTGAAACGCAGACTGATATGTGTACATGATCCGTTGTTGTTGTTGTTGTTCTTCATAGTTGATATCCTCCGGTGAAACTGCTACTGATTTCACCATTGATGAGTACCAGTCGATATGATCGGTGAAAGATGGGGGAATGGCTGAGTTGTCCACGTGGATAACATACGTCTTCTTGGGTCCGCCATTGTTGGTGGATGACACGAGGTTGAGTGTCAGATGGGTTGATAGGTACATGCATAGCCACCATTTGACTCGAATCAGAGTACCCATTTCTTGAAATTGGGGCTACTGGTGTTGTGATGGTGGAGGTGAATTGGAGAAGATGAGTGAAGAAGAAAGCAAATGGTGTGTTTTTATTAGAGGTGGTGTGTGTAGTAAAGAAGTGTGAGGGACTGCTTCTGCAGGTAATAAAAGTGGTGGTTGTGTGTGTAGTAATGGCGATTGGGGTTGAGCTTTGGGAGATGGTTCAGGTCTTAGGTGGTAGGTGGTGTGTTAATATGTCAAATGTTAAAAGCACTTCATGGTGTAATGTCATGGTCCGACATGGGTTTGGGTTCGGGTTCGGGTCAATTACGAGCCAGGGACCGTTATAGTACACTGGTTTGAGTCGGTTACGAGCCCACGTCTGTTATAGAACCTCAAGTTTTGTGTTTTTAGAAACGAACTTAAGCGGATGGGTTACTGTTATGCACTTATGTCTTATTGTGGGGATGACAATGGTCCATTGACAGGCAAACTTTTGGTTCCGGCAGAAAATATGTTAAATTTATCATGTACCTTATATTTATCTTTGTATGAAGTAAAAATAAAAGATGAAATGATAAGAAGAAGAGACTCATACATTTGATGAAAAATGATATGTTTAGTGTAACTTGTCAAGAGTAGTTCCTTCTTTTCCAACTCTTAAAAAAAAACTTATAATAATGGTCATCTTTTAAATGTTTTTTTGACATATAATCCCTAGAAGAGTAAATGATGTTTTTTATTAATAAAATAGTTTTAATTATCTTGTAATTAAAATTTAGAATGCAATAAAATGAAAAATAAAATAGGACGAACCCCACTGCCACCAACTATTTTTAATGTCCAACGGTTACTTGCGGGAGAGTAACTGCAGCAGTTATTAATGAGTTACTATTTGTTGTAGCTTAGTAAATCAATCCTACTCACAAGTACCTGCCACTGCCACAACAAGAATTTACCGTCGATAATTAAAGCCATCCATACCGATAGCAAAAGATATTATTCTTATATAATGTTAAAAAAATCCCATTCTTTTTTTAAAAATAGTTATATGTTATAAAGTTGTATTTCTTTTCTGTTCCTGCAAAGAAACCCACGTAAATGAATAAATTTTATCACTTGTTTAGACGCAATATTCGAAGTTTAAAATGCTTTTAGAGTGTTAGTGGAGCAGTTTATGCTACGTGCCTTCTTTTACCAGAGTGTCCTCTAAATACTATTATTTGTAGTACAATGCATATGTATAACTTGTACTTGTATATGATATGTCAAGAGAAATCCAAAAGAGCAAAGACCAATTAACGTAATTATTTTGGACTTTCTTTTACATAATTAGCTATTTGATCATTTTATTTCTAAAAATATAATCTTTAGATTATTACAATCGATAACGATTACATGATATTATAACCCGATCAAAAGATGTTTACATCCTATACATTGCAAATAGTGCGGTTTTGGCTTTAAAAAGTTATATTTGTGCGGTTTTAGCTTTATAAATAAAAGAATGAGTAAATTACAAATTTTATCCTTTAAATATATACTTAAAATTATGGATCTTATCCTTAAACTTTAATAAATACACTAAGCGTCTTTTATTTGAAAACATATCAAGCTTTATGTCCTTTATGTTAACAAAATTAACTTTTTTCAATTAGCTTTTTGTAAAAGACCAGTTTACCCTTACCACTCAAAGGATGAAATCTGTAATTTTCATTAATATTTTATTTTATTTTTTTTTTTTATTTTATTTACTTTACTTTTCTTTAATTTTTTTCTCTTTTGTAATCACTTTTATTTTTATAAGCTTATTTTTTTAAATGATTACTTTGCTCATAACCATCAAAATGACGAATTGTGTTATTATTAATCTTCTTTTTTTCTTTATGTTTTTTAATTTTATTTTCTTTACTTTTATTTATTTTTAGCCACTTTTGTTTACAAAATCATACAACAACTTAGTTTTATTTTTTTATAAAATGTAATTTTATTTATAGATATTTATTTTTTATAACTTTATTTTCATTTGTTCACTTGTTCACTTTGTTCATTACCTTTGTAATAAAGCTAATGAAAATTAGACAACTTGATTTTTAACTTTTTTTGTACAAGTTTTTTTAGTCGTTTCAAATTTTTTGGTTTAGGTTTTATATTTGAAACCGGTTGAAGAAAGTAAGATTTTAGTTTATAATATGAATTTTAATTTTTCATATTCAATCAAATGATTTATTTTTAGATATAAATATAATGTGATAGCTCGTAACTTTAATTTAAAATAAAATATATCTAAAGTTTTCTAAACAACTACGCGAAGTTTTTTAATAAACAGATCATTCAAATTTTTTTTAACTAAATGCCCTTTTATTTAGGTTTTTATTTGAATTGTTAATAATGTTTTTTTTATCAATGAAAATCAAAACCAAACCACATAAAATTAAAACGAAACCGAACCAAACAATTACTAAGGGTTTTGTTTTGGTTTGGTTTTATGATTAAACTTATTAACCTTTTACAGTAAAAACACTTAAATACTTTATATATTAATCAAAGTTTAATTATACGTATAACTCAACTTAAAATAATTATAAGCAAGTAAAATATAAAAAGTCACGTACCAAAATCATACGGTCTCTAATAGGTTTCTAATATAAACCGTAAGACAAACTGTTTAACATAGTTAAAAATTCTTATACCTAAAAGGTAATAAAAAAGTGACGGTGACACAAAATCAATTACTAGTTTATATTTTATAACATAAAAAAATATATTTTGAGTTGTCCAATTTGTTCTCGTACGATTAGAAAGGTAGATAACTAATTTTTAAAAACAAAAATATAATAAATTAAAAACCTATAGATAAAAGTATATTTTATAAAAAAAGATTAAAATAATTAAGTAATAATATTTCAGATAAGTTTATAAAATAAAATTGATTAAAAAGATAAAGTAAATAAAATAAAAACAAAATGGAAAAAATAAAAATTAATGAAAATTACAGATTTCGTCCTTTAAGAGATAAAGTAAAATGGTCCATTCCTACAAAACTAACAAAAAAAGCTAATTTTAGTTAGTAGAAATGGCATAAAGCGTGATAATTTTCAAATAAAATACATTCAGTGTGCTTATCAAAGTTTAAGGACAAGATTTATAATTCTAAACATATTTAAAGGATAAAATTTGTAATTTACGAATATATTTCACTACTTAAATATTTTTGATGTTTTATTAAAATCACTCATGCTTATATGACAACAAAAGCGACTAAGGTTTTATAAGATTGAGTGGTTGAAGTGAGACATATATAAAGTTAGTTCCCATTTTATGATTATTTTATTCAAGTTTAAAATGTGAAGTAAATGTCAAACTAAAAAACTCACTTAATAATTATTAAATGGTAAATTAGATTTTAATAATCATAATTATTACTCATTGATCGATAATAATTCATACTATTGATTTATCCAGTAATAATTCAATTTTTATTTTATTACCAACAACAATCGTAGTAGTATAATTATCATACATTCACATTTGATTTGTACTTATTTTAGACTCGATTTAATTTGTATGTTTTTTTCATTTCGTTCATATTCATTATTTTGAACGAAATCAACCGTAAATTTTTAATAATTATGTTGCTAGGATTATTGTTGATAATAAAAATAAAAGGTAAGATTGTTACCGGCCAAGTCAATAGTATGAATTATTATCGGCCAATGAATAATAGTTTAGATTATTAAAATCAAATTTGCCTTATTAAATTTAGAGTTTAAATTCCGTCGTAAGCTTCATGATAGAGAAGGATTTTTGTTCAAAAATGCCATTCATTCCTTGCATTTCAAATAAGATTTTGACACGTAAACATTAAAACCGTTTTCTTTTATTATCTTCTATCTAATCATACAATTTAATTAAAATGGCCTTGGTTATTCTAAACAAATCATTTAAACCATATGGTTGGAAAAAATGAAGTTATGATTTGAATTGATGTTTTTGTGGAGTACAAAATTTGAAGTGTGATAATTAATAAATCATAAATGGAGAGGAAGTATCGAAAGTTTAGCAAGAGCGAGGAGTACCCTATGTTTCCAATTATAACTTTGCTTTCTGAATGGTCAAAATAATATGTTAATATGACTTGACGTCTCCATGAGTTATGGCCCATACTTTGGTCTCATGTGACTCTCTTAGATTCTTGAAGCACCATTTCTTATCTACACTGTTTAGTACCTTGAACTCAATTAAAAATAATTACACGGATGGTCTTTATAGTAAGTTCATAGTTCAATACCTTTATGATATCACTTAAAAGTTAACTGCTATCATGCTAAAGTATAAATAGGTGCCCTCTTCGGCTCTTCCCATGGTACACAAACAACGTTCTCCTATACTAGCTAGTTTCTCCTATACTAGCTAGTTTCTCTCTCCAGATTGGAAATGTTTTGCTTGCATTAGAGCTCATGGTGTCGTTGCGGGTGGTGAATGGGAAAAAAAACGGGGTAGACACGTGAAGGATGGTGATTATCGGTGGAGGTGATGATGGTGGCACATTACACCGTGCAAGATTTGACTTCGACAACACAACTATGTCTTGTCAATATTGAACTTCAAGTTTTTATTTATTTATTTATTTATTTAATTTTTTATTTTGTGAGTCACGCTACTTAACCACAGAGATATTAGGGATGCGTTACATTTACTTACATGCCAAGATAAAGAAGAATGCACTTATTATGTTACGGGATATTTTGGGATTAAGAATTTTTGTAAATGATTAAGCAATTTTTTATAGATTTTCTTTTAACAACATATATTATATTTTAAAAAAATAAAAATATCACAAGCTGTACTATGTGAGATTTTAGTTATAACATTTTGGTTGTCAAGCACACTTAACCACCATGATGTCATTTGGGGACAATTGTTTATAGATAGTTATAGGAAACAAGATTATCTTGCAAGATACCTTAATACCTCCTGGTTGCTAACTATAAGTCTTAGTTGTATTATTTGTAGAAAGATTAAACCAATCTACATCGAAGATTACAAACTCAAAGCAATCGATTACACACCAATCAACACAAGAATCCAAATGATTTCACTATGAATAATACGAACGATTACAAAGGAAAGAACAAGAACTCTATCTATGTGAAAGTACAAAAGAAAACGGTTTTATTTTGCCCGTCTATTAACGAACTATTAACAGGTGATCTATTACAATTCTACACCCTACAAAAACAAAGTTGACACAATTGGTTCTCGTACTATATACACTACATTCTCCACCTTAGTACATGACCAATTCCTAGCTCACATCCAACATCTCCAAGCACCTGGTAAACTTGGATCCTGGAACCACCTTGGTTAATGCATCAGCTGTATTATCCTCTGTATCAACATGAGCAACTCTAACCTCTTTGGACTGAATGACCTCTCGGATAAAATATAATCTGACATTGATATGCTTAGTTCATTCATGATATACTTGATTCTTTGGCAAACTCACTGCACCTCGATTGTCACAGAGAACCAAAGTATCAACCAACTCTACTCCCAATTTAGTTACAAAACCCTTCAACCAAAGAGATTCCTTCACAGCCTCAGTAAGAGCAATATATTCAGCCTCAATAGTTGACAAAGCAACCACATGCTAAAGAGAAGACTTCCAACTCACAACTCCACCAAACATCTTAAAAACATACCCAGTAGTAGATCTGCCTTTATCAAGATCTTTAGCAAAATCAGCATCAACATAACCAAGAATACTGGGCTTTGAATCTTGACACTTACCAAAGACTAACCCCACATGCCTTGTACCATTAAGATACCTCAAAATCCACTTCACTGCCTCACAATGAAGTTTACCTGGATTTGAGAAATACCTGCTCACAATGCTTACAGCATATGCAATATCTGGCCTGGTACAAACCATTAAGTATATTAAGCTACCAACAGCATTAGCATAGGGTACCTTCTGCATCCTTCTAGCACTTCCTCTTGAGTAAGAGAATCCTTTGATGAAAGCTTAAAGTGTTGACCCAAAGGTGTCTGCACACACTTGCTACCATGCATTAAGTATTGAGCTAACACTTTATCAATGTATCCGGTTTGAGTAAAAAATAACCTCTAATTGACCAAATCCCTTGAAATCTCCATACCCAAGATCTTCTTTGCTACCCCCAGATCTTTCATTTCAAACTCCATATGCAACAGCTCCTTGTTGACTCTATTTAAGACTTATCCTTGCAACACACTAACATGTCATCAACATAGAGTAACAAATAAACATACTCACCAGGCTTGTAGCACTTGAAATACACACAGTTATAATAGCTACTCCTATGAAATTGCTGACTCAGTATATAATCATCAAACCTTTTATACCAACACCTTGGAGATTGCTTTAACCCATAGAGAGACCTTTTGAGTAAACATACCTTGTCTTCTTCTCCTGATTTTACAAACCCAGTAGGCTGTTTCATATAGATCTCTTCATCTAGAGTACCATGAAGAAAAGTTGTTTTAACATCAAGTTGTTTAAGCTTCATGTTATTAGCAGCTACCATAGACAGAATTACTCTAATAGAAGAGTGTTTTACCACATGGAGAAAACCTCATTGTAATCAATGCCTTCCCTCTGTGTAAAACCCCTATCCACCAACCTGGCCTTAAACCTTGGTGGATCAGCTTAGTTAAGCCCTCTTTCAGCTTATACAACCACTTGCAGTCAACTAACTTCTACCCTGCTGGTTTGTCCACCAATACCCATGTGTTATTCTTTCTCAAAGAATCCATATCATCTACCATAGCACTCACCCATTTGTCTCTATCAACTGACTCAACAGCCTCTCCATATGACAGTGGTTTCATAACACTGTCTTCTGCAACTACACTAAACACAAATGCAGATATATCTTTATTAGTTCTATATCTAGCAGGCACCACAGGCTGCCTTTTGGCTCTATCTCTAGCCAAACTATATTCACCCAATGAGTGTGAAGAGTGTGAACCCTGCTGTGAGCTTTCCCCTACTTCAAAAGTACCTTCGGAAAAACTTTAATACCTTCGAAAGATTTAGAAACATATTCGAAAGATTTGAAAATACCTTCGGAAGATTAGAAACACCTTCGGAAGATTTGGAAATACCTTCGGAAGATTTGAAAATACCTTTAAAAGTTTTGAAAATGCCTTCGGAAGCTTTAGGCTCCACCTCAATTTGAACACCATCTACCAGTTCCTTTTGTTCTTTCTTCTTATCAAACAGATCTCTATAAACTACATCTTCCCTGAAGACTACATCTCTGCTGATTATTACCTTAGGACTACCATCATCAAGCCACCATAATCGGTAGCCTTTTACACCCTCAGGATAGCCCAGCAACACACATCTTTGAGCTCTAGGATCAAGTTTGTCTTTCTTAACATGAGCATAGGCTAAAGAACCAAACACCCTCAAATGACTGCAATCAGGTTTAACACCAGTCCACACCTCCATAGGAGTCTTTAAATTTATAGCTGATAAAGGAGACTTGTTAACAAGATAGGCTGCAGTTATCACTGCCTCTACCCAAAAGGACTTTGGCATTCCTGAATCAGAAAACATGCACCTGACCTTGTTAAGTAAGTTCCTATTCATCCTCTCAACTAATCCATTTTGCTGAGGGGTGTATGGCACTATCAAATGCCTACGAATACCATGTTCTTTACAAAATTGATTGAACAAAGAACTGCAAAACTCCATACCATTGTCAGTTCTTAGTTTCTTAAACCTTTTACATGTCTGTGTTTCATCTAGCTACTTCCATTCTTTAAACCTTAAGAATGCCTCATCCTTATGCTTAAGGATATATACGCAAACCCTTCTTGATCTATCATCATAGATAGACAAGAAGTATCTTCCTCCACTAAGATAATTAGTTCTTGCAGGCCCCCATAAGTCGTATGAATATATTCAAGAACATCTCTAGTCTCATGACCCTGTTGACTTGCCTAACACACAATGCTCACAGAATCCCACATCACAGCCACTAACTCTATGATGATTTCTTGTTTCCTGAGTTCTGTCAATCCCTGATCACTTATGTGGCCTAATCTCTTGTGCCACAAAGTTCCAATGTTCATCCTATTGACATCAGCAACTGATGCAGCACCACATATGACAGTACCATCAAGAACATATATGTTGTTCTCCTTTCTTGATCTTGACAACATAACCAATGACCCCTTGATTACTTTCACCTTTCTATTGTTGAGACTTACATTGTAGCCTTGGCTTTCAAGAGTACCCAGTGAGATGAGATTCCTTTTGAGTTCAGGTATGTACCTAACCTGATCAAGAGTGAACTCCACCCCACTCTCCAACTTGAGTGTGATAAAAACAATGCATTTGATCATACATGGTCTGTCATCACCTAGTTGTACATTTCCTAACTCCACCATCTCTAATTCTGAGAAGAATTCCCTTCTTGGGGTCATATGATAGGAGCATCCAGAGTCCATGATCCAATCTTGATCTATCTGACCTCTATACATCATCAGGACATCCGCACTATCACAACCATCAAGGCTACTATCAACAGACATACTATCTTGAGTTCTATGCTGTTGATGGTTGGCTTGTTTCTTTCGTTTATCTGGGCATTCTCTTTTTAGGTGTTTATCAGTATTACAGATATACATCTCCTCTTGAACTTGGACTTCTATCTTGAAGTTGACCTGCCTCTAGAAGTTCTAGATTCAGGTCTTCCCCTCACAAATAAGCCATCACCAGCATCATCCTTGACATCAGACCTTCGCTTCAATTATTTTGAATTTAAAGCAAACACCTCCTCCATTGACAATGACTCCCTCCCAAACATGAAAGTGTCAACAAAGTGCTCATACGTTTGTGGCAATGAAGCCAAGAAGATGATTGCTTGATCTTCATCTTCTAATTCAACACTAATGTTCTCAAGATCAATCACCAACTTATTAAATTCATCCACATGATCCTCAATTGGCTTACCAGGAGCCAATTGAAATGTATAGAGCCTTTTCTTGAGACATAACCAATTAGCCAGAGACTTTGTCATGTATAGCCCTTCAAGCTTTGACCACACCCCACTGGCTGACGTCTCCTTTGATACCTCCTTGAGAACTCTGTCTTCGAGAGTCAGAATAATGGCACTGTGAGCCTTTTTCAAGATATCTTTCTTTTCTTTTGCTGATAGAGTCGCTGGTAAGCCATTTTCTCCTTTCAACGCATCAACAACGCCCTGATGCACCAACAGCGCTCGCATCTTCACTCTCCATAGCCCAAAATCTTTCTTGCCATTGAATTTCTCGATTTCAAACTTCGTTGATCCCATTCTTCAATCAAATTTCACTTCGACACTTGAATCTTCAACCCACGAGCCGAACCAGGCTCTGATACCAATTGTAGAAAGATTAAACCAATCTACACCGAAGATTATGAACTCGAAGCAATCGATTACACAACAATCAACACAAGAATCCAAATGATTTCACTATGAATAATACGAACGATTACAAAAGAAAGAACAAGAACTCTATCTATGTGAAAGTATAAAAGAAAACAGTTTTATTTGCGTGTCTATTAACGAACTATTTATGGGTGAACTATTACAACTCTACACCTTACAAAAACAAAGTTGACACAATTGGTCCTCGTACTATATACACTATATTATTCATAATTAGTTGCGTTAATGGAAGCGTGATAGTACGGGCATGTCCAATAGCTGGTCAAAATGCTTGGGTCAAAGCAGAGTCATTTTATAAAAGTATCATTTGGATTTTGGTACGCGACAAAGTGAGTTCCATCCAAAATGGATCTAAGTTGAATTGTCTCGTCTTGAAAAATTATATCAAAATGAGTTCTCCAAAAATATGTAACGGCCACTTTTAAGACTTAATATAAAGAGTTTATTTGCGGAAATAAACCTCATATTCTCAAAATGATATACAAATGAGAATCTTGTTATCAACCCTCATAACATCTAACACTTCTTTACAAAACTTCACTAATAACCAAAAGATTGTAATTTAAGTCTTATTCAATCCCAAACTTATGTATTGATAAAGTTTAAAGCATTAAAGTTAACGCGTTTATACCTCAATAATAATTTTATTAAACTTTAATCTTATATATTAAGCTTATTTGATCCCAAACTTTTGAGTAGCACTATAGCTCAACTAAAACCATCAAAATAACAACTTCACTACTCCTAGATGTATTTGAGTTAAATACCTATAAACATAGGATGTTACATAATATTTGTTATAACGACTAGTGCAGAAAAAGCTATGGCGCATGACCACCAACAGTAGGCGGTGATGTAGGAAGTGACAACAAGTGTTGTGGTTCATTTGGACACATTCTAAGTTTAGAAGTACTTTCTAAAAAATAAACATGATCTTTAAGTTCATGTTTTTTTTTTCCTTTTTTTTAACAAGGATCTCTAAGTTTATGCTAATTTTACCTATCTATGAGAATCATTTAACGGTTGCAAATAGTAAAGGCGGTACCATCCGAACAAATCAAACTAAAATAACTTAAAGAGAATCTCTACTTATACAACTAAAAGTCCTAGAATTGGATGACATATCATTCTACTATTTCCATAGATCATAATGATTAACTAGTTCAACAACATATTAGAAATCAAAAATTACTACATCAAGAATCTTATCCTTTACCACCATCAATTCATATGCTTCTCTTCTTCATGACCATTTCTCCTAACTTGATCATATAATATCCTAAACAGGATAACTACAGATACAGTCAGCCCATGGGCCTTTCTGGGCCTCATTCACAATGGGCCTATTACACTCCCACACCAAACTAGTACATTTAGGCCCAGTCCCCATCCCAATCTGCAACACTCTATCTCCAACATTCACTCTCTCCTTTGCTTCAATGTAAGCTAACTCATACCACAATGAAGAAGATGATTGATTCCCAAACCTATGCAATGTCATCAATGCAGCTTCAATCTCTTCGTCTTTCAACTTCATCTTCTTCCCTATCTCCATTATCACCGACCTCCCAGATGTCGGCAAACAGTAATGCTGTATCACCTTCCTAAAGTTCGGTACGTAAAGTTCTAACGATTTGTCGAAGAATTTCTTTCGAATTACCGAAAACCCGTATCGTATCTTCTCTTCTAATGGAAGAATTGAAGCACCCAGATGCTGAAAGTTTGATCGGAGTAAATCTCCAGCCACATGTAGAACATCTTTTCGTAGAGTAACACCAGTGATCCCTTTGGAGTCTTCTTCACGTATTGCAGAATTATAAGCTGTATCATCAAACGCACCTTGTGTTCTTTGAGAGTATAATAATCTGTATTTTGAAACCCTTTTGAAGAATGTTTTGTTGGTGATCAGAATAGCTGCACCACCTGATCGAAAGAGACAGTTGAGGATCATCATTGGTCGTTCATTCCTGCATACCAACCGTTCGATAAAATTTCTGTACTAAGAATTACAGCATTAGAGTTCTTATGAACTTTCAAAAGGTGTTTCGCCATATCAAAGGCTAATGCACTCGCACTACAGCCCATACCGCTGATGTTGAAGCTCTTTACATCTTCTCTCATGGAGTATTTGTTGACGATGATTGAAGATAGTGAAGGAGAAGGGCAAAAGCCACTGCAATTGGTGATGATGATGTCAATTTCTTGAGGGGTGAGTTGGGTTTTGGTTAAAAGGTCTTCAAACACTGTGAAGAGTACAGTTTCAGCTTCTTTAATGGCTTCTTCATGAGATGATCTTGGTGGGATATAGTGTAGAGCTGGAGGAATGTATGTCATTTGACTTTGACCTGAAGATGTCAAGACTTTTGACAAAAAATCAACACTTTCTTGATCGAGGGAGTGAACGATTCGCGAGTGTTCGAGGAACGATGAAAGGGTACTCTCCAGTAGCTTGGTGGCTTGAAACATGAGTAGTCTACTAGATAGATTGGTTGAGAAGATGATATGAACTGTGTTTTGAAGACAACAATCAAGAAAACAGCAAAGAGGGCTAAAAAGATAGGTTCCTGAAGCTTATTAACAACAAGAAAACAAACTAAACAAGAAGGATAAAGCACATGCTTTTAAACATGTTGATACACATGTTTGAAGTTTGGGAGTATAGTTTTATGAAAAGTGGAGTGAAATACTCATGTTTGAAGTTGGAAAGCTGTTTTCATTTGTGTTGAGTAAAAGAGAGAAGATGAACAAGCAATAGTGATATGATAAGGATGAGTTTGATTTCAAGTTATATAGACTTATGCATGGGAGCAGAAGTGTGTGGATTGAGGAAGATGACTCTATCAATGCTAGTTATGGCATTATTATCTGAACACACAGATATGGCATTATTCATCAGCAAGTAGTTTTACATTAACATGTGTCGATACATTTCTATTCATTACTAAGGAGCAAGTAACTTAGTAACTTGAAAATTTCAAGTTTACAGGGATTTAAAGTTTGTACTTTGTAGTGATTTTTAGTTTGAAAATGGTTTATGGAGAGTGGAGACTTTGCACTTTGACAAGCTCACTCTTTCTTTTCTGACACTGACTCCGTTTTGGTGGCTAGTGGACTTTAGACGTGGCACATGCTTTTTGGGTCACTATGTCGTAAGAATTACAATTAAAAAAGTCAGAGTCCGCTTATTAAGATAGCGGACTCTACATAAACCACTATAAAACCATTTACAAGCTAAAAACCACTACTGGCTAGTGGACTTTAGGCGTGGCACATGCTTCTTAGATCACTATGTCGTAAGAATTACAATTAAAAAAGTCAGAGTCCGCTCATTAAGATAACGGACTCTCCATAAACCATTATAAAACTATTTACAAGCTAAAAACCACTACACAAATTCTATATGCTCTATAAATTTAAAATATTCTAGTTACTTGGACATAGCTCAAGTTATACCTTTATTAGATTGAGCTATGTTGTTTGCCTCTATACAGTTAATACAAGTATGAGTTTGCTAACGTCGTATGATGTGTTAATTTTGATTTTATAGTTTTTAACTTGAAAGATGGTTATATTGGTGTATGGGAAGTGAAAGAGATTATTTAAAATATGGCCAATTTTTTTGAGAGGCGGTGATATATTAAAATAAACTTTGGCTAAAAGATAATGATTAAAAGGAGAACTAAGCGAGACTAGATAGCGTGCATTAAATTGTGACTTTTCTATCCGTTACTTATGAGCATGTAGCTCAGACGTAGCACAAGTTATACCTTTTTGAGACGTTTCTATCCATTAATTACGAGAACGTCACCTCAGCCGTAGCACAAGTTATAGCTTTTCTAAATTAAGCTCCTTTTTAACTCTTTGTCCTTCCGTACAGTTAATACAAATATGAGTATGTATGTTAGTTGATGTTAATATTATCTTGAAGAAACTAACAAACATGATTAGTATGATCATATCATTATCTTGTTGTAAGTGTAAAGGATTCCACATAGTTGTAAGATTCTAGAAGTATGGAAAGTGTGGAGATTATCTAAAAATATGGACATAAGATGATGATGAAAAGAACTGTGGGAGACTAGATAGAATGCATTAAATAGAACTTTGTAAATGAAGCGGTTGGTAGCTTCTTACAATAATGGCAGAGGTGAGCAGCATTCATGAAGATAGATAAATGTAAACCAATTTGGGTTATTGGGAACCTACATTATCGTTTCTTTTCATATTTCCCACGCGGGTTACTTCCTGTTTTCAAGAGCAAGAACCTGACAAACTAAAGTTGGGATTCTAACCAAAGCGTTTGTAGTCTAGCAGTATCATAGTAGGTTGTTTCCGTTAATGGTATCAAGATCCGTTAATGGTATCAAGATCAACAATCGTCTTTCTGCTTGAACGTGTTGGTCGATCCTGGACAGAAGGTTGACAGATGATCCAAGGGCGACTATAGACCGACTATCTTGTTGTTGGTGAATCACTAGATCAGTTTTGGTGCTTGATCTTTCACATGTTAACATGTTAGAGATGGATTTTATAAACAAATAGACATTCATCTTAGAATTCAGACCTGACTTATAATTTAAGATTTAACTTATAGTTTAAGATCAATTTTATAAACAAATAGACAGTTTAGAATTAACACTCAACTTATAGTTTACGATTTTAATATCTTCGAAATAAGTCTTTTAGAATGTATATGGTATATCTATATTTATCGAAGACATAACTAAGCAAATACATATGCACATTGAAATAACATAAAAAATTCCTGTTTATAACCTACTTGTATGCATATTCCAAATTCCTACTGTTGTTTTATACCCACAGATGTACATATTTTCATAAGTCAGATTAAACCAATCTACACCGAAGATTATGAACTCGAAGCAATCGATTACACAACAATCAACACAAGAATGCAAATGATTTCATTATGATTAATACGAACGATTACAAAGGAAAAACAAGAACTCTATCTGTGTGAAAATGCAAAAGAAAACTACTACTTAGCCCGCCTATTAACTAACTATTAATAGGTGAACTATTACAATTCTACACCCTACAAAACAAAGTTAACAGAATTGGTCCCCGTACTATCTACATTACATTCTCCACCTTAGTACATGACCAATTTCTAGCCCACATCTAACATCTCCAAGCACCCGGTAAACTTGGATCCAGGAACCACCTTGGTTAAGGCATCAGCTGCATTATCCTCTGTATCAACATGAGCAACTCTAACCTTCTTAGACTGAATGACCTCTCGGATAAAATGTAATCTCACATTGATATGCTTAGTTCGTTCATGATATACTTGATTCTTTAACAAACTCACTGCACCTCGATTGTCATAGAGAACCAAAGTATCAACCAACTCAACTCCCAATTCAGTTACAAACCCTTCAACCAAAGAGATTTCTTTGCAGCCTCAGTAAGTGAAATATTTCAGCCTCAGTAGTTGACCAAGCAACCACATGCTAAAGAGAAGACTCCCAACTCACAACAACACCAAACATCATGAAAACATACCCAGTGGTAGATCTGCCATTATCAAGATCCTTGGCAAAATCAGCATCAACATAACCAAGAATACTAGGTTGTGAATCTTGACACTTACCAAAGATTAATCCCACATGCCTTGTACCATTTAGATACCTCAAAATCCAATTCATTGCTTCCCAATGAAGTTTACCTGGATTTGACAAATACTTGCTAACAATGCTTACAACATATGCAATATCTGGCCTGGTACAAACCATTAAGTACATTAAGCTACCAACAACATTAGTATAGGATACTTCTGCATCCTTCTGGCATCCTCCTCTTGAGTAGGAAAATCCTTTGATGAGAGCTTAAAGTGTTGACCCAAAGGCGTCTGCACACACTTGCTACCAAGCATTTAGTATTGAGCTAACACTTTATCTATGTATGCGGTTTGAGTCCAGAATAACCTCTGATTGACCAAATCCCTTGAAATCTCCATACCCAAGATCTTCTTTGCTATCCCTAGATCTTTCATTTTAAATTCCTTATGCAACAGCTCCTTTTTTAACTCTATTTCAGACTGATCCTTACAACACACTAACATGTTATCAACATAGAGTAACAAATAAACATACTCACCAGGGTTGTAGCTCTTGAAATACACACAGCTATCATAGCTACTCCTATGAAATTGCTGACTCAGTATATAATCATCAAATCTTTTATACCAACACTGGGAGATTGCTTTAACCCATAGAGAGACCTTTTAAGTAAACACACCTTGTCTTCTTCTCCTGGTTGTACAAACCCAGCTGGCTGTTTCATATAGATCTTTTCATCTAGAGCACCATGTAGGAAAGCTGTTTTAACATCAAGTTGTTCAAGCTTCATGTTATTAGCAGCTACCATATGCATGATTACTCTAATAGAAGAGTGTTTTACCACAGGGGAGAAAACCTCATTGTAAAACCTCTAGCCGCCAACCTAGCCTTAAACCTTGGTGGATCAGCCTTAGTTAATCCCTCTTTCATCTTATACAGCCACTTGCAGTCAACTAACTTCTGCCCTGCCGTTTGTCCACCAACACCCATGTGTTATTCTTTCTCAAAAATCCATCTCATCTACCAGAGCACTCATCTATTTGTCTCTATCATTGACTCAACAGCCTCACCATATGACAATAGTTCCATTACACACTCTTCTGCAGCTACGCTGAACATAAATACAGATATATCTTTATTAGTTCTATATCTAGCAGGTATCACAGGCTGCCTTCTGGCTCTATCTCTAGCCAAGCTATATTCACCTAATGAATATGAAGAGTGAGAACTCTGCTGTGAGCTTTCCCCTACTTCAAAAGTGCATTCGGAAGAAACTTTAATACCTTCGGAAGATTTAGAAATGCCTTCGGAAGATTTAGAAATACCTTTGGAAGATTTGGAAATACCTTGGAAGATTTGAACTGCCTTTGGAAGCTTTGGAAATGCCTTCGAAAGCTTTAGGCTCCACCTCAATTTGAACACCATCTACCAGTTCCTCCTGTTCTTTCTTCTTATCAAACAGATCTCTATAAACTACCTCTTCCCTGAAGACTACATCTCTGCTGATTATTACCTTAGGACTACCATCATCAATCCTCTACAATCAATAGCCTTTTACACCCTCAGGGTAGCCCAGCAACACACATCTTTGAGCTTTAGGATCAAGTTTGTCTTTCTTAACATGAGCATAGGCTAAAGAACCAAACACCCTTAAATGACTACAATCAGGTTTAACACCAGTCCATACCTCCATAGGAGTCTTCATATTTATGGCTGATGAAGGAGACCTGTTAACAAGATAGGCTGTAGTTGTCATTGCCTCTGCCCAAAAGGACTTTGGCATTCCTGAATCGGACAACATGCACCTGACCTTGTTAAGCAAGGTCCTATTCATTCTCTCAGCTAATCCGTTTTGCTGAGGGGTGTATGGCACTGTCAAATGCCTACTAATGCCATGTTCTTTATAAAACTGATTGAACAAAGAACTGTAAAACTCCATACCATTGTCAGTTCTTAGTTTCTTAACCTTTTACATGTCTGTGTTTCAACCAGCTGCTTCCATTCTTTAAACCTTAAGATGCCTCATCCTTATGATTAAGGATATATACCCAAACCTTCTTGATCTATCATAAATGATAGGCAAGAAGTATCTTCCTCTACTAAGAGAATTGGTTCTTCAGGGCCCCATAAGTCTGCATGAATGTTTTCAACATTTGTTATACCAATTGAGTACAAGAATGCGCAATTCAACAATAAAGAAGACGAACTTCAAGAAATGCAAGAAAGAACTTTATTCAAATGATTACAAGTGATTGTGATTGCTTGGTCTTCATCATCCAACTTCAACTTCAATGTTTTCAAGATCTAATACCAACTTGTTGAATTCGTTAGTATGATCTTCAATTGACTTCCCAGGCGCCATTTGGAAAGTGTACAACGCTTCTTCAGATACAACCTGTTCGCAAGAGACTTCATCATGTAGAGGTTTTCCAATTTTGACCAGACCCCTACCGTCGTCGTCTCCTTTGATACTTCTCTCAGTACCCGATCACCCAAGTTTAAGATGATTGAACTGTGTGCCTGTTCAAGCATCTCATTCTTCTTCTTGTTTGACATTGTGTTCGACAACTTAGATTCTCCAGCCAAGGCATCTACCACTCTTTGATGAACGAGCAATGCCTTCATCTTCAGTCGCCATAATCCAAAGTCATTTTTTTCCCGTCGAATTTCTCAATCTCAAACTTTGTTGACACCATCGTTACCGTCGAACGATCTTTGATTGAATCTTGTTCCTCAATGAGCCTCTAACCAGGCTCTGATAACAATTGTAGAAAGATTAAACCAATCTACATCAAAAATTATAAACTCGAAGCAATCTATTACACAACAATCAACACAAGAATGGAAATTATTTCACTATGATTAATACAAACAATTACAAAGGAAAACAAGAACTCTATCTATGTGAAAGTACAAAAGAAAACTACTACTTAGCCCTCCTATTTACGAACTATTAATAGGTGAACTATTACAATTCTACACCATACAAAAACAAAATTAACAGAATTGGTCCCCATACTATCTACACTACATCAACCATAGGTAGAACTTACACTTGTAAACATTTTACATAATATATTATTGTTTTAATTACACCTGTACACATCCATATTAAAAAACCAACTACTTAGAACATACACTAATGCACATGAGTATATTAATAATAATTGTTGTTTAAAATATAGTAAAATACACATACAAATTTAACTGAAGACAAAAATTAAAAAAATATACAATTAACATTAAGATCAAGTAAAGCAATCACTTATATTGAAACTATAGCAACAATGAACAATTTTAACACAACAAAATTAAAACATTTTAATATAGGTGTAAGGTGACAACGTGTATAGCGACTTCCTCAAGCCCATTTGTGGCACCTCCCGACTCCCGTTTCACAAGACCCAATCTAATCATCTTTTATACGAAACAGGATATCTATGGATACAATCAGCCCATGGCTGTTTTGGGCCTCACGTTTAATGGGCCTGTTACACTCCCAAACCAGCCCAGTACATTTAGTCCCACTCCCAAGCCCAAGAAGCAACACACAATCTCCTTCCTTCACTCTCTCCTTTGCTTCAATGTAAGCCAACTCATACCACAATGAGGAAGATGATTGATTCCCAAACCTATGCAATGTCATCAATGCAGCTTCAATCTCTTCATCGTTCAACTTCATCTTCTTCCCTATCTCCAATACCACCGCCTTCCCAGATGTTGGCAAACAGTAATGCTGTATCACCTTCCTAAAGTTCGGTACGTAAAGCTCCATCGATTTGTCGAAGAATTTCTTTCGAATTATCGAAATCCCGTATCGGATCTTCTCCTCTAATGGAAGAATTGAAGCACCCAGAAGTTGAAAGCTTGTTCGGAGTAAATCTCCAGCGGCTAGTAGTGCATCTGGTTTGAGAGTAACCCCGGTGATGCCTATGGAGTCTTCCTCACGCATTGCGCAGTTATACGCTATATCGTCGAACGCGCTTTGTGTTCGTTGCGTGTGTATTAATTTGTATTTAGCGATCTTTCTAGCGGATGTTTTGTTGGTGATGAGAATAGCTGCACCACCTAATCGGAAGACGCAATTGGTCACCATCATGGGTCGTTCTTTCCTGCATACCAACCGGTGGATAATATTTCTGTACTGAGGATCACAGCATTGGAGTTCTTATGAACTTTCAAGAGGTTTTGCGCCATATCAACGGCTAATGCACTCGCGCTACAGCCCGAACCGCTGATGTTGAAGCTCTTTACGTCTTCTCGCATGGAGTATTTGTTGACGATCATAGCGGATAGTGAAGGAGAAGGGCAAAAGCCACTGCAATTGGTGATAATGATGTCGATATCTCGAGGGGAGAGGTGTGTTTTGGTTAAAAGGTCTTCAAACACCGGGAAGAGAAGTGTTTGAGCTTCTCTAATGCCATCTTCATCTGTTGATCTTTGTGGGATATAATGAAGGGCTGGAGGAACACATGTACTTTGACTTTGCCCTGAAGACACTAAGACTTTAGACAAGAAATCAACACTTTCTTGATCAAGAGAGTGAATGATTCTCGAGTGCTCGAGGAACGATGAAAAGGGTACTCTCCAGTAGTCTGGTGGCTTGAAGCATGAGTAGTCTACAAGATAGATTGGTGGAGAAGAAGATATGAAGTGTGTTTTAAACACAACAATCAAGAACACAACAAAGAGTGCTAAAAAGATCGGTTCTTGAATTTGATTTATAACAAAACAAAGAAGGATAAACCACAAAACTTTTAAAAGGGTTGGTAAATATGTGTGAATGATCAAGTTCTCATGTTTGAACTTGAAAAGCTGTTTCATTTGTCTCGAGCAACTCATGAGAGAATATAGCAAGCAAGAGTGATATGATAATGATGAATTGAGGTCAACTTATATAGATGTATCAATGCTAGTTATTGCATTCCCTTGAATTTTCGTGTACTCCATTCAAAATATCAAATCAAGATTATTATATTTTTGTTTTTCGTTTTTGAAAGGGGAGAGATATTTCTTATATGTAAGGTGAAAAAAGGAGCAACAAGTAAAAATAAAAAATAGCTTACTTGTGTTTAGTGTGACCTATTATTATTTATTTTTTATTTTAATCAACAAACACATATTTTCTATTTTATATCTATTATACTTTTAAAATCACTGTAATTTTGATTGTGGAGCATACCTCTTACGGTTAATATGACTCCATTATTATCCAACTCATAGACGCCCAGATCTTCATCAATTCTTTATCGATTATCCCAAAGAATACACTAGCAAATAGTTTCAGAATTAATTGCATGATGGCCCAATTTAGGTTTGTATTTTAGCCATATTCAATGCCTTTAAAACTAGACTAGTCATCGAACGGCCGGATTTTTGGTTGTAGAACCTGTTCAGTAATTTTAAAAATGTTAGTGTTACAAATTTAATTAACTGAAAGATTAAAACAATAACAGTTATTAATTAAATACACATCTAAAAGGAAACAATTTATTATGACGATTAGCGCTCAAAGAATTTGATAGGATACTTATATTTTAAAGTAGCTTATAGCTTATTTTCTATTATTTGATAAGCTTTTTTTAAATGTTTGGATGAGCTTATATTCTACAAGTTGATAAGCTTTTTTTAAGTTGTTGTGTTAGTTTTTTTCTTTAGCTTATGTTAGTAAATAACCAAAAGGGGCATGTTTACATATTATCACATAACTTATATTTTATATGTATCTACTTTGTTTTTATGAGTTATACCATCATTTGTGGATAAATTTATATCGAGAATGATGTAAAACTTCTACAAAAATACACTAATATTCAATAAACATTCATTTGGTTTGGTTAGATCTCCTATAATCATATCTTTAACTGCACTAATGTATAAATCATCTATTCTACATTGTGTACTTGTGTCTTCATCTATTTCATTAATGTCACTAGATCCTCGACTATCAATACCATTGTTTGAAGTACAAGATTCTTGTTGCGCCTTGTTAAATCCTTTATCACATGTATCTTTTCTTCTAATATAATTATGAATTACCATAGATGCTAGCACGATCTTCACTTGTGTGTCGTAGGTGTAATTGACATGCATATGTTGTAATATCTCTCATCTAGCATTCCATACTCCAAAAGTTCATTCAATGACATTTCTTAATGATGAATGATGGTAGTTAAAGTTCGTTCAATGACATTTCTCCGAAAATCCACCATTTGTCTCTTATTAATTATGCGTCAATAAGTTGGTAAATTATTAAAGTAATAAGTTGCCTCTTATTAGTTATCCACCATTTGCCTCTTATTAATTATACGTTAAATTCACCATTCTTTAATTTATTACGGTAATAAGTTGCTTCAATAATTATTAATCCACCACTATTTAATGGCAAATGAGTAACTTACACCCTTACACAAATAAGTTTTTTCAAATGAGCTAAAAAACCATCTTCAAATAAGCTTATCAAATTAGCTTATATAAGCTAATAAGCATAAGCTTAAAAAAAACTAAATCAAACACCAAGTTAAGCTTATTTTGTAAAAAAAGCTAAAAAAAACTATAAGCTTTGTTAAAAAAAAACTAGGCCAAACACGCTCTTAATGTACCAACCGAGAAATACAATCCTTTTAGTTTAGTAACCAAATACTTTTATGCATGTATGAGAGACATTTACCACTATTCCATTTCCCACATCGTCGAGAGTAGAAACTAAAATGTTGGGATAAAAAATAAGAAACTTTATGTATGATTACTAGATTAGTATTTATGTTATCTTTGTGACTGAAAATAGTTTCAAGATTTGGGTAAAATTCTTTTTAAATCGGATCATTGAAAAATATTTCTAATATTATTTCAATTGACTTACTTTTAATCTGATTATTAAAAAAAAGGTTTCGAAATTAACTTAGCATATATGAAGGCGGTTGATTGGTTCTTACAATTATGGAAGGGTGCAGCATCATTGATGATGAAAGATTTACAACATTTTGGTAGTTGGGAATGTCAGGTAGATATTTTCCGCACGCATTACTTTTTTAAAAAACTTTGTTTTGATTTTTTACAATTGTACATATGATGTGTAAAACATGTTGAAGGAACAAAGGGAGTGTGAATAATTTTTTTAAATTTCTTAATAATATTGATACCCAACTTTTTATTTGTTAGATAGAAATTTCTTATAAATGCTTAAAGATTAAACAACAATAAGTAAATAGTTTAGGGTTAGGGTGAAGAGGGCGTTTTACCACATCTTCTTTGGTTCTTGCGGGTAGTAATGATAACACCGCCACATACAAGGATAGGGGGTAGAGGCGGGCAAGTTGACACACGGGTAGACGGTACAACAACTCTTGCAACAAGTTGTGTGGATGAGTGTGTTTTTGACCGTTGAACGGTAAAGGAACGTTAGTTAGTAGGGTAGTTTTTATGAGTGTTTCCTGAGTTTTGGATAGTTTTAGGTGAAATAAGATGACATATTGTGGTTGGTTGATGGCTATAATAGTTTAAAGTATGTACTTTCTGGATAACACCCCCACACCCCCTGCACCTTAGAGTGTCATAAACACAAGGGTTTATATGGTTGGGTAGGTGTTAACAAGCTCACCTTAGCCTTCCACCAAGAGTTGTTCTTCACTGGTCCTCACTCTAAACCGGTGAGAATGTAACATCTCACTAGAAGGTAACAATCACATACTTCACTAATAGGAAACTAATCACCCCTTGAACATGTGACTATTCCTGGTAATGATTAGCTTCACTCATCTCATAAATCCAGGCAGTGATTATCTTCACTCATATAGATTAAGTTAATTTTTTTTATCCACTCTCACCATCATTGCTTGGCCATCTCTTAAAAACATTTAGGATAAGTGAAGGTGCAACTTGCTCGAGAATTGTAAGTCATATCTTGAGAACCCATGCTACACCTAAGTTTTCCCTTAGGCCTGCCTATTTCTCCAACTTATGATAAGTTTCAACGGTTTCATCCTGCCTTAGACTCATCATGAGAAGGGCCACAACCCCTGACCAATGTTATGTAGACAATGCAAGCACCCAATTCTAATATTTTTCTTAATAACAATGGGCCTCTCTTATGAAAACTATGAGATATAAAAGTCAAAACAATTGTTTCTTCCGAAGTTAATTATCTTCCGAAGCTTGACATATTTCTTCCTAAGCTTGGCTGAAATCTTCCAAAATTGGAAGTGTTTTGAAGCTTAATCTGATTCTTCCGAAGCTTAGTCAGAATCTTCCGAAGGTTATGTTTACTTTGGAAGTATTGGAAGTGTTAGAGTTTTACTTCGAAAGTTTTCCAAATGATACTTCCTGCTTCTGAAGTATTAGTATAGGGTCCTAAGTGTAAATTTTCAATTATATGTTGAGTGTGTAATTTGCCTGTTATAGTTAGTTGGTCAATTAGTGTTATAAATAGGGATCATGTGTAATCTTTTGAGAGGATTAACAACAGTTTACAATCACCATAATCATTTGAATAAAGTTCTTTCTTGCATTCTTGAAGTTCGTCTTCTTCGTTTCTTGTAGTTGTTGAATTGTGCATTCTTGTACTCAATTGTGTAACAATTATATCAGAGCCTGGTTAGCGGCTCAATTGAGGAACAAGATTCAATCAAAGATCATTCGGCGGTAACGATGGTGTCAACAAAGTTTAAGATTCAGAAATTCGACGGGGAAAACGACTTTGGGTTATGGCGACTAAGATGAAGGCATTGCTCGTTCATCAACGAGTGGTAGATGCCTTGGCTAGAAAATCTAAGTTGCCGAACACAATATCAAACAAGGAGAAGAAGGAGATGCCTGAACAGGCACACAGTTCTATTATCTTGAACTTTGATGATCGGGTACTGAGAGAAGTATCGAAGGAGACGGCGGCGGCAGGGGTCTGGTCAAAATTAGAAGCATGTACATGACGAAGTCTCTTGCGAACAGGTTGTATCTTAAGAAGCGTGTGTACACTTTTCAAATGGCGCATGGGAAGTCAATTGAAGATCATACTGACGAATTCAACAAGCTGGTGTTAGATCTTGAAAACATTGAAGTTGAATTGGATGATGAAGACCAAGCGATCATATTCTTGACCTCTCTCCCATCATCTTATGGGCACTTTGTGGATACTTTGATGTATGGTAGTGATACTCTTACCATGGAGGAAGTGCTGGCAGCTTTCAATTCAAAGGAATTGAAGAAGAGAACTGATTATAAAGAAGATGGTGGAGAGGGCTTGGTGGTCAGGGGAAGATCTGAACAAAGAAACTTCAAGCAGAGAAGTGTCTCAAAGTCAAGATCCAAGTCTAAGAGGAGGTGTTATGTGTGTGGGTCAAAAAAGCACTTCAAGAAAGATTGTCCTGACTGGAAAAGAAGAAGGGTGAATCAAGTGGATCAAAGTCTATTTCTAGTCACAATACACAAGATGATGTATCTGATGGATATGAGTGCAGATGTGTTGGCTGTCACAAGCAGCGGTAATAAGAATGAGTGGGTGATGGATTCAGGTTGTTCATATCATATGACTCATATGAAGGAGTTCTTTAAAGATTTGATGTTTGAAGATCTCGGGTCTGTAAGGTTAGGGGATGATAGACCTTGCAAGATTATAGGTCATGGTACAGTGATTTTAAAGATGCAGAATGAAATAGAAGTAGATCTTCATGATGTAAGGTATATCCCTAATCTAAAAGAAGTTTGTTGTCATTAGGGTTGTTGGAGAGATCTGGTTACCATGTTAGTCTTAGGGATGGTAAGGCTAAGGTGATTAAATGATTAATGATGGTACTGTCTGGTAATAGAACGAATAATAATATCTATGTACTAGATAGTGCTAGTGTAGTAGAGTCCCATGTGGCAACTGCCACAAGTGATAGTAGCTCTAAGGCCATGTTATGGCATCAGAGACGTGGTCATATCAGTCAGCAAGGACTGGTAGAGTTGCAGAAGCAACAGGTTGTGACTGAGTTGAAGAATTATGATGATGGTTTTTGTGAAACTTGTATTCTTAGGAAACATGTCACACCCCAACCTTAACGGCGGAAACGTCGAGATGTGAGGGTTAAGATTGTTTACAGCCACATAACACTACCATAAATTGTAAATATAAAAATTCATAAGTTGAAATAAACATTACAACCAAATGTCTCAACAAAAAAAAATAAACAAAGTTCAACTTTCAAGTTTCAAGATATTTTATTTATTTTTCCTAAGTCCAAATCCTAGGTGTAAGCATGCTTCAAAAGATAATCATCAACCTTGTACATTTCCTGAAACATGTTAAAAATAAAAGGGTCAACTTTAAAAGTTGGTGAGTTTCCATGGGTTAAGCATACATATATATATATAAATATAAAAGTTTACAAGTAGCAATTCATGTCAATGGTTACGAATAAAGCAAGTTTATAGATAACATATAGCTACATTCAAACCTTGACCAAGAATATCATTTACAAGTTTAACGATTAGCTAAGTGTACTTGGTTCCCATGATGAACAAGCATACGTCATCAGGAGCCGGCAATAACCTCGGCTTTAGCACCAAATAGGCTTGTCAGACCCATAGATCTATGACGTCGCCAGGCTAGCAATAGTTAATGATTGTCAACATATAATGTCCATCATATAAGACTCATAATATTACAAATAACCATGACAAAAAGTAAAGATGAATTGCATGTGTATTTACAAGTACCAAGATGTTTATAAGTGCAAGTTTATAAAGTTAACATGTTTCACCCCAAAAGGTGTGAAATAAAGTAAAAGAGGGGCATGAAAACTCACCTTATATATATAAGATGATAACAAGAAGTTAACGGTGCTCCAACGATTTCTTTTACAAGATACCTAACGTATATATTTCAAGGTTAAGTTTAAAGGTAATATTAACGATTAAACGCGAACTAGGGTTTCAAGTGGAGTTTGGGGCTTTTGACAAATAAATAATTTTAACAAAGGGTACCGCTTATATTTTGGATTCAATGAAAAAGAAATAAATATACTATTTAAGTATTTTAATATAAAGAATAAATGTAAATCATTTATAATAACTAGTAAAGTTTAAATATAAAGTTTAAATAAACTTTTATAATTATTTAAAATAATCATGATTTAAACAATAATTTAAGGGTAACGTTTGGACCAATAATAATTTATTGATTTAAGCTATCATTTTAAAGTCCATTTTATAAATAATAACTAGAAATGATTTTTTTTTGTCATATTGTTTTATTAAGAAAATATATTAAATTACAGAAAATATTGTGGTAACTAAAAATAATTTTTAGTCATTAAAATGATTTTTATAATTTTTTATAAATTTTCTGGACTTAAATAGGTTAAAAAAACGAGTTTTAAAAAAATGGGGGGGGGGGGGGTTCCCGGTTCGAACCCGGGACCTCAAGGATAGAAGAGTGATGTGTTACCATTAGGCTGGGGCGCCTATGCCTGTTAAGAAATGGGTTTTTAATTCTTAAAAACACAAATACAAAGACACCCCCAAACCATATGAACCCTAGAACGATTTGAACCAAATTGAAGATCAATTCGTTACTGTTAACGCTAAAGATCATGGGGCTTTTGTTCCCCATGTAAAATCGAGTATGTAGGTGGGTTAAATTACCCGGTTGAAGTCGAATTGATGATAAGGCAGACGAAGAACAGGCCGAGACCGAAGCTATAATCAATCGATGTGCAAATGATGATGATAACCAAATTCGTTGCACAGAAAGCTTCTATTGATCCCAATGAACGAAAGCCCCCTATAAATTTCAACTAAGATCGCTCGAAGGTCGATGAACACCACGGATGCAGACGCGATGAAGAGTGTGACTTGTTTGGGATGTTTGAGTGTGTTTCAGATGAAATTATGTTTGATAGTAGCTTGGATTAGATAAAAGTTCGATTATGATTCATTTAATTTTATTATTATTGAGTTTTAATGATCAAACGGTTCTATGATTAATGGTTACGGTTAATCGGTGATTCGAGTTCGTAACCGTCGTTTTAATTCAATTAAAGTTCATCCCGGGGTTCGAAACATCTTCACGAAGCGGTTGGAAACGATTGGGGTCGGAATTTGAAGGAGATTAGTGGGTTTCGAAGTCGCCGGAGGGTGGCCGGAGAGTGGCCGCCGGAAATACGGGTTGGGGGGAGAAATTTCCGGTTTGGTTTTTGAATTTTACACAATTGGTCCCTGTAGTTTCAATTCTTGTTATTTTAAGTACAACTTTATTTTTTAAAGTTTCTAAATTGACAATAAAGCCCCCTGAACTTAATTAAACTTTTAGTTTTAACTATTTATAACTTATTAATTATTTAACTTTTATAACTTATGATTTCTATTATTATTATTATTTTTATTTTATTTTGACTATTATTATTATGTTTATTATATTAAAAACAAATTATTAACTCTTAAATTAATGAATTAATGCACAATAAAAGAACATTCATAAACAACCCATATAGTTTCTTAAATGACATAAATGGTCCTTACAAAAACATAACAGGGTTAACTATTAATTAACGAAAACACGAAAGGTTACAGTCTCCCCAACTTTTAAGAATTTCGTCCCGAAATTAAGAATGAACTAAATGAACAGATACGGGTATTTCTTCTTCATATGCTCCTCACGCTCCCAAGTAAACTCAGGTCCACGCTTATTCTCCCAACGAACCTTGACGATTGGGGTGGTAGTGGTCCTAGTCTTCTTCATAATGCGGTCCATGACTTCAACGGGTTTCTCAACAAAATGTAATGACTCATCGATCTGGATGTCATCTACTGGGACATACAGACTTTCATCAGCCAAACATTTTCTCAAATTTGAGACATGGAAAACAGGATGAACCCCGCTAAGATCGGAAGGTAGTTCCAGTTTATAAGCCACTTTCCCAATCCTTTTCAGGATCTTGAAAGGTCCTACAAATCGTGGAGCTAATTTACCCTTCTTCCCAAAGCGAACGACTCCCTTCCATGGTGAGACTTTAAGAAGAACCATATCCCCAACTTGGAATTCCAACGGCTTGCGTCGTTTATCGGCATAACTTTTTTGTCGACTTCTAGCCACTTCAAGGTTCTTGCGAATCATGGAGACTTTATCGGTGGTTTCTTGTATGAGCTCAGGACCAGTGATGAAATTTTCACCAATGTCAGTCCAGCAGATCGGGGAACGACATTTACGACCATAAAGCGCTTCGAAAGGTGCCATCTTGATACTCGAGTGGTAACTATTATTATACGAAAATTCCGCGAGAGGTAAATGCGCATCCCAGTCACCACCAAAGTCAAGGACACAAAGACGTAGCAAATCCTCTAGGGTTTGAATGGTTCGCTTGGTTTGACTGTCCGTTTGAGGATGGTAAGCCATGCTTAAATCCAGTTGAGTACCCAAAAGTTCTTGCATAGACGACCAAAAGTGTGAAGTGAAACGAGCGTCTCGGTCGGATATGATATGCAAAGGTACGCCATGACGACTCACAATCTCATCAATGTATATACGAGCTAACCTTGACGTTTTGTAAGTGTCACGTATGGGTATGAAATGTGCCGACTTGGTCAATCGGTCAACGATCACCCATATGCTATCATGACCACGAGAGGTGCGAGGTAATTTGGTTATGAAGTCCATGGATATGTGTTCCCATTTCCACATGGGAATCTCGGGTTGTTCAAGCAATCCACTAGGACGTTGATGTTCAGCTTTAACCTTCGTACACGTAAGACACTTAGCTACGTAAGTTGCTATGTCTTTCTTCATTCCAGGCCACCAGTATTGACCACACAGATCCATATACATCTTATCGGAACCAGGATGAATTGAGTAACGAGTTTGATGAGCTTCATTCATGATAAAGGTACGAAGATTATCACAGTTTGGAACCCAAATTCGATTCAAGAAATACATCAACCCATTGGCTTTCGTTTCTAGTTGAGCTCGAAGGTTGTACTCCAATTCCTCTCCCATTTTTCCTCCTTCTTGAACCGCTTGTTGAGCCTCCATGATACAAGTCTCGATGTCATTCTCAATCCTCAAATTTTGTAGCAGCACCGTAGTCTCGTTAACATCCAGACGAATCTCAGTATCAAATTCTCCCAAGGTATCAAACCATTGTCGTCGATCGCGAATTTCTTGAAACGAGACCATCTTATTATGAATCTTACGACTTAGTGCATCGGCTACGACATTTGCCTTTCCAGGGTGGTAACGAATGTCACAATCATAATCACTAATCAACTCAACCCAACGTCGTTGTCTCATGTTGAGATCCTTTTGATTGAAGACGTGTTGTAGGCTTTTGTGATCGGTGTAGACTATACATTGCGTCCCATAAAGGTAATGCCTCCAAATCTTTAAGGCAAAAACCACAGCACCAAGTTCAAGATCATGTGTCGTATAATTCACCTCATGGACCTTCAATTGTCTCGATGCATATGCTATGACCTTTCCTCGTTGCATGAGAACACAACCAAGGCCTTGTTAGATGCATCACAATATACGGTGAAATCATCGTTTCCATCGGGAAGGGTCAAGATAGGAGCATTACACAACTTGTGTTTTAAGGCTTCAAAGGCTTCCTCTTGTTCAGACCCCCACTCGAATGGTTTATTCTTTTGGGTCAAGGAAGTAAGCGGTTTCGCGATTCGAGAGAAGTTGGAAATGAAACGTCGATAATAGCCAGCAAGACCAAGGAAAGAACGAACTTCGGTTGGAGTTGTGGGAACACACCAATTTTTCACAGCTTCCACCTTTGCAGGGTCAACGTGAATTCCTTGACTATTCACCACGTGTCCCAGAAATTGGACCTCCTCAAGCCAAAATTCGCACTTTGAAAACTTTGCGTATAGTTGTTCTTTCTTCAATAGCTCAAGAACTTGTCGCAGGTGATGTTCGTGATCGGTTTTGGACTTGGAGTAGATAAGTATGTCGTCAATAAAGACAATCACAAACTTGTTTAGATACGGCTTGCATACTGGATTCATGAGATCCATAAAGACAGCAGGAGCATTCGTTAAACCAAAGGGCATAACCATGAACTCATAGTGTCCATATCGGGTACGGAACACAGTTTTTGGGATATCATCATCATAAACTCATAATTGATGATAGCCAGAACGTAAGTCAATCTTTGAGAAAATAGCAGCTCCTTGAAGTTGGTCAAAAAGATCATCGATGCGAGGAAGAGGGTAGCGGTTCTTGATGGTAAGTTTTTAAGCTCACGATAATCGATGCACATACGAAATGATCCATCTTTCTTCTTCACGAACAGAACAGGTGCACCCCAAGGCGATGAGCTAGGACGGATAAAGCCCTTGTCGGACAGTTCTTGAAGTTGACTAGCCAGCTCTTGCATTTCTGACGGTGCAAGTCGATATGGTGATTTAGCCCCGGAATTAAATCGATCTTAAACTCGACTTCACGCACGGGAGGTAAACCGCTAAGGTCATCGGGAAACACTCCAGGAAAGTCTCGTACAATCGGGACATCCTTAAGATCGTTCCCTTTGACTTTCGTGTTGACCACGTAAGCCAAGAAAGCCATGTAATTCTTGCTTAGACATTTTCGGGCTTGAGTACACGACATGAGTTTGAGTCCTTTGGATGATTTTTCGCCGAATACTTTCAATGTATCCCCCGAAGGCAAAGGAATTCGAATGCACTTCTCGAAACAAATAATTTCAGCATGATGTTTGGCTAACCAATCCATGCCAATGATAACGTCAAAGCTTCCAAGTTTCATAGGAATAAGGTCGATAAAGAAATCATGCTCGTTTAGGCTCAAAATGCAATCACGAATAACGACATCAACGGTGATGGGTTCTCCATCGGCGACTTCAACAGTAAGAGGTCTTTCTAGTTTCGTATGTGGCTTAGCAAGTATAGGCTCAAATTCTATCGAGACAAAACTCTTATCGGCTCCAGAGTCAAACAGAACGTAGGCATAAGAATTATTAATAAGGAACATACCTGTTCAGTTTTAAAGACGTTTAACGATACAGGTAAAGCAACAAAAGAACTTGGATCATAAAGTTGGGGTTGGATTTGACATACCGTTCACCACATCGTTGTTTGCTTGTGCTTGGTTTGCATTGATGTTGAAGGCACGTCCTCGGGCTTGTGGTACGTTACCCGCAAGACGAGGGCATTGTGGGCGAAAATGACCAGGTTCCCCACAGTTGTAGCAAGCACGATTAGCAACTAACGCGGCATTGTTTGGTGCACGGTGACAAGTAGCCACCAAGTGTCCATACTTACCGCACAGTGTGCAGATACGGCACGGGGTATTACCCGCATGATGATACTTACAGACATTGCACAATGGTAGAGGACCAGCATAGGCTCTAGTAGCAGGTGCTTGTGTAACAGGAGCGGGTTGTCTTTGAGGTACCTTGGGTGTAGCCACAGCGAAATTACGCGCCGGTGTGAACTTGCGTTTCTTGTTGTTGTAAGACGGTTCATTCTTACTCTCCTTAGCTGCTTCAGGGACCGCCTTTTCAGTCTTTTTAGCCCCTTTGACAGACAAGGTTCCCGCTCGAATATGGTTTTCAGTAAGTTGAGCGGTGATGGTAATGGCATCTTCCAAAGTTGTGGGTCTACTTCCCACCACAGCATCTTGGATTTGAGGTGGCACCCCCTTGATGAACTTCTCAATGTTCCTAGGAACAGTGTCAACCATGTGAGGCAACAGGATACTCAACTCGTGATGCCTAGTTGAATAGGCCAAATGATCTCCACCATCTTGCTTGAGATTCCAAAACTCCTCCTCCAGCTTTTGCAGCTCACTTCTCGGGCAGAACTTTTGGATGGCAATGTTCTTGAATTCTTCCCAAGTGAGTGCCAACACAGCATCAGCACCACGATTCCTCTTCTCACTATTCCACCACGTAAGTGCTCTTTGTTGAAGAACACTTGTGGCATAACGGACTTTGAGTGCCTCGGGACACTCACAGTTGATGAAGGTGTTCTCCATGCTTTCAAACCACTCGAGAAGTCCAGTGGCTCCTTCCTTCCCACTAAAGCTAGTGGGTTTGCACGAGTTGAAGTGCTTAAACGTGCAGGTTTGGTTGTTTCTTCCTTGATTTGCACTATTCTCTCCTTGCCCATTGCCATTAGTGTTTTACTAGCGTTGGTCATCAAGGTGCTACTCAGTTCGGCAACCATGGTCGGAATGACTGCAGCCATTTGACGGGCAATCATGGCGGCTAATTTGCGGTCGGAGCTACCACGCTTCCATGATGACGAGACATGCTGGATACAAAATAAGTTAGTCACAGAAATTTGGAGGTAGAAATAATAAATCAAACAAAGATTTTTCAAGACTTGCAAAACACACAAGGAATGATTCCATTTGGTACGCATTACCATTTGGAAACGTTGACACGTCAAAGTGAGTTAACTCCAATTGCCTTAGAAACTTGTGTATATTGACCATAGTTTATCACTCATCCCAGAAATCCCCAGGTAAGCATAACTAGTCCCACGGGATTTATGCGAAATGCTTACCTTAGCCCGAAGGCTTTTTGCCAGGAAATCCAGAATACAGGTGTCTATGTGTCACACAATATTTCTTTAGGTTCATGGAATTAAAACCCTTGATGAGATTTCATAGATTAGACATAAAGTCTAAAGATTTGAACCTTTTGATATAAAGCTTACGTTCCCACGTGTCGTCGAGAATAAGTTTAAGATACTTCATCGTCGAGAGAATAAAGGATTAAGAATAAGTTTTAGAGAAGACAAGGCAACCAAGTTTCTTAATTATAAGGCAATCCTAACTAAAGGCATCAAGTTGCACATCAAGAGGCCCTCCTTAACAAGTAGCATTATGTAGCATGCAACAAAATATATTACAAGATCATAAAGATTTTTCTTATGAGGTTCATGCATCAACTATAGTCTAGTCACCATTTCTAATAACCTAAATCCCTATAGTTATGGGCTCTGATACCAATCTGTCACACCCCAACCTTAACGGCGGAAACGTCGAGATGTGAGGGTTAAGATTGTTCACAGCCACATAACACTACCATAAATTGTAAATATAAAAATTCATAAGTTGAAATAAACATTACAACCAAATGTCTCAACAAAAAAAAAATAAACAAAGTTCAACTTTCAAGTTTCAAGATATTTTATTTATTTTTCCTAGTCCAAATCCTAGGTGTAAGCATGCTTCAAAAGATAATCATCAACCTTGTGCATTTCCTGAAACATGTTAAAAATAAAAGGGTCAACTTTAAAAGTTGGTGAGTTTCCATGGGTTAAGCATACATATATATATATAAAAGTTTACAAGTAGCAATTCATGTCAATGGTTACGAATAAAGCAAGTTTATAGATAACATATAGCTACAATCAAACCTTGACCAAGAATATCATTTACAAGTTTAACGATTAGCTAAATGTACTTGGTTCCCATGATGAACAAGCATACGTCATCAGGAGCCGGCAATAACCTCGGCTTTAGCACCAAATAAGCTTGTCAGGCCCATAGATCTATGACGTCGCCAGGCTAGCAATAGTTAATGATTGTCAACATATAATGTCCATCATATAAGACTCACAATATTACAAATAACCATGACAAAAAGTAAAGATGAATTGCATGTGTATTTACAAGTACCAAGATGTTTATAAGTGCAAGTTTATAAAGTTAACATGTTTCACCCCAAAAGGTGTGAAATAAAGTAAAAGAGGGGCATGAAAACTCACCTTATATATATAAGATGATAACAAAAAGTTAAACGGTGCTCCAACGATTTCTTTTACAAGATACCTAACGTATATATTTCAAGGTTAAGTTTAAAGGTAATATTAACGATTAAACGCGAACTAGGGTTTCAAGTAGAGTTTGGGGCTTTTGACAAATAAATAATTTTAACAAAGGGTACCGCTTATATTTTGGATTCAATGAAAAAGAAATAAATATACTATTTAAGTATTTTAATATAAAGAAATAAATGTAAATCATTTATAATAACTAGTAAAGTTTAAATATAAAGTTTAAATAAACTTTTATAATTATTTAAAATAATCATGATTTAAACAATAATTTAAGGGTAACGTTTGGACCAATAATAATTTATTGATTTAAGCTATCATTTTAAAGTCCATTTTATAAATAATAACTAGAAATGATTTTTTTTTGTCATATTGTTTTATTAAGAAAATATATTAAAATTACAGAAAATATTGTGGTAACTAAAAATAATTTTTAGTCATTAAAAATGATTTTTATAATTTTTTATAAATTTTCTGGACTTAAATAGGTTAAAAAAAACGAGTTTTAAAAAAATGGGGGGGGGGGGGGTGCCCGGGTTCGAACCCGGGACCTCAAGGATAGAAGAGTGATGTGTTACCATTAGGCTGGGGCGCCTATGCCTGTTAAGAAATGGGTTTTTAATTCTTAAAAACACAAATACAAAGACACCCCCAAACCATATGAACCCTAGAACGATTTGAACCAAATTGAAGATCAATTCGTTACTGTTAACGCTAAAGATCATGGGGCTTTTGTTCCCCATGTAAAATCGAGTATGTAGGTGGGTTAAATTACCCGGTTGAAGTCGAATTGATGATAAGGCAGACGAAGAACAGGCCGAGACCGAAGCTATAATCAATCGATGTGCAAATGATGATGATAACCAAATTCGTTGCACAGAAAGCTTCTATTGATCCCAATGAACGAAAGCCCCCTATAAATTTCAACTAAGATTGCTCGAAGGTCGATGAACACCACGGATACAGACGCGATGAAGAGTGTGACTTGTTTGGGATGTTTGAGTGTGTTTCAAATGAAATTATGTTTGATAGTAGCTTGGGATTAGATAAAAGTTCGATTATGATTCATTTAATTTTATTATTATTGAGTTTTAATGATCAAACGGTTCTATGATTAATGGTTACGGTTAATCGGTGATTCGAGTTCGTAACCGTCGTTTTAATTCAATTAAAGTTCATCTCGGGGTTCGAAACATCTTCACGAAGCGGTTGGAAACGATTAGGGTCGGAATTTGAAGGAGATTAGTGGGTTTCGAAGTCGCCGGAGGGTGGCCGGAGAGTGGCCGCCGGAAATACGGGGTTGGGGGGAGAAATTTCCGGTTTGGTTTTTGAATTTTACACAATTGGTCCCTGTAGTTTCAATTCTTGTTATTTTAAGTACAACTTTATTTTTTAAAGTTTCTAAATTGACAATAAAGCCCCCTGAACTTAATTAAACTTTTAGTTTTAACTATTTTATAACTTATTAATTATTTAACTTTTATAACTTATGATTTCTATTATTATTATTATTTTTATTTTATTTTGACTATTATTATTATGTTTATTATATTAAAAACAAATTATTAACTCTTAAATTAATGAATTAATGCAAAATAAAAGAACATTCATAAACAACCCATATAGTTTCTTAAATGACATAAATGGTCCTTACAAAAACATAACAGGGTTAACTATTAATTAACGAAAACACGAAGGGTTACAAAACACAAGAGGGTTAAATTCATAAGGGATAAGCATATCATAAGTGGAATATTAGAATACATTCACTCTGATTTATGGGGTCCTGCTAAGGTTGATTCTTTGGGTGGTGCTAGATATTTTATGACTCTGATAGATGATTTTCCAAGGAGAGTTTGGGTGATCATCTTAAAGACTAAGAGTGATGCCTTTAGTAAGTTCAAAGAATGGAAAGTCCTTGTGGAAACCTAAACTGAAAGAAAAGTCAAGAATCTAAGAACTGATAATGGGTTGGAGTTCTGTAATCATGAGTTTAATCAGTATTGTAAAGCTCAATGTGTTGCTAGACATAAAACTGTGCCTGGTCATCCACAGCAGAATGGTTTGGCTGAAATGATGAATAGGACCTTACATGAAAAGATAAGGTGTATATTGGCTAGTTCTGGTTTACCCAAGCAGTTTTGGGCTGAAGCTATGACCACTGCAGCTTATCTAGTCAACAGGTCTCTATCAACTGCATTAGACATAAAGACACCTATAGAGGCATAGTCAGGTAGAAAGCATGACTATGGTATTCTTAGAGTGTTTGGGTCATTGGCTTATGCTCATGTTAGCCAAGAAAAACTAGAACCCAGGGCCTGTAAATGTGTATTTCCAGGATACCCTGATGGAATGAAAGGGTATAAGTTGTAGGGGCTAGATGGTGGCAGACCCAGGGTGATAGTAAGCAGAGATGTGATTTTTCAAGAAGATGTTTTGTATAAAAACATGAAAGGGAAAAGGATTCAGAAATTGGAGAGCAGAGTGGGGTTCAGATTGAGGTGGAGCAGCAGGTTGTGAGTGATAAAGGTGTTGATCATAGCACTTTGGATAGCCAAGGGGATGGTTTGGATGATTATCAATTGGCTAGGGACAGGCAGAGGAGACAAGTGGTACCTCCACTCAGGTATAGAGAGGGGATTGATTTGTCAGCATTAGCCTTTGTTGCTACTGAAGAAGAAAGTATCTATGAACCGTTGTCATACTCTGAGGCAATTTCAGTGAAAGAAAGCTCAAAATGGTAGGCCATGGAGGAAGAGATGGAATCTCTTTATAAGAATGGCACATGGGAGCTGATTGATAAACCTGAGGGTCACAAGCCTGTGTCATGTAAGTGGCTATTCAAACTGAAAGATGGGATTTCTAAAGGTGAACCTCCTTGGTATAAGGCTAGATTAGTAGCTAAAGGGTTTACACAGAAGCCAGGGGTGGATTATAATGAAAAATTCTCACCTGTGATGAAACATTCATCTATAAGGGCTATGCTGTCATTAACTGCTTCTATGGATATGGAGTTACATCAGTTGGATGTGAAAACTACACTTTTACATAGGAAGTTAGATGAAACAATCTATATGAAGAAGCTGGAGGGGTTTGAGGTTAAAGGGCAGGAAGATAAGGTGTGTCTCCTTAAGAAGTCTTTGTATGGACTGAAGCAATCTCCTAGATAGTGGTACAAGAGGTTTGATGAACATATGGTGACTAATCGGTTTAATAGGAGCAGCTATGATAGTTTTGTCTATGTCAAGGAGTACAACTTGAACAAGTTTGTGTATTTGTTGCTGTATGTTGATGACATGTTGGTGGCTTGTCCAGACTTGAAAGAAGTTAAAGCTACTAAGAGGATGTTGATGTCTGAGTTTGAGATGAAAGATCTAGGTGAAGCAAAGAAGATATTGGGCATGGAAATCAAGAGAGATAGGGAACACAAGGTGTTGAAACTGTCTCAAAGCTCTTATTTGGAAAAGGTACTGATTAACTATAGAATGGATGAGGGGAAGCCAGTAGCTGTTTGTATTGGTGCTCATTTTAAACTGTCAAGCTCTGATGTCCTAAGTCAGATGTTGAGGTTGATTATATGAAGAAGGTGTCTTATGCCAATATGGTTGGGAGCTTGATGTACTTGAGGGTATGTACAAGACTGGATATTGGCTATGCTGTGAGTTTAGTCAGCAGGTACTTGTCTAGTCTAGTTAAAGCTCGTTGGGATGCTGTGAAATAGATCTTGAGATATCTCAGAGGTACTAAACACTATGGCTTAGTGTTTGGGTGTTATGAACATGGGAAGAGTAAACGGATTGTTGGTTATGTTGATTCAGATTTTGCCAAGGACCTTGATAGAGGTAGATCTATTACAAGGTAAGCATTTCAAATGCTGGGTGACTTGGTTAGTTGGAAAGACCAGTTACAACATGTAGTGGCATTGTCTACCATAGAAGCTGAGTATATAGCTTTGACTGAGGCAGTCAAGGAAGCTATGTGGCTGCATGGTTTTGTTTCTGAATTGGGAATTAATGTTGCAGACTCAGTGGTGTATTGATAGAGGTAGATTTATTACAAGGTAAGCATTTCAAATGTTGGGTAACTTGGTTAGTTAGAAAGACCAGTTACAACATGTAGTGGCATTGTCTACCACGGAAGCTGAGTATATTGCTTTGACTGAGGTAGTCAAGGAAGCTATGTGGCTGCATGGTTTTGTTTTTGAATTGGGAATTAATGTTGCAGACTCAGTGGTGTATTGTGATAACCAGGGTGCAGTCCAGTTGTCAAAGAATAGTATGTTTCATGAGAGAACAAAGCACATCAATATAAAGTTTCACTTCATAAGGGATGTGATGAATGCTGGGAAGGTGAAAGTGGAGAGTGTGTCTACTTTGAAGAATCCAGCAGATATGTTTACTAAATCTCTTCTGGTGTCAAGTTTAACTTTTGCTTGGATGCATTAGGTGTTGGTTAAAATCTTGTTTTGATTTTAAGGTGGAGATTGTGAGATATAAAAGTCAAAACAAGTGTTTCTTCCGAAGTTAATTATCTTCCGAAGCTTGACATATTTCTTTCTAAGCTTGGCTGAAATCTTCCGAAGGTTATGTTTGCTTCGAAAGTGTTCTGAAGCTTAATCTGATTCTTCCGAAGCTTAGTCAGAATCTTTCGAAGGTTATGTTTGCTTCGGAAGTATTGGAAGTGTTAGAGTTTTGCTTCGGAAGTTTTCCAAATGATACTTCCTGCTTTTGAAGTATTAGTATAGGGTCCTAAGTGTAGATTCTCAATTATATGTTGAGTGTGTAATTTGACCGTCATAGTTAGTTGGTCAATTAGTGCTATAAATAGGATCCTGTGTAATCTTGTGAGAGGATTAACAACAGTTTACAATTACCATAATCATTTAAATAAAATTCTTTCTTGCATTCTTGAAGTTCGTTTTCTTCGTTTCTTGTAGTTGTTGAATTGCGCATTTTTATACTCAATTGTGTAACAATTGGTATAAAAAACAATAGAAGTAGCCAACAAACCTAAACGTTCAAGTACAATTTGAGTAGATACAGTCTTCAAACATTTGTGCTAGAGCTTATAGTAGACTCATTTAATAGAGGAACTAGAGTTCGACCTTCATACATCAAGCTTGAGTAGGCCTGCAAGCCTAAAGTGTTTATTTTTACCTCTTCTAACTTTAGTTGGATTTTTAAATATTATATTATAATTCAAACACTCTTCTCTACCTCTCTTGAATCTTGAGAATATGATTAAATGGATATAATACTCAAGAATTCAAACAACAATTCCGGTTTCTAAATATGAAAAAGAGTAGTTAAATGTTAGGAAATGAGTTGCTTACATAACCAAGAGAAGATAGACAATAAAAAGTCTCCGGGACAAACGATCAATGGCATGATTAGACTGTGCCATACTCTTCATGTTTAATTTGTCTCTGGAAAATAAATCTCTACTGTGTGGTTAGAAAAGATATTTGCTTAGTAATATAATTTTTTTTAAAACGAAAATTAAAGCAAATCAACTGAGATTGCCTTATAACAAGAGAGAAAAAAAAAAACTAAACATCTTTGCTTACACATTAGTTTTTACTTCATTTTTTTCGTTTTTTTTTGATGGGTCATTCGCATGTGTGTAAAATCCATTTTAGTTTTGACCATTCAAATTTTAAAAGCAAACCTCATGAAAAAATCTAATCTAACACTTTGACATAAAAATAACAAAACTATTTGAGTTAATTTCAATTTTGCTTTTTAATATATAACAAAAGTAACAATTTTCTTGCAAAAGATTAAAAATATCAATTACCCTGCAAAAGTTTTATAAGTTATTTCAATTCAATACAAAAGTTTCATTATTTTAGATTCAAGTTGAAATATTGATGAAACTTTTGGATTAAATTGAAACAATTTATAAAACTTTTGGAGGTAAATTTATGTTTTTAATTTTTTGGAGGAAAATAGTTATTTTTGTCGAAACTCATGAAGCAAAACCAAACTTAACTCAAACTATTTTTCAGAAGATGTAAACCGTTTATAAAATACTATATTAGAAACATATGTATAGCATAGACGAAATAAATCTAATTTTTTAAAGCCATTGTTTTTTATGAAGATTTTGTATGTTATAGTGAAATAAAAAAGTATATATGTTTAGTAAGCTTAATTTATTTAAAATCAATATCACTTAACAAGAGAGATATGCGAGAAATAAAAACTAAGACTTCAACAGGACTGTTCACGGGGTCACTCTAGTTATTCATTTATTATAAAGTATAGATATAGATTACTTCATTTTAAAATTTGTTTTTGTTCACAAAATATATATTAATGAGTATTTAAATTTTATACGCAATTAATCCATGTAACCATGATCATATCGTAGTTGCAGATAACTTGTTTTTAGTGAGTGTTGAGTTTGAATATGAAAAATCATCTAGAGGTGGCAGGTAGCTTCATGTTTCGATCATGCTTATTACCATGGTCTTTCTGTTTGAACATGTTGGTTGATCGTTGAAAGAAGGTTGGTGGACAGTCCAAATCGACTATGGACTAACCATCGAGATGTTGGTGAATCATTTGATCATTTAGGGTGTTTGATCATTCATATTTTGCATTATGGTTTTATCTTTAGTTTTATCTTTGCAAACTTCAGCCATATTTTATAAACATATAGATATCTTAAAATCAATATTTAACATATATGTTTTGACTTTTAACATTATCAAAATAAGTCTTTTATAATCTGTATATATACACCAACATATATTATAGAACACAACAAACTATATACATTGTCTTAGAAATAACTAAGCAAAGTATACATGCACATTTTAAGAATAACATAATCAATTTTTATTTATAACCTGTATGTAACAAAGTCCTGCTATTGTTTTATGCCCAACACATGCACATATTTTTCTGGTGTTCAGATAAAAAAACAAATAAAAAAAACAAATATGTACATATTTTTTAAATCACACAATATTTATAACTTATTTATATATGCATGTACATATCCAAAAAGCCAACTCCTCTATTAGAATTTTGTAACTTACACTTCTACACATGCATTCCTAAGGACATCTTAGTGGTAAACCGGTTTATTCTCGAATCAATGTTTATGGGCTCAAATCTTGGATAGTGCAGACTTATTATTACTATACTTTAAAATGCAAATGGGGAATAGTGTCAGTTGGCCATTGTTTTTTTTTTTAATGAAATGTCAAACTGCCAGGTTGGTTTGATTATTATTGTTACAGAATCTTCACCAAAAAGCCATTTGGTTTGGTGGTAAGGTTATGATGCTACTTAAAGTACTAGGGTTTGATTCTTTCAAGCGACATATTTTTCCTTTCTTTTTTTTTTTCTCTTGTCCTTTTCTATTTTTGGGTTTTATTTTGTAGTTTTATTTTCGGCTCGAGCACATGGTTTTGTAAACATGATTATAAAAAATTGATTTGGGTTTGTAAGAGTTTAGTTGCGTAACTTCTATTTAGTATATTTTGTGGTTGGTTTTGTTTATTTTTTTTTAATGTTTTTTGGGCTCAACAAAATGATTCACACTTTTACGATGGAGTACACATTAAGATTTTATAACGGAATAGTTGCTTTTACCTTTCTACATGCTTTAGGATTTTACATTGGAACGAAAACCATTACATCTTATTTGACATCCGCGTTTTGATATTTCGGATTATAGTGGAAGACCCCGCGCAACTCGTGGAGGAAAAAATCTAGTGGATTATAAGAATAGAATAAGTATATAGTACAGAGTTGATGTGTTAGCCAGTCTAAAAAAACAATCCAATACACATACATATATATATATATATAGAAAATAAATTGTTATTTACAAACATAAACATATATTTTACTAAAGACAACAACTAAGAAAAACTTCGTATAACTGAAAATTAAGTATAGGCAACAACCATAAACAATTTTACACAACATAATTCAAATAATTTAGTATAGCCGTATAGCCACTTCTCCCTCCCATATGTCCCAACCCTCACCTTGAAATCATCTTTTATATGAAACAGGAAAGTCATGAATACAATGAGCCCATGGGCCTTTTTGGGCCTCCCCAACAATGGGCCTGTTACACTCCCAAACCAGCCCAGTACATTTAGTCCCACTCCCAAACCCAAGAAGCAACACTCTCTCCCCTTCCTTTACTCTCTCCTTCCCTTCAATGTAAGCTAACTCATACCACAATGAAGAAGATGATTGATTCCCAAACCTATGTAATGTCATCAATGCAGCTTCAATCTCTTCATCTTTCAACTTCATCTTCTTCCCTATCTCCAATACCACCGCCTTCCCAGATGTTGGCAAACAGTAATGCTGTATCACCTTCCTAAAGTTCGGTACGTAAAGCTCTATCGATTTGTCGAAGAATTTCTTTCGAATTATCGAAATCCCGTATCGGATCTTCTCCTCTAATGGGAGAATTGAAGCACCCAGAACTTGAAAACTTGTTCGGAGTAAATCTCCAGCGGCTAGTAGTGCATCTGGTTTGAGAGTAACTCCTGTGATGCCTATGGAGTCTTCTTCACGCATTGCGCAGTTATACGCTACGTCGTCGAACGCGCTTTGTGTTCTTTGCGTGTGTATTAATCTGTATTTAGCAGTCTTTCTAGCGGATGGCTTGTTGGTGATGAGAATAGCTGCACTACCTGATCGAAAGACGCAATTGATCACCATCATGGGTCGTTCTTTTCCTGCATACCAACCGGTGGATAATATTTCTGTGCTGAGGATCACAGCATTGGAGTTCTTATGAACTTTTAAGAGGTTTTGCGCCATGTCAACGGCTAATGCACTCGCGCTACAGCCCGAACCGCTGATGTTGAAGCTCTTTACGTCTTCTCGCATGGAGTATTTGTTGACGATCATAGCGGATAGTGAAGGAGAAGGGCAAAAGCCACTGCAATTGGTGATAATGATGTCGATATCTCGAGGGGAGAGATGTGTTTTGGTTAAAAGGTCTTCAAAGACGGGGAAGAGTAGTGTTTGAGCTTCTTTTATGGCTTCTTGATGAGATGATTTTGGTGGGAGATAGTGTAGAGCTGGAGGTAGGCATGTGGTTTCACTTTGGCCTGATGACACCAACACTTTCGACATGAAATCGATAGTTCTTTGATCGATAGAATGGATGATGCGCGAGTGTTCGAGGAACGACGAAAAGGGTACTCGCCAATAGTTTGGTAACTTGAAGCATGAGTAGTCTACGAGATAGATCGGTGGAGAAGATGATTTGAAGTATGTTTTGAACGTAATGACGATAAAGATAGCAAAGATTGCTGCTAAAAAGATGGGTTCTTGAAGTTGGTTGTAAATGAAGTAAAAAAGGTGTTCCATTTGTGTTCAAGATATAACCAAAGGAAGCAAGGGTATATGATGGGGATGAAACAAGGTCAGATTATATAGACGTGTGAATGCTTGTTATGGCATTATTGTGTAAGACTGTAAGCTGACAGATGAGAAGATGATCATCGATTATTCATTTATTCCAAAGAGTTGACAGTAAATAGTTTTAGAATTGATTGCATGATGGTCCATGGCATAACTTTTGATACACCTAATAGTCAATGTTTTGAAAAGGGGAAGGCTAAACTTATGTGCTATATTTTGAATGTATCATTTCTGGAATAAAAGTGGAGAGATAAAATGGCTTGTTATTAGTAGCGGATGCATTTAATTAAAATGATGATTCACTACAATTCTATGTCTGTGTTGTGAAGACTCAGATCATTGCCTCACTTCCGGTTACAGGCACTATTTTCAGACTCGAATCAGAGCGGCCGGTCGAACTGGGATTCGGAAGTCGGACTGGTCCGATCCACCCTAAATCATTTTTGTTTTTAAGGAACCGGCCGGTTCAAACCGGTTTGGTGGTCGGACTGGGAACCGGGTTGGAGCGGATTTTTCAAAATTTGTAACTTTTTTTGTAGTTTTTGGATTTTAATGAGTTTAAGGGATGGTTCAAACTATAAATTAAAGTGTTGGATAATATTATTGTTGAGTTTTTATATATAACTCTAAACTACACATATAAAATATAATATTTATATTGAATTATATATAACTATATATCTATATATATATATATATATATATATATATATATATATATATATATATATATATATATATATATATATATATATATATATATAATTGTGATATCATACGATTCTTAAATTCGGTCCAACCGATTCGACGTGTCAACCAGTATGGTGATCGGTTCAACGTTTGATCCTGTTCTAAAAACATTAGTTACGTGACAATCACAATTTACTGAGTTTAACTTGTGGTTTTCATGTACCGGTATCCTCCTCAGTTTTTAGCATCTTGCTGCTTATACTAATATATGATTTTTTTATGTCTAGAAATAAGAGAAAAAAATATAGCTAGGGTGAGTTATAGTTGGCAGAACCCTTTGAATATCATCAGCCACACACCGGTTGTATCGAATAACATGATGAATATAATAATAAAGTATTTAAATATTATCACTTAAATAACTAGTAATTAAAACCAAGTAATTATTTAAATATAAATCTAGAAAGTAATTTATTAAGAGGGATAGAGCTTAAACGACTTGAGGGAATACTTGATTTGTCTACCCGTAAATACAACATATATGTGTCCTTGTAGATTAGTTCATAAACACTCGCTGGCTAAATTCAAATCTTTTCACGTGTAAGTAGATTCAAATCTTTTCACGTGTAAGTTGATAGGTGTTTTATTTGAAAGTGAAATTAAAAATATTGTTTTTCAAAGAAAAGTTTGTAACACTTCAAGTTGTCAAAAGTGGAACCAAAAACATAGAAACAAAATATTAGAGACCTCATGATGCGGGCCTAAGTGTTGAATACCGAACTTTAATGTTTTTAGAGGCTCAAGACCGCGCTGCACGAAAATGAGCATAACCTGGGCTACGAGCCTCCGTTTCTGACGTGCTACCAGTCAAACGACCATGGAAACGAGGGTTACGTCATGGTAACCAGCCATAGGTGGGTTAACCCGTTATTTTTCCAAAATAAGGTCTCTAAATGGGTTTTTGGGCCACTTTTATGTTTTTTTCTAGTTTTTCGGTTTTGTTTTGGGCTTTTGTTTGGCCCATGGTTATTTGTTTTAGGCTTATTCGAATTTTGGCTTGTTATTTAAGTTGTCTTGGTGTAATGTGAAGGGACACTTGATTATTTCTGAAATTAACAGTTTGTCTCTTTAAATTCGTGACTTTTGGGGTTGAATTTGGGTTTGGGTGAAGAACATCACGGGTATTCGCAGAATCAACGTGTTTGAGCTTCGATTTCATACCGTTACATCACCTCAATATAAATTAAGAAATGAAGTCTCGAACCCATTCACCTCACCTCAATTGTAAAACATTTTGTCGCTTACAAACATTAAAATTTATGTTAATTATATACAAAAACGACTACCATGCCCCCTAACTACTTAAAAACAAAACCACTAGAACTACAACTACTTCCCTACATTCAATATCCTGCCACCCTTCTTCCCCGCTTCAACCATTTGTTGGCACGATCGAGTCCATCAAATCGATGGTCCCTCAACCTCGATCGAGGCCTACCATCCCACTAATCTGTGGCTCTCTAACGATTTTCCAGTGACATCCATGTTCCTTGTCGTCAATGATCGCAAATAGTGACAGAGAAGAAAAAAAGCCATGTGCAAATCTATATTGACATCGATTGATTGAACGATAAACTTTAGGTATACTATTCATTTTCTAAACTTAACTGTGAAGGACCAAAAGTGTTACGAATGATTGAACAATAAGTATTTAATTTAGGTGTAGTTTCTAAAAACCAAAGCAATAATATAAACTTACTACACGAAGCATCCATGCACTTACTTTATAAATTTACAACTGATATATTAAATGGACAGGTTAGTATTGTTATTAGAGCTATATCAATAACATAGCATACTTTATACAGAACACAAAAATAAACAATTTACAATAAGCATACAGAATGACAAAGCAAAATTATTGTGATAATACAGAATGACAAAGCAAAATTATTGTTATAAAAAGCTACTAGCAAGATGCTAAAGCAAAACCATCAAGTTACGCCAACATGTTATATTAATTAAAATTACACCAATGATGCTAATCTACGTTATTTATTTGCGATCTATTCTTTATCCACCAATATGTATTGACCTTGATCTCCTCCACTTGAAATGTTATTATTTTAGCTCAATAATCATCTTTAATTGATTTTAAAGTTTGGATAACATCATATTTGAATTTGAAATGTGGTAACAGTTTCCAGATTTGGGTAAAATCTTTACCTTGAACATGGTTATTTAAGAATATGATGAAAAGATTATTTAAATTGACCTAGCTATTATTCATGAACTAATAATACTTAGTCCAACTGGTTAGGGTGAGATACCCATAACATGTAAATATGAATAGGTCATGGGTTCAATTGTTCAAGTCTCACTCTGAGCAATTAGAGTTGGGTCAGCGGGTTTTCCAGGGTTTTTTTCTGAAGGGGTTGGGGGTGCGATGCTGGCTGGAATACGGATATGTGAGCCCAATTAATATAACACCTATCCTCCAAAGTAGACTCGTACATTTACCATTAAAAAAAGAAAAGAAAAAGCTGCTATGCATGAAAACAGTTGGTAGCTTATTACTTATTACAATAATGGCAGGGCACAAGAGCATTCATGAAGATTTAAAAACTCTGGGTAGTTGGGAATGTGAGCATCTACATTTTCTTTAATTTCTATACTCCCCACACCCATCAATTAGTGTTTTCAACAAAAAGAAAACACAAACACAAACACATACTGTATAAATCCTGAATTTTTTATTTGATTTTGTTCATATGACGTGTAAAACACGCAGATTGTTTGTTTCAGTCTATATTTATGTTCCTTATTAGTTATTAGTTATTACATACCGAACGCATCCATACTTTTTGAGCAGGATATTGTTGCATGTGTTCGGTTGAGTTACGTTCTAGAACATATCTTAAATCGATTGAACCTCGTGAACAGTACAGGTGCGACTTCCTCAGTTTAAATGAAAATATATCTACTTAATGGATGTGTGGTTTACAAAATGTTTTTAAAGGAATTGAAAATGCAAAGAGAATTAGAATTTAAATGGAGTCCATTGAAATTTGATTTGATGTTTGATGGGTAATTTTAATAAAGGAATTTGAATCTTCAAACATCTAAATGACTAAATTGCCTCTTTCATCAAATCTCCTTCATTGTCGTTCCATCGGAAAGTTTTGAATTCCATGAGGTAAAGGAAGGAATGTTGAAATACAATGAGGAATTAATTTCAAATCCAATTTCATTCGTAACAACCAAATATGATTTTTGAAGAAATTATATCAAATTCCAGTTTCATTTCCTACCAATTTCATGAACCAAACGATGCCTAAAGACATATGTTAGTAATGTTTTGCTTTTCTTAACGAGGAAAAAACATTTCATTAGAAACAATACAAGCAAAAAACTAAAAACACCAACAAAATAACAACAACATCATTAAAACAAAAACTCCAAATAGAACCATCCAAAAACATTGAAACAAAAACTCCAAAAAGAACCATCCAAAGAGTCTAAACTATAGCAAATCTTGGCTTTAAATTCTGTAATGTTGTTATGGAATTACACCTTGGAATTTGACGCATTATGTGAAAATATGATAAACTATATTCATATGTGATATTACAATATTAACTAGTGATTCAAAAAAGGTTGGATCACAATATAATAATTTTTATAATTATATTTTAGTAAATTAAAATTTACAAAGTAAGTAAAGTATCACACATCAACATAAATCAGCCGTCCATTTTGGTGATCTTATATTATAGCCGAAGACTTTGATCATTCTTAATTCTCTAAATAATTTATAAGAAATGAAAGTTTAAAATTATAGCTTATAAATATATAAAAGAAATGATTAAAAGAATGAAAGATAATTTATTGAAAACAGAGATAGAGTTTATACTATGAATTTCTTTCTTTACTAGAAAAATAATCCGTACGAGAAATTAAAAGTTCTATGTTAATAAAATAAAAGTTCTAACTTCCCTTGAGAAGGCTTGAGTGGCTTTTTTTTTGGGGAGACTCGAAGGAGGAAAATAAATTACATTGGATTGCTTGGAAAGTGGTCATGACGTCTAAGGATAAAGGAGGTATTGGTATTAGATCTTTAGACGCTTTCAATAAAGCTCTAATTCTTTAGTGACTGAACTAGATAGTCTTTGGGTTAAAACCATTAGAAATTTGCATGGCTCTCAATTGAATTTAAACTCTTTGGTGACTTCTAGCAAAAGAAAAGATGTATGGGCTAATATGTGCAAAGTTTTCATTATATCGAATGAGACAAGTGTGATTCTTTTTTATGCAATTTTAAAAAAAGTGGAAACTGGGAATCTACAAAGTTTTGAAAGGATAAGTGGATTGGTAATTCATTTCTTGCTTCTTCTTTTCCTCGTCTTTTTGCTTTAAAGTTGGAAAAAGATTGCCTTGGTTCTCATCACTTGGATTTTCAGAGTTGGAATCGGAAAAGACCAAAAAGGAGGGATTGAAAATGCATAGTTTAATGATTTGATGTCGGATATTGGAAATATTGTTCTTAATGACAGTATGGATTTATGGATATGGGAGGTAAATGATATGAACGAATTTCCAGTTAAAGGAGTCCGATTGCTTATAGATGATTTGTCGCTTCCTAATGCTTCTCGCCCTATGATTTGGTTCAATATGATCCTTAGGAAAGTCAATATTTGTGCATGGAGGGTTCTTCTCAACCGAATTCCAAGTAGAGTTAATTTGGATGCTAAAGGAATTGATATCTCGAGTATCTTATGTCCGTTTTGTAATGAGTATCCGGAATCTGTCAATCATGTGTTTGCTTTGTGTCATATTTCGGATCGTCTATGGTCTCTTATTAGGATATGGATTCAAGTTGACTTTTCTATCACTCGAACTCCCAAAATTTTGATGGATTAGTATGATACGTTTAATTGTGCTATTATGAAGAAAAAGATGTTGGCTTCTATAATATTCACTACATGGTGGGTTCTTTGGCAAAGAAGGAACGATGCGCTTTTTTCAACTAATCCAACGCTGAAATCTACTATGTTTGAAGAAATTCAACATTTTCCTTTATAAGTACACTAAGAACTGGATCAAGTGGCTAAATACTCCTCTTATGTAATGTAATGTTTTGTTTTTTCTCCGCCCTTGTCTAATGTCTTGCTAATCTTGGGCTTTTTTATTTATAAAATTTATCGCCGTTCCAAAAAAAAAAAAAAAAAAAATAGGGAAAGACAAATTCCATTAAGAAATTTATTCAGTTTATGAAACATAGTTTATTGCCTTCAAAAAATGAAAATAAATAACAAAGTGTGTAATATGCAAGTTAATCATATGTGTTATTACATGTAAGCCAAATGTCAAAACCACGGATAAAATATTATATTATCAGCTTACACTTACAAAATTAAATCAAAACCTGATGAATGACGGATCTAAAAATGTTGAGGGGTCCCTTGAGCCTCCAACCGACTAAATTTTTGCTAATCGGGTATCTCAGCAAGAAGCTATCCTGCATTTTACTAACAAGCTATCTTTGTTCATATCAATTTAGTAATTTATCATCAATTTAATAATAATTTTGAACGAAGTATTTCTTGATTTTTTTTGTGTTAATTTTGATACCATACGGTTTTTGGTATTGTTCTGTAAATGTTTTGGATTTTGAGGTTTCCATGACCTGGAATCACGGATAATGCCTATGTGGATTTACCAAATACACTATTCCGGTCTCTTCTTTAAAGTATATATTAGTTTTGTCAAATAAGTTAAACTCTTGATTTAATATTTGAAAGTTGAGAACAAAATCATGAGGATTGATGTTTCTTTGTTCTTAAATGGTGATGGTTGATTGCTGCCAAAACATTGATGGTTTTTAATATGGGATAGGGTAAAAGGATAAACTTATATAGAAAATGAAATTAGGAAGTGTATCGCAAATAGTAAAGGTGCAGAGAGCAATGCTACAAATCTACAATGATCTTTTTTATTTTTTTGAACAACGGAGATTTTATTAAAACAACCACTGGCAAAACGCCGTGGGGGTGGGGAGTACAATTACATCAAAGCTAAAGTCAGGACCACATGCGAGTAGCCACTAGTCCGACTAGTTAAGATGGAGGCTGAATGCTTAAATGCCCATATATGTCTCCAATGCGTTAATATGAACACTTTTGGGAGTTGGGACCAAAACAAAATAGAGATGTGTCACATTTATTGCCCTCTTTTTTCCCCCTCCTTTTGTAGATGTTTAGTTTTGACATACATGTCGTTGCTAAAAGTATGTAAGTGACAATCTCACCACAAGGAGAAAGGGGTGTTAGAATAAGTAGGTTGTAGTTCTAGAGGGAAAACGGGAGTAAGGAACGATGACCGTCGTCAAGTCATGCAAAAATCTAAATAATCTCGATCGTCAGGATAAGCAGGGTATCATATTCATATGATTTCTAATACATAAATTGTTTAATTCTGAAATAAAGTGTAAACAACTTGCTTATAGATTTGATTAAAGTTAACGTAGCCTAAATTACAATGAAATTGAAAAGCAATTAACACACAAAACAGAATAGAGCGGTTATTAAGACAAGAACAAGTAATCACTTCCTATTTTTAGTTTTGGTTACTTAGTAAACGAGAAACTAACCTCCTTTTAATTCACATTTCACACCAAACCTATGTAATTCCATTCAGCCCAATTGAGTTTAACTTCGGCCCACGTAAACCATTTTGACATCCATCACTTTGTTAATTATGGCCCAAAAGAATGCCATTTAAATTCCTTTGTATGTAGGCATGTAGCTCCAGCCTCCAAGCCTCCAATTTCTTTTTAAGAATAGCCATTGCCAATTAGTAATTAAACTAGAAAAAGGCTCGAACTTCGCGGCGGACTTTTGTAATCGGTAAATTTTAGAGATGATATCCGGAACATTATGTAGAAAACGAAGTCGTTAAAAGATTTATGTCGAAATGTTAAAAGATAAATAAACATGTCGCAGCGAGAAACCACAAAGTTGATGACAATAAGTAAAAGTTTTAGATTTTATAAAACATCAAAATCTAAAAGCTGTAAGAAGAAAAGCAAAATAAATTATAAAATAATTGTATCGTTAAATTGAGCCGGTAATTGAATGTTCGTAGTAATTGTGCCGTAATGAATGAGAGCCTAGCTAGATTGTCTGGTGGTCGGATTGTTTTATATTGGATCACTAGTGAGAGTCAATCCGAACATCGCACCGAGTGTCCCATCTCGTACTTATGAATCTTTTGCTTATGGGATCATCTATATCATACGCGTGATCCCCAAATTTAATGTGATAGGTTTGATCACATCACAATGAATGGTTCAGTATCTTTACTTAAGACATCCTACTAACCAGTATTAGTATGCATTTAATACGGGATCCGCCCTACCATTGATCGAGAGCATACTTGAAGAGACCCATTGCTCTGGATGTTATGTTTCGGAGCTTATAAGATTTGATGGTCATATGCAATTGTCTGAATCTAATCGTCCAAATAAAGGTGGTCAGCATCGGCGTTACTTATTGAAACATAAACACACAATTACTAAAAGTATGAATCTCTAGTCAACAACAAGATTATGGATCTCTAGTCAAAGTATACTATTGTTTTGTTTTCTTTAAATCATCAAAAAAAAAAAAAAATAGTATCCAAGAGTCCACCTTAGTTCATACTTCATTGAGTCCACCTTAGTTCACACTTCATCGAGTCCACCTTAGTTCAATACGGAGGACAAATAGTTAATAAATGGATTACTCAAATTAAATCCATTACTTGCATCCTGATTATTTCATTCTAAAACATTAATTACGTATTTGAAACTTACAACACTTCTTGTTATTACTTATTAATAAGTATCGATCTCCTTTCCTATAAAATAGCATAAACCATAAAATCAAATAGATTAATAATCACCCGATTGGACAAAAAAGAAATTTCCATCTAATTATAACTCATTATTTACGTTTGTCTTTACAAAATAATTAATATAAAGAAACAACTATATATACAATTAATGGCAATCCTTGAATATCTGATAATTAATAGTAACAATAAATACACGAGACAAATATACGATACATGATATAAAATTTAATTTAATAACAATTGACAACCCGTGAATCCATGCTCAACAAGTACGTAAACGACAACACCCAACACCTTTACAAAACAAAACTCCGCTCACAAAGTTTTCTCCCTTTCATCACCCTTTTCTTTTTAGCATCCTCTGTCCCCCACCACCCCACCCTCCATTATATATAACCACCACCACCACCCCACCACCACAACACCACCGCCGGACCACCGCACCACCACCGTCGGCAATGGCGAACCACCACCACCACCACCTTCTCATCTCCACCCTCATTATACTATCCAATCTCCTTCCATCTCATCAAAACCACCACTTTGCCACCACACCGCCACTGCCGGTGTTACCGCTACCATCATACTCTCAACTCAAATGGCAACAAAGGGAGATCATATTCTTCCATCATTTTGGTGTCAACACGTTTACGGATTCCGAATGGGGCACCGGAAAAGAAAACCCAAAAATTTTCAACCCGAAAGGGCTCAACACGTCCCAATGGATCGATGTGGCTATCCAAACTGGTGTTTCGCTGTCTATTTTAACAGCGAAACACCATGATGGGTTCTGCCTTTGGCCCTCAAAGTACACGGACCACTCGGTCGTCGGGAGCCCGTTGCGAAACGGGCATGGTGATGTGGTGAAAGAGTTTGCTGATGCGGCTAGGGCCAGAGGAGTGGATATTGGACTCTACTTGTCTCCATGGGATCGCCATGATTATAGATATGGGAAAACCATACCTTATAATGAATATTATATGGGCCAATTACAAGAACTACTTCGCAAGTAAGTCCTAAAAGTCATTAGAATTCATCATTGTTGTTCGATCAAACTGGACGATCGAACCGGTAAAAACCTGTCGGACTGGTTGAATCAATCAGTCTTGAACCGGAACCAAAAACCTATTGGACTGGTCGATTCAACCAGTCTTGATGGTTGGAGCAAATTTCAATTTTCTTTTATATTTACATTCCGAAGTATTTATTTACTATTTAATTCTAACATGTTTTATGTTTCTTTTATTTCAGGTTTTATATTTTATTAACACTAAAACTCATGCTAACATGCTTTATATTTTTTTATGTCAGGTTTATATTTTATTAACACTAAGATTCATGCTAACATGCTTTATATTCTAACATGTATTATGTTTCTTTTATTTCTAGGTTCTTGTTGGAAAGGTTAGCTTTATTTTTATTAATAAAGTTTTTTGCCTTTCAAAAAAAAATTAACACTGAATTCACATTAAAAAAACAAAATAGATTTCTTTAAATCAGCAACATATATTATTTTTTAATTCAGATTTTATATTTCACTAACATGCTTTGTGACATCGAATAAAATAGATTTTATATTTATTAACATTGAATTCAAATTATATTCATGCTAACATGCTTTATGTTTCTTAAATTTAGATTATATATTTTACTAACATGCTTTATGATCTATTTATAAAAAGAATTATTGTAAAAGAATATCTAACACTAGATTTAGTAAACCCGTGTATTACACGGGTTGAATAAATAAAATATTAATATAATAAAAATTAATAATTATAAAATGATATTCAAATATATGATATGACTGAAATTACATATGAGAAATGATTATAAATAATAAAACAATGATATCAACTTTTAAAATTTTGTTTTTAAATTTTTTTTCAAAAAAAAAATATTTTGTTCTAAAACAAACCGTATGAAAATATCATTTTTAAAAATTTTCTTATTATAACTCCTAAATTAGATTATTTTTGGTTTTTAAAAAATTGACTTTTTAAAAATACCAATTTTAAAATATTTCGTATTTTTAAAAAAGTTTTATGCTTTAGAAAAAATTATTATTTTATAAAATATTTATTTATTTAGAAATAACATTAATGAATAGATTTTTTTCTTAATTTATTAAATCTAAAAAAATATTAAATAATATTATTAATAATTAAGCTAATTATTTAATATGAGAGAGAGACGGGAAAATTTTGATGAGGATGATTGTGATGTTGCCACGTGTCATCTCAAGTTACTCTTATATTAGAGTATAAAAATAAAAATGGTTGCGCACTATCCATCTATCATGAATTCATGATTAAATTATTATGCAAAATGTTGTGTTTGTAGATATGGAAGTGTGAGTGAGATATGGTTTGATGGGGCAAAAGGTTCAAATGCACCAAACATGACATACTTTTTTAGTGATTGGTTTTCAATGGTGGGTGAGCTACAAAGCACCATCAACATATTTTCCGACGCCGGTCCTGGAGTCCGGTGGGTCGGAAATGAACAAGGGTTCGCCGGAGATACATGTTGGTCGACTATCAATCGGACATCTCTATCTATTGGCAATGGAAGCATCGTCAAGTAAGTTGTATACCTTATACGATAACTAATATATGTTTATTTACATCGTTTAGGCACATTATTAATATTTCGATTTACAAAAACTATGTTATAGAAGACAATAGGTAGAAACCGTAGAATAAGTAATAACGTGACTTTGCATCATAACTTAAAACGTTTATTATTTTAAGAGATTTCATACTTTGTAGACCATAAATGTATAATAAATACAAAATAAAAATCTTTTACGTTACTTGAATATTAATAAATGTTGAATGTTGAATGTGATTAGAATCATTCAATGCAATCTCGTCATTAATAATTGTTTCTTTAATCCCATTTTGGTTTATAGAATGTTACATTGTCTTAATGTTAATAACATATATCTCTTGGCATTTACTTTTCTTAGTAATATTTAGTACTCATTTATGCTTTTTTGGCTCTAGCTATTGACTCATATATTTGAATTTGTACGACTCTATTATGTATAAATATAAGAATGAATAGCTTTTTCGACCAATAATATCATTTAATTTGAGGAATTCTTTAAAACGACGGTAGTGTATTGATAAAAGCTATAAGTCAATTTTGGAAACATTAGCTACAGCCGAAAATTAAAAACTATATATAAATCTTTACAAGAAAGGGTATTTAATTTTTTGAAAACAAATATTAAGATAATCTAATTGGGTAGCAAAAATGTTTAGAGTTGAAATAGAAGATTTTCTCAACATAAATAATAATAAAAAATCTAAATGAGTATGCATCTAAGATTGGACTATTTAATGCTAAAATTTTAACTGATTCTATGTTATAACTTAAAAGTTAAAACTAACGTATTTGTCAGGATTATTCCATTTAAGTGCAATCAATTAAGCGTAATTGATTTATAGATTTTGTTTTTCTCTAAAAAAAATTAAAAAAAGTAGCGTTATGAAAATTATGTTACATAGGTCGGGTTTAGTCCCCCAAGGAGATATTTTGGTAATAAAATATCTCTTCCATCTAATGGATTGAGTGTTTAAACTTTAAATTCTAAAGGATGCATAAATAAACGACGAATAAAAGTAGATTGATAGTTATTTTAAAGAATGAAAAATCATAGGTTGTTTGTGTCAACTTTTTCTTAACGATAATTCTACGATCCTACTTCAAATAATATATGATATTTTAATTGTGTCCACTTAGTCGTTTCCCAAACAGCACTGCACCCCAATCCGCTCAGAATGAAACTTAATCCCCTCCTATTTGAGAAGTCATTAGATTACTACTTAACCAAAAGGCCTTGTGGTTGTTTGTGTCAACTTGTTAATACATGATAAATGTTGGTATTAGCATGTTTATTTCAATAGCAACTTTAAAACGTTAATACATGATCAATGTTGGTATTAGCATGTTATTTTTAAATAGCAACTTTTAAACTCACGGAGATCATCTGATACCAATCCCTTAGCCTAATTGGTTAAGATTAAATACACATGACATGTAAATATAAAAAAATCATTGGTTCAAATCTCAATTTAAACAAAATGAATAGAGTTGAGCAAGAGTATTTTCTCAACAATAATTTTTCTCTTAAAAGGATTGGAGATGTAGTCCTGACTGGAATACGAATATAACACGCACGATTAATATAACTCGCACATTTACCGTTAAAGAGAACATACCATCTAAAGTTCTAAACTACACTCCCACCATACTCACATGTGGAATATCAAATATGATTCTAAAATCATGCAAGTGGACCAAATTATTAGCTGCTTAAACACTTTATATGAACAAGCACCTTTTAGCTTTGTATTGGAATCTGAATACTAAAGCAAAATCGGTGAATGACACAATGACAGCTACCTCAACACGGGGGACCCAAAAGGCACCGACTGGCTCCCACCCGAATGCGACGTGTCCCTACGCCCCGGTTGGTTTTGGCACAAATCAGAGTCCCCAAAACCCCTCAGCCGCCTCTTACAGATCTACTACAACTCCGTCGGCCGCAACTGCCTCTTACTCCTCAACGTCCCCCCCAACACCACCGGCTTAATCTCCCCACCCGACATCCGCGACTACAACAATTCAAATCCGCAATCGACACAATCTTTTCCAAAAACTTAGCCCACTCATGCTCAACAAAAGCCAGCAGCATCAGAGGCGGCGAAAACAGCGGATTCGGGCCCCAGTCGGTGTTGGATGATGACCATTTGTGGACGTATTGGGCCCCGAGTGATGATGATGATGTGAAGGGATTATTGGATTGAGCTCACGGCGGTGGGTGGGGATTTGAGGTTTAATGTTGTGAGGGTTCAGGAGGCGATTGGGTTGGGGCAGAGGGTTCGAGAGCATGAGGTGTATGTTGATGGGAAGAGGGTGGCTAAAGGGACGACGGTGGGGTATAAGAAGCTTCATAGGCTTCAAGATGGGGTGGTGAGTGGGCGAGTTGTCAGGGTTCGGGTGGTGAGTTCGTTTGGGGTTCCCTTGATTTCTTCTGTTGGGCTTCATTTTGATCCGTTTTGGCATCCGAAAGGGAGGTGAAAAGATGTTATCAACTTATGATTGTTGAGTGTATGTTTTGTTTATCTGATTTGTCGATATATCATATTTGTTCAATGTTGAAAAAGATGGGTTTCTTTTATTTTTATTTTGATTCGATGAACTTTGATTTTGTCACCTGTATAATGGAGAGGGGACACAGCCTTGAAGTACATTGAATTATTCTGTAATCCATCAGTCACACACTGTTATATCATAAATATTTTGAACTATCTTGAAACATTTAAAAAAACTAAAAATACAACCTAGACTACCCTGAAATTTTTATTTTCATATTTAAATAATTCAAAAAGAAAATTAACTTTTACTAAAAATTAAAAATTATATAATTAAAAATAAAACATTACATAATTAAAAATAATAGATTACATGATTAAAAATAAAAATAATACATAATTAAAACTACAACATTACAAATATTAAAATTAGCATATTCCTTGTCCGAAGCGATGTACGTCAGATCTAAACTTGAAAGATGTTATCATATCGAAGTCGGAAATGTGTATCTTGATCATATATTTCTGAAATAGCGTTACCATCAAAAACCGGTTGGACCGGAGGGTCCATTATGTATACCGGTGATATCGCTCTTCCTTCATCCTTCAGGATCATGTTGTGCAATATCATGCATGCGTAAACCAAGCTCCGAATCTTGTCAACCGTCATAGCCCGCATCGGTCGCCTAAGTATGCCCCATTTTCCTTTTAGTGTACCGAAAGCTCTTTCAACATCTTTTCTAGCTGACTCTTGCACTTTCTTGAATATCTTTTGATTTGGATCGGTCGGATATGGAAACGATTTCACAAACGTTGACCAAGTAGGATAGATCCCGTCGGTAAGATAGTATCCCCGTTTGTATAGATGTCCATTTACATAAAATGGGCACTTGGGTGCGGTACAATTCCTTTCAGGTACAAATATTAGGAATTGATTAGAAAATTGATGTCGTTGTTCGACCTGGACGGACCACAAAAACCGTGCCAAAACCGCATATCATTTGAAGCCACCGCTTCGAGCATGACCGTCGGATATTGGTGATCACCTCTCATATATTGGCCACGCAACTCGGTCGGACACATTCTCCAAACAAAATGTGTACAATCTATACTACCAAGCATACCGGGAAGGTGATGCTTATCCTCGTGTGCCTGGTACAAAAGTGCAACATCGTGGCTTGTAGGTCTACGAAGGAACTCCCTACCATATAACTTACTAATGGCATTGCAAAAAAATTGTAGACAATCACGCGAAGTGCGAGCAGACATACATAAATACTCATCATACTCGTCTGGAGTGTTACCTGTTGCGAGTTGTCTGACCGCCGATGTGCATTTTTGTAGCGGGGTGAAACTCTTTTTCATCCTCCCCTCAAGGCCGTCTTGGAACCATTCTTCTTTTGATTCGACATCGCCGACTATTTTTAAGAATAAACGTTTCGACATACGATACCTTCCTCAAAACGTTTGTTCATCGTATTTCAAATCGTCAACGAAATAGTCGTTCATAAGTAGCTCATGACCCGTTACGCGATCGCGTGGAACGTATTTTTTTAGAAGAACTATTTTCCGTATCCTCCAGGGCTTTGTCGACAAGATGTTTCATAAAATATAAACTGCTATCATTCGAATTCAATGAATCCAAATCATTTTCGGGAATGTACAAATTTTAAAACTCATCAGACATTGTTGTGTTTGTGTAATTGTTGTGTTTGTATGATTTTGTTTGAGTTTGTGTAAATATTAGTGTGTATGTGATGATTGGTTAATATGCATGCACTTAGTATAGTTAATATTGTATTTTTAATATATTTTATATGTCGAACAATATTACTTTGTTGCGTGTTTGAAATGTAGGATAAATGAAGCTTAACGGACATTATTTGAGTAGGATACAAAGGATACGAAGACTACGGGTTGAAAGGTGTTGAAAATAAAGAAAACTGTGCAAGTTGCAGGGAGGCCGTAAGCTACGGCCTGAGGCCGTAACTTACGGCCCTGTATCAACACCGTCTGTGAACCCCGTAAGACAGAAGGTTTGGTCGTCTGGTTGAAGGTAGGCCGTAACCTACGGTCTATAGGCCGTAAGTTACGGTCTAAGGCGATATTTTGGGGTTGTTTCAAATTTCAAAACCTATTTAAACCCTAACATTAGGGTTTCGAAAACATACTGCCCCCCAACACCAAGAACGAATCTTGGAGCATTTTTGAGTCATTAAAACCCTCTCTAATCATCAAGTGATCGAGGATTCGTATGCAAAAAGACAAGATTGAAGCGATTATGATGAAGATGCAAGGCTAAACCACCCGTGATCATCCCTGGGTGGACGGTTTGTGATTGGATGATGCATGCGTATGTGTTTACCTAGTCAAGACATAAACTTTGATTGTTTAACAACTTTTATTCGTTTATGTGTTTTGAACGATGTGTTGATTAAAGATTCGTGTTAGTTGATTTGATTATTACTTATCAAGTTATCAGTTTTATATTGTTAACCATTGAGTAGTAATTAGGTTATCTTCATTAATTGGTAATTGCAAATAAAGTTTCTAGATTGTGGCATTAGTTAGTTTACTAGTTAATTTACATAATTGGATATCAAGTTCGCAATTACTTTTCAATATCTGTGATAAGCAAGCTATGTCTATGTAACTTCAAGATTAGGTAACACATTAGCTATATATTCATTTACATTCCTGAAACCCGGGTGTGATCCCTTTTCATCGCAATAGTTTTCAACCAAGTCCAAGTTTCGTCTTGCTTCATAAAGTGATTATTTTTATTGGTAATTTCATTTAGTTCTAATTTACAGTTTAGTGACAATAATAAGTAAGTAAATATTGAATCAGTTACGCGTGACACCATCCACGGACTCCTCGTGGGATCGACACCCTATCTACCCTAACTAGTTAAGGTATTTAGGAATCATAAAACAATCAAAATTCTTTTCTTATTTGATCGGGTCTTCGACACCGATCAGTATGTGTGTGAGTATTTATAGGGTAATTTTTTTTTAAATAAAGATCGAAAATAACGGCTTTACAGCCGTTATTTTCTCGGCTACCCCTTGGTGACTACTACCCGGCCACTCCTACCTGCCAGGGTACCCGCAAGGGTGGCGGCGGCGTACCTGACCGGGTACTCGCCTACCCGAGCTGGTACCCGAGGGCGCCCCCTCCTCCCTAATAGATATATTTTTAACAGCGATTTAATTTACTTTTAAGTATATACCAGTCATTTTACCCGTCCCGCGTTGCCACGGCATCTTACGCGGCGTGATAACGTATAAATTTCGATAGACCCAACTCGTTTTCTTGAATTTACGTCAATACGTAGAGTGACTTGAATTTAAAGCATTGATGAAAACATCTTATATTTGATCCGACTTTTTTCCAAACCAAATTTATGCTAAAACATAGAATTACAATCGTTCCGACTTGTTTTTAAATTAAATTTACGTCGAAACGTAGAGTAAATGAAAACGTATTATATTTGACCCGACTCGTTTTCAAACTGGTAAAAGGTGTAGCTCTCCTTATTTTTTTTCCTTTAGTTTGTTTATGTTCAGTTCTACATCTTATGTTTGTTGTTTGTTTGTGCTTGTTGCTGTTGTGCAGAGTTGTTGTTGTTGCTTGTGCTGTTGGGCCATCATTTGGGCTTATGCTGTGGGCTTATGCTGCTAGGCCAAGCTTTGTTCTAATCCTCCATTCGTTTGGGATTTTGTTTGTTGCGGATGAGTTGTTTAGGGTTTTCCCTTGCATTTATATTTGGGAGGGTTTTCTCCAGGGAGGTAGATCTGAATCTTCTCAATCTCTCATAAAAATCTCATAGTGCTCATCTTCTCTTGCTGATCTTGTACAAGTTTGTATTTCTAGTTCATCGCTTTGATGTTCTTGTTTAGAGAGAATTTATGAGATTTGTTCATCTGTAAGATTTGTTCATATATTTTGACATGGTATCAGAGCTACGGCTCTGATTCTCTGTGCTTCCCCTTAATCTTACCGTTGTGAAGAGCTTTTCGTTGTGGATCACTAAACGTGAAAACCCTAGATCCCAATCTGGATCAAACTCGGTGTTCATAATGTTTGGGACTCTCCGAAGTTACAACTCTGAGAAATTCTGCTTAATATCACTCTTATTCCGAAGGTCTGCATCGGAGAGAAGGTGGCATTCGAAGTTGCTACAACGTTGACTGGTTTTCTCTCTTGTTTCACCTGTAACCCTTGAAGGTTACGGGTCGTTGGTACTTATTGGTTTATCCAGTTCTTGGGTGAACCCGCTATGAGGAATTTCTTCTCTTTCTCTATTTTTTATTGTCTTGATTCTTGATTTGTCTTAGTCTTTTTCTAGGTTATCTGTTGACCGGGTTAGGGGTACCGGTACTAGTTGTTCTGATTTGCTCTTGTGGTCCTCTGTGTGCATCACTTGTGTGATTTCTTGTTGTTGTGTTCTTGCATTTGACATCAGGGGCTAATCCTTGATCCACAAATTGATTGGTGTGAAAACCTGGCTCTGGTCTCTGGTGCTCGCTCTGTGCGTGTGCTTGTATGATATTCATTATATATCTGTTGGGTCCTTAAAATGGTTGAATCTGAAATTGTTAACACTAATCCTGTTAATACTGTTAATTCTAAAACCCTTATAAGTAAACTTGATGCCAGTGACCCGTTGTTCTTGCATCCAAGTGATACAAGTAACCTAACCATTATTACTTTTAAACTCAAAGGCTCCAAGAATTACACTGTCTGGGCAAATGCTATGAAACTGGCTTTAGAAGTTAAAAATAAATATGGGTTCATTGATGGATCGTACACTAAAACCACCAGTAATCAAACTTTGTCAAAACAATGGGATAGGTGTAACTCAGTGGTTATCAGTTGGATCTTGAACTCTATTTCTGAAGAACTGTACATGGGTCAAGTTTACTCTAAATTAGCTTCAGAATTTGGGCTGACTTACAAGAAACTTATGATAAAATTGATGGATCTGTAGTCTTTGGTCTCTACCAAAACATTAATGCAACAACTCAAAATAGTTGTCCTGTGTCTGAGTACTATCATAAACTAAACATTATGTGGAAAGAACTAGACTAAATGCTGCAGCTCCCATCTTGTACTTGTAATGCTGCTAAGTCCTTTAATGACTTTAGTCACCTCATAAAATTGATGCAGTTCCTTATGGGTCTTGATAGTGTGTACCTACCAGTGAGAACAAATCTCTTACTATGGGATCCTCTACCCTCAATAAAAGAAGCTTTCTCTATCATCTCTAGAGAGGAATCCCATAGGAATTCCTCCTCTACATCGGTTAAATCTCAATCTGTTGCATTCGCATCAAAACCATCACAATCATTTGAAAAATTAAGTCAAAATTCTGAAAGTAAACATAAAAATCTAAGAGGACCTAACCCTAACCTGAAATGCTCTCACTGTAATAAACTGGGACACACTAATGAAAAATGTTTTGAAATTGTGGGTTACCCGCTTGGTTACAAACCTAGAGGAGGTCAGGGTCATCAAACGATACAGTCCAATGACTCATCTGAAGTTAAAGTTGATCCATCCTCCTCTTCCCCTGCATCTATAATTACTAACTCCCTTACACCTGATCAAGTTTCCAAGTTGCTAGGATTGTTAAATGCAAAGAGCGGTGAAGGTACTCATGCATCAAACTTTGATGGTAACTATCTAAATTCTACTTATTGCAATATCTTCCCTGGGTATTGCCTTAGTGGGGGGGGGGGGGAGGGGTTCCAGACTCAATTGAACCTGGCTGGATTATTGACTCAGGGGCGAGTCAACACATGGTCAAATCGGACAAAAACCTACTAAACTCTGTTGATGTGTCTGAATATAATATTAAATTTAAGCACCCAAATAGGTCAAGCGCCCATGTGTCTAAAATTGGCGATATAAAAATAAATGAGTAGGTTACTCTTCGAGATGCTTTTGTTGTCCCTGAATATTGTGTTAATCTCATTTCTGTGCATAAACTTGCTAGAGATAACAAACTGAATGTTACATTTGATGAAAACTCATGTCATATACAGGATTCTCTCACAAAGAAAATTTTGGTGATTGGTAGTCAATATGATGGCTTTTATCTGTGTGCTGATAAATCCAATTGTGTTAAGGTGTGTTACAATAGTACTGACATGTTTAACTTGTGGCACTCTAGACTAGCTCACCCTGCTAAACAAGCTCTAGCTACACTAAACAACAAGCTAAAATTGAATAATCCTGAATCCAACCCTTGTGAAACTTGTCATAGGGCTAAACAACACAGGGTTCCATTTCCTTTAAGTAATCATCAGTCAAAGAATGTAGGTGAACTCATTCATCTAGATGTATGGGGTCCCTATGGGATAGCCAGTATGGAAGGTTTCAAATACTTCCTTATCTTGGTTGATGATTACTCAAGGGCCATGTGGGTTTTCCTTATGAAACAAAAAGATGAAGTGTTCCCAAATATTCAGACTTTTTTTGCGTTAATAAAAATCAGTTTGGGTCTTCAATTAAAGCTTTTAGGTCTGATAATGGAACCGAATTTGTTAACCTTCAAATGCAAAATTTTTGTAACAATAATGGTATTAATCACCAAACATGATGTTCATATACCCCTCAGCAAAATGGAATTACCGAAAGGAAACATCGTCACCTTCTCAACGTGGCTAGAGCTTTAATGTTTCAAGGGGGTGTTTCTCTTAGGTTTTGGTCTGAATGTGTTCTCACTGCTGTATATCTTATTAACAGGACTCTTTCTTCTGTTTTAAAAAGTAAAACCCCCTATGAACTTGCCCATGGCTGTGTTCCCTCCGTTGATCATCTTCGTGTTTTTGACTGCCTATGTTTTTGTACTGTTCTCAATAAAACCGATAAATTTTTTAGTAATGCAGAAAAATGTGTTTTCATGGGGTATTCAAATAATAAAAAAGGATACAAATTATGGAGTCTTGACAGAAAACAAATGATTTTCTTAAGAGACATCAAATTTTATGAGTCAAATTTTCTTTTTAAAGGGAACCGTTTTGAAACTGACCTTGAATCTGAGTCCACACTCACTTATCTTAATTTTTTTGACCTATATGATAAAACTACCCATCACAAAGATGTAGAGATCCCCGATGATAAAAGAGGGAACGATGAGAGCACTGTCCTTCGGTCTCTACAGCCAGACTCAAGCACCGGTACGACTAATGCTGTGGCTGATAGTTAGTTACCCGGTCAACCAGATGCTGGTCTTGGCGCGGTAGAGGGAGTTGATGGTGAAAATGAACAAACAAATACCTCTGAGGGGTCAGATCACATACCGTGTGATTCTGCTAGCCTTAGGCGCTCTGCTAAAACTTCAACATTTCCAAAAAAACTTAGTGACTTTATAGTTGAAGGGAAAGTGAAATATGGTTTAGAAAAGTTCTTAATTATACCTACCTTTCCCCCGAATGCTTCTGTTTCACTTCCAACTTAAATAAAACAGGTGAACCTAGAAGTTTTAAGGAGGCTGCTACTGATCCCAACTAGGTGAATGCGATGAATCTAGAAATGGAAGCATTGCATCGTAACCACACTTGGGATCTTGTTGATTTACCTCCTAATCGCAAACCAATTAGTTGTAAATGGCTGTTTAAAATCAAGTACAAATCTACGGGGGAAATAGAACAATATAAGGCCAGACTAGACTAGTTGCTAAGGGGTATAGTCAAAAAGAGGGGGTCGACTTTGATGAAACTTTTCCACTTGTCATTAAGATGGTTACTGTTAGATGTGTCATTAACTTGGCTGTTCAAAATGATTGGCCTTTGTTTCAATTGGACATTAATAATGCTTTTTTATATGGGGACTTAAATGAAGAGGTTTATATGCATCTACCCGAAGGGTATTATTCTAAATCTGAGACTAAAGTGTGCAAGTTAATTAAGTCATTATATGGACTTAAGCAAAAGCCACGTATGTGGAATGAAAAACTTGTTGGTGTGCTTTGTAGTTTTGGTTTCATTCAAAGCAAATATGATCACTCTATGTTTATTTTTTCTAAGGATTCTGTGTTTATCGTCCTTCTTGTGTACATGGATGATATCATCATCAATTGTAATTATGCATCTAGTATTTCCAAAATTAAAGGTTTGCTTCAGTCTAAGTTTTTAATCAAAGACTTGGGCCTGCTAAAATATTTTTTGGGTATTGAAGTGGTTCGATCTGCTTCTGGTATTTCCTTGTCTCAAAGGAAATATTGCATTGAATTACTTGCCGAGTATGGGATGTCTGGGTGTAAACCTGTCTCGACTCCTATTGAGCAGAACTATGTTGTTGCTTCTCAGTGTAGCAACAATACTAAACTGCTTACAAACATAACAAGGTATCAAAAGTTGGTAGGGAAACTTATCTATTTGTCTCATACTCGTCCAGACATTTCATATATTGTTCATTTTCTCAGTCGCTTCATGCATAAGCCTTCTGAAGCTAACTTACAACTAGCTTTGAGGTTACTTAGATACTTAAAATAGTCCCCGGGTAAAGGTCTTAGATTTCAAAAAGGTGAGTCTGTTCAATTAACTGCTTATGCTGAGTCTGATTGGGGTAAATGTATTGATTCTCGGCATTCTGTAACCTGTTTATGGGCTCGTCTCTTATTTCTTGGAAAAGCAAGCAGCAGTCCACTATTTCTCGATCCTCAGCTGAGGCTGAATATCGACCATGTGAACTGCTACATGTGAGGTGTTGTGGGTTACTAATGTTTTACTTGAGCTGCAGGTTGATGTTTGTCTTCCTGTATCCTTGTCTTGTGTGCGGCAAATCCAGTGTTTCACGAGCGCACGAAACATTTCGAAATAGACTTGTTTTTTCTACGTGAAAAAATTTCATCTGGAGTAATTCGCACATCTGGGGTAAAGTCTTCTGATCAGCTGGCAGACATGTTCACCAAAGGCTTGTTGGTCAAACAGCATGCTGATATATGCACTCGGCTAGGTCTTTTTGATGAATTTGGTGTTAGAACTGAGGGGGGGGGGTGTTAAAAGGTGTAGCTCTCCTTATTCTTTTTCCTTTAATTTGTTTATGTTCAGTTTTACACCTTATGTTTGTTGTTTGTTTGTGCTTGTTGCTGCTGTGTAGAGTTGCTGTTGTTGCTTGTGCTGCTAGGTCATCGTCTGGGCTTATGCTGCTGGGCCAAGCATTGTTCTAATCTTCCATTCGTCTGGGCTTTTGTTTGTTGCGGATGAGTTGTTTAGGGTTTTCCCTTGCCTTTATATTTGAGAGGGTTTTCTCCAGGGAGGCAGATCTGAATCTTCTCAATCTCTCATAGAAATCTCATAGTGCTCATCTTCTCTTGTTGATAGGGTTTCATCACATTGATGACCCGTTCTGATCTTGTACAAGTTTGTATTTCTAGTTCATCGCTTTGATGTTCTAGTTTAGAGAGAATTTATGAGATTTGTTCATCTGTAAGATTTGTTCATTGACATTGTTGGATCTTGGTTCATCATTATCAGTTTATCATATTTTGACACAAACAAAACTTACGTCGAAACGTAAACCAACCCTAAACATACATAAAAATTAAAACGAAAACATCTTATATCTGAAACAATTAATCTCTGAACAAAATTATGTCAAAACGTAGACGTATGTCGGAACGTAGATGTATGTCGGAACGTAGACGTATGTCGGAACGTAGACAGTGTAAAAACGTATATAAAGTTAAGCATGTAAACATTTTATATTTGACCAGTCATTTCTGATTACACCCAAATGCATACGAACTCGAATATATATTGTGTTGGGGTAAACCCGAAACTTTAGAACTTGAGGGGGTAAAAGTGATTATATAAAATATTTAAAGAAGTTGGGGGTGAAAGTTTCAAAATCTAAAGTTGAGAGGGGAGTAAAGGCCGGTGGAAAACCCCACCGACCTTTACTTTTAAGATATAGTTAATTATTGTTCATTATAAGTCTCAAACGTCAAGATTTTGGATAGGGACACGATTTTAAACATTTTAGTGTGTCGCTAGGCCAAATGTCCTTTGGTGTCAACATATATAAATGTTAGTAAATAATAGTTGACATAAATAAGTGTTTTTATTTAGAAAGTTTGAATACTCATGGAGTCATGGGTAAATTATAAGAAACTTGGTGACATTTTAATTGAACTAAAATGTGTTCTATATGTTTAAGTTATGGTTCATAAATGCTTAACAAGTGCTAAGATACAGTAAGGTTTAGTGGTTTTGTTAACAGCATGTGTGATCTATTGATTATTGTTCTTTTCTAATACTTTTTGGCTCAAAATTATGTAGTCTCAAATTATGTTAATTGTTTTTATAGTTGTGTAATAATAGATTTGTTTACTTAGAGCAACACAATAAAGTCTTGAAAACAATTAAAACCGTATCTAGTCAGTTGACATATTATAAAAAACTAATTTTTATAAAATCTTTAAAAGTCTCCAATAAAAAACTTAAAATTATTGTCACCTCACTACCATTACTTTTTTAACTACTCTTTTTTTTCTTTTTCTAATATATTCATTTATATAGTACATAGGGCCTCACACAAACTTATTATGGGAGTTCATTGGGAATAATGGGTGCCTCAAAAATGTCGTTCCCAAATAGTAAAAAACTTTATAAATGTCCACATAACTGTTCTTGAGGTATGAAAAACACCCAATGGTCTTATCTCATGACCCATAAAGTTTCGGTATGTAATTCTCTTTTAATAATGTTATTCTAATATTAAAGATTTAAACTTATAAAACATACACGAAAAATAGTATGAGAAACTTAATCATAAAGGAACATGGTTTTCACATGCAGACTAAAACAACTACTTAAGCTGAGAACCAAATGACTTATCATCTACTTAGCGTCCTGAGAACCAATTTTCTTATCATCTAGATAATTATATGGTTGGTGACTAGCAAAGCTTTTAAGATTCATGTATATAGTACATGGAGCCTCACACAAGCTTTTACTTATATGCAAGAGTAACCAATATCCTTTGTGTTTAAGCACAACTCAAGCATTTACAATCATCAAACAATTGGCATGTTACATTTGCCAATAAGTCCATAACCAATGTGACCCCGTCTTGCAGGCGTTGTGTGACGTCCTCATATTCCCGATGACCAACCATTTTGTTTTTTTGATTGTGTATCACTAGTTTCGTCCTACAATTGACTCATCAAGGCAGCCATCCAACAATAGAGAAGTGGAATATGATAACTACAACCCCTCCTTGTATACACCCTTAATTAAGCACTAAAACACTCTTGAATGATATACAAGAGTATCAGGAACCTATTGTCTAGGCACAACTTAAGTACATAAAATCTTAGACATTTCTAAACATTCTTACAAGATATGCAAATGTGGTGTGTCGATTAAAACAATAATAAGGTTCAACATTGAGTGTTTGAATATGTTTTAGATTTGGCTAGTTGTGATGAACGGTGGTTAAAATCTAGAAGTTGTTAAATGAATACTATTTTTAAAATAAATAATTGTTCTTGTGATCTTTTAAGACTTGAACTTTTCAAATGGGCCGTAAAAGTTATCTGGATGCTGGACTCGAAATTAAAAAAATGCTAGTCAAAATAGTTTGGAATAGTCATGGACTATAGGCCTATTGCAATCCTTTAGAGAATTGGAGAAGAGCTCATGGCCCAAATCAATTTTGTGAATGCATAAGTTGTTACAAAGTTACAAAACAAACACACTCATTGCATATTGTTCAATAGCAAAAACATTTATAAAAACTGGTTACTGGTTCTTCAAAAGAAAAACATCTTGTCATAATGTCATCTATATAAGTTATTTATTCTTCAACAGTTAGATATTTTACATAAGCTAGCGGAAACAGAGCAGAGGTGCACTTTTTTTTCCAAAGTATGTTCGTGTTCAAACAATTTAAAGTTATGAGTTATGACGTGTTTTTTATCTATGTTTCAGTGTAAAAAATTTTCAAACATAGTTGTACGTCATATAAAATCTAAATTTGTAGGTGCTTATTATTATTAACATTAAAGTTTTTAATATTAGATATTTCCCCATTGCGGCCTAGCTGCAACCACGGGTTTGCCAAGGTTCCGGTTTTTTTATAAAGTTTCGAATATTATAAACGATGTCTATGTTTTGTTTTTCTTACATTCGTTTACTGTAAACGTTTCGAAGTTATTTTTTTACGGATTTGCACCCTCGTGATGTGGGTGTCTTAATCCTAATTTTTTATCAGTTTTTTTTACACAAGTTGTCCACTAAGACTTGTGTTAAAACTAGTTATGAAACAAAATCAATACAAAACATAAAATTCAATTACGTGTCAAATTAAGTAACTACATAAATTCATTTTTTTAAAACCAAACAATACTTGATTTTCATATGAAAATACGTCATTTGTTTAAATATAACTCTAACAAAACTTAGAAAATAAAAAAGTTTATTTGTATTAATAAAAGAAGGTTTTTGTAAACCACTTGTCATAATACTAGAGCCCCTAAATTTTATTTTCTCGATTGTTTCTCCTAATATATATCAAATTAACTACAAATGATATTATTTAATTTTTTTTATATTAGAAATATTTTTTTATTAAATTAAAAAAAATCTTTCTACAAATACAATTTATAAAGAATAATTTTTTTATAAAAAAATATCAAACTTTTAAAATACACAATAAATTTAAAAACCAGTGGCTTTTAAAAAATAAAATTCTTATGAAATATAATTAATTAAATTTCAAAGTTATAATAAAGAAATTATTAAAAATAACACTTTTTTAAAATTGCTTTGTTTTGAAACAATTTGTTTAAAAACCAATTTTTTTAGAAAAACACAAAAACATAAACAAAAGTTTAAAATTTAATATCATGTTTTTATCACTCGTACGTATGTCAATCATATCTCAAATCAAAATATTGTTTTATAATTTATTAATTTTTATTAATAATTATTTAATATTTTATTTATTTAAACCTTATACCTACCAACTTAACTAGTATATAAGATACGACCATCAACCATTTGGTTGAGTGGTAGCCTCATGACTTTCTTTAGGGAGGTTGTGAGTTCGAGTCCTACTAGCAGTAAAATGTTGTTGGTGAGCCGGGTTTTACCGCAGTGGGCCTTCGGGTGGAGTGTTTTCCCTGGAATTGGTGGTTGGTGGGCTTGGGCTACCCAGCGCTGTCTGTGTTCGCGGGCGTATGGGGTGTCTTTTCGCCATTGGGTACCCCGGGTAACCTGGTTTTAATTAGTTGGCCGTTAAAAAAAAAAAAAAAAAGTATATAAGATACGAATACTAAATGCTGTCATTTGCTACTTTCAAAATCTCTTAATAGCTTCGCACGTGTCCCTAACGTGTCACATAAGCCGAGATTGGCGAAGGGTTTTCAAACAAAAACGTGAGTTTACTTGGTATCCACTAATAAACAACTTCACACATTTTCATCATATTTACGGTCAGGGCCTTCCCCTTCTATCGGACAAATAACCAATAACACAACAACAACCAAACAAAACAAAAATATCATCTCTAAATAAAATATATTTATAAAAACTAGCAAGTGATCATAAAGATTTGATTTGATAAATCGATATATTTTTTATATCAAATTATTATCTATAGTCTATAGTCTATAGTCTATATAATAAAAGAGTAACTACGATGACACATGACACTCTCATGTTACTCCTCAAAAAAACTTCCCGTCTAAGCTAACATATTATTTTAGTCAATTTTTTTATTTTAAGAAACTAAATTAATAATAATAATTTATTTTGTTTTGAATTTAATTTTTTTATATTATCAACTTAATTGTGTAATTATATTGTTTTGAATTATACAATTTTTTATAGCCAAACAAGATTCAATTTAAAAAAACTGAAAAGAAAAAAAATTTATATTGATATATATATATATTAGGTTATATATTTTAAGACAACTGTTTTTAATTTTACATGTGTCAATTATATGTTATATATTTAAAAAAATATATAAATATTTATAAAATTAACTTTTTATTGTATTGTTATAGTAATACGTAACTTAATTATACGAAATATTTATATATTTATGAATTATATTGTTTTCATATTTTCAACACGTGTATTTTCATATTAAAATGTTATTTTTAAAATTCTTTAATTATAACTCCTAATTTTAATTGTTTTAGTTTATAAAAAAATTTACTTTTTAAAAATACCAATTTTAAAATATTTTATATTTTAAAAAAAGTTAGATGTTTTAGAAAATTTTTTAATTGTATAAAAATTGTTTTCTAAAAATAACATTTATAAAAAGCCATCTTTCTTAATTTATTAAAAAAGTTATTCTAAAAAAGAATTAAAATTCTTTAATAATTCTTAATTTAGTTAATTATTTAAGAGGATAGAGAGACGAGAAAAATAAACTTAGGGCTTAGAAATGTATCAATTGTCCCCCTAAGTTACTCTTTTAGTATTATATATAGATTCAAAATTCAAATCTTCATCTTCATACTCTAATATAAAGTAACTTAAAATGACACGTGACAGCACCACAATTAACCTCACCAAAATTTTCCCGCCTCTATCTCATATTAAATAATTACCTTAATTATTAATAATATTATTTAATTAGATTTAATAAATAAGAAAGAAATTTATTCATTATGTTATTTCTAAATAAATAACTTTTTTATAAAACAATAAATTTTTCTAAAGCATAAAACTTTTTTAAAAATACGAAATATTTTAAAATTTATATTTTTAAAAAGTCAATTTTTTAAAAACCAAAAATAATTAAATTTGGGAGTTATAATAAGAAAAAATTTTTAAAATTGACATTTTTATACGGTTTGTTTTAGAACAAAATGTTTATTTTTTTGGAAAAAAAAATTAAAACAAAATTTTAAAAAGTTGATATCACTGTTTTATTATTTATAGTCATTTATCATATGTAATTTCAGTCATATCATATCTTAGAATATTATTTTATAATTATTAATTTTTATTATATTAATATTTTATTTATTCAACCTGCAAAATACGGTAAGTTCTTCCCTCGTTATGTTTCACGTTCGTATAGTTACAGTTTCGCCGCGGTTGCTATGTCACGGTTATTGCTTACTCTTCGGGTTCGTTTGTGTTCTTGTTGTGTAATTGTTTGCATCTAGGCTTTGTTCGCATGGGTCAAGGGAGCGCTTGGTTGTGGCTGTGTTTGGATGGGCCGGGGGTTTGTGTGCACGTATAGTGTGCGGTGTAAGGGTTCGACGGGGATTTCTGTGTTGCGTATGCGTCATTATATGGTTGGTGTTGTGTTCTTGTTGATGTGTATGTGCTTATGCGTTTTGGAGTAGGTATGTGTTCTTATGTGAATGTATGTGGGTTAGCCGTGTGTGTGAACAGGTAGGTGTGTGTGTGTTCTGCGTGCGATGTTGGGATTGATTTGCTATGTGTGTGTCGATGTGCAAGTGGTGGTCGGCTAAGGGTTGTGCATGGATGAGTGTGTTAAGCAAAGCATGGGTGTGGTTAAACTTCGCATTGTGTTTCTGTTCGTATGGAATGAAGGAAGGCAACAATGAATGCTTGTGTGTCTCACCTTGTATATGTGTGTCAAATATATTGTTTATTATGTGTGTGAATATTATAAACTATGGGGGTCTGTAATATATATATATATATATATTATGTGGGCGTATGGATTATCATAAGTGTATATTTCGCTTGGGTCGTTACGTGTTTGTGTTGTGCGGGTTACGTATTATGAAACGTATGTGTTTGATTAAGAAAAGTTTCATACTTTAAAGTATGTAAAGGGTACTTTCTTGTATGATATGAAGAAGGCGGGAATATTTGGGTCCTATGCTTGTGTGAGTTAGGAGATGCTTGTGCGAGTTAGGAGATGCTTGTGCTTGCTTGTGAATGAAAAATAAATCGACTGTCAGCATCGTAACCGAACCGTGAACGCGAAACCGTGCGACGACATTGTTAATATTTAATATTTTAACATTAATTATATATTAAAAGTGCATCCAGGTTGATCGGAAACTTAATCGCTCGTGTTTACACTAATTGATTTTGCTGTGCATTTAAGGTGAGTTCTCAGCCTCACTTTTTCCTACTTTCATTGGGGGAAAGAAACATGTGTTCAAACGAATTTTCATTTGATTCAGTATTACTGTAATGATCGCATGTTTACTAGTGTTGTACCAATTTAAGTCCTCACTTTTCGAACCGTTAATATATGTTCTTCAGCGGGGTAATTCTGAGTAGATCTACTGGGTTTGACAAACCCCACCCGGGCTAGTCGCGCTAGCACGACCGGTGGTCGAACGGGTGTTTAATTGACCTAATTTTCTGGAGTTGGTTTGGTAGCCACAGCCAAGGCACTATGTTCATTGTCAGCGTCGGTTGCGAACTTCATATACTATGTAACTTGTTAATAGGTTAGCTACCTACGGATATTACTTTGTTTACTGTATCGGTTATTACTTGTTCTGTTATCAAAACCTGTGGACTCACCAACCTTGTGTTGACACTTTAGCATGTTTCTTTCAGGTTCACAAGAGGCGCACGCTTAGGATCACATCATTCATGCATTCATCGTCACATGTGATTTATTTACAGCTTTTAAATAAATTTCATTTATTTAGTTTGCGCGTGTTGCGCCGGTTAAAAATTTAAGATTTAATTATGCTTCCGCAATTACTATTATGTTTACGTTAATAACTCTGCTTTTGGGATATTTTAAACGTTAACAAATAATTATATTTTATTAATAACGTGTCGTTTGGTGTAACTAGTGGCTGAGATCCTGTAAGTCACATGCCTAACGGTAATACCCCGTTTGTGGAAATTGAGGGTGTGACAATAAGGTAGGGTAATCTATAACCTCTAATAAAGCAAGGTTTTCTTTGTCACTTCTCATTCTCTTATCTCATTTTTTTTTACACTTATCATTCTTCTAGACATGCACATATCAATTTTCCCCCCAAAAAGGTACTATAGTAATTTAAATATCAAACAAATTTCTCTCTCTTATTAAAAATGAATTATATTAATTGCTATATTTCTTTCTCCTTATTAAATCAAACTATCTTTTTTAAAAATAGATTTTATTAAGGAAATTGGAAATCATATCTTTTAATTAAAATCTAAATAATAAAAAACTAAAATTTTATATAATATAAAATTTTCTAACACATTAAATCTTTTTTAAATAAAATATTTTAAATCATTTTATTTTTAAAGAAAGTTATAAACAGATGAATTTCTTAAAAAGCTGTCTTATTGAAACAATAAGAATCATTACAAACGAGCATTTTTAAAAAACAAGACTTTTATAAAAAAAACTTAAAACCAATGTTTAAATATGAAACTTTTTAGATAAGAGAGTTAAAATTAGAATAATTGTTTTATTTCTTGAACTATTACGTATATATAACTATAATTATATTTTATATTAAAATATTATACTGTAACTCTTTGTATTTATTACTAAGTATAATCCGCTTAATTAATGGTTTTTAACTTATCCATCTATCTATAAAAAAACTAAAGTAAGCGTAAAACAATTGTAAGATTTTTTATTCTAATTTTCTCATTTCTATATGTTGTTAATAATAATATTGTATACTAATAATATTACTCGTACCATATTCAAATTAAAAATATATAATTTAATAAATTAAAAAACTATTTTTATTAAAAACACACTTTTTAAAAACAGAAATTTTATAAAATACAGAATGCAACAAACTTTTTTTTATCATTTTTCTTAAAACAAAATATTTAAAAATCACAATTTTTTTAAAACAAAAGTTAAAAAAAATACATTATTTATTTACTTAAAATAGCTATTTGTACGTAATTATAAACATATTTTATCTTTAATTATGATCTTATAATGCTAATTTTTGAGTATTAATTATTTAATATTTTATTTATTCAATCCGTGTAATACATGGGTACTAACCTGGTTAAAAATAACCAAACGATCATAAAAGATTTGATTTGACAAGAATGAGAATTTAAACTCACAAAGACAAAAAGTCTTTTTAGAATGAACTATCCGAGTATCCTCCTATTTATTAATGAATCTTCTTTTTCCTAATTAAATATCTTGATCGATGGTAAAGCGGTGAATTATAGGTTGTGAGTTTAAATATAGTAAATTTAAGTGTGATAGATTTTAAAAATAGAATATGTATAAACTAAAGAATCCTATTACTAATAAATTAAAATAACTTTGTACATGTGACATATTTTTGATCCTCCTCATCTTTTATTTTTCAGCTCATAACAAACTAATTAATAACATCTACGTTTAAGTTTATACCATCTATAATAAATATTTTAATTTTAAATTTCAAAATTTTATACATTCCTAAATATCATAATAAATAGATGAAAACATAAATATTTATATTTTACTCAAATTCGTAATTAACTATTGATTCTTATTGTAAGTTTCGATAAATAATAAAATGAAACTTCAATATTTATATTTTATTCAAATGTATATTAAAAATGCCATAATAACCTTCCATCATTATACATTTTTAATTGTTTATTAATACTTCACTCCATGAGTATTTTTCTTTATCATTTAACAAAACATAGTGATAGAATCCAAATAAATATATTTTTGAAACATCTTAACGTTCTCAAGTACAACTATATCATAAAATTGCGTAGCTTATGAAAACGATAAAGTTTCAAGGATCCAAATGATTTTACTCTGCAGAGTTTATATTCATTGATGAGAACGTACTTTTATTCAAAAACCCGGATTTTATATCTCAGCACACATCATTCAACGTATAGTTTGTTTTTATTTTCCAATGCAGGGTACAAAATTCATGGCGGTGTTTAAAAAAAATCAAAAACTTTTGAAAATTTTCACATATGCGGGAGTGTTTGTTTGTACATAAATCCAATGTTAGCTGAAAATTCCTCTACATACAAATGTCAGAAGTGCACAAAAGGTTTGTTTTAATAATAACACAATTGTGATAAAATGCTACAATTTTGTCAAAACAGATATTTTGAATGATACTTTACAAGAAAACATGTGCTTACCTGATGTTCTAAATTGCTTAAAAAATTCAGGTATTCCGAATCAATGTTTAGCACTAAAGGTAGGTGTTTTAGTATTGTTATTGAGAAATATTGATCAGAGAAGTGGTTAATGTAATCGAACAAGATTACAAATCAAATCACTTCGTAATCGAGTCATAGAAGCAGAGAAGATAGTTTCCAAATTTAGTGTGTGTTGCAATGACAATCAACGTCAAAGGTTGGTTTGTTTTTTAGACAACCGGAATTCTTAGGAATGGTCAATTATATGTGATGTTATCCAGAGCTACAAGTAAAGAGTAAGTTAAACTACTAATATTATATAAAATGATAGACCTACAAATAAAACAATATTTGTTGTGTATAAAGAAATATTTAAAGATTTATAGTTAATGCATGTAATTTTTTTAAAAATATGCTTATTTGTTCAACCCGTGTATTACACGGGTCTATAACCTAGTATGTGTATATATCAGTAAAAAGTTTTATGAATCGTGTTTATTTTAACATTCATTTTAACATTGAACCTGAAAAGTCAAACAATATACCTCAACTTGAAAAACACAAACAAACGGGCTGACTTCTATGATATCCGGTAATGTCATAGTATTGGAAGTAAAACGTCATAGGCTTTTTGATTCAACTATTATATAATGTTTTACAGTGTTAATATAACTTGCATCTTGCAAAACAAAATCCAAGTTGTGCATTTTTATTTAACTAATCATACGAGTAGAATAACTCGAATAACTTAAGAGAAAACAAACGCGTGTTTTATCTTCTTGTCCGGGTTGTACTATAATCAGGGCTTGTGGTTATTTTGTGCATTTAAAGGTTCTTAAAAAGATTTTCAATATCTATGGGGTTGTAAACAAGGAATTGTCATCAATCTCATTGTTAAGGTGAATTGAGAGTTACATGTGGCTAGAACATGGCAAAGAATTCCTCAAGAAAGATTACATGCTTATAGAAAAGAATTACACACGATCTTCTTTGCCTTGTGTTGGATCATATGGGAGTCATGAACGAGAAAATATCCAGCAAGAATTCCATATTGACGACAACAATTCTTGATGACAATGCATTCATTATCTTGGATTGAAGCAAGGCAAGAACTCCTCGATGAGTTCCTGAATTGGAGTTAAATGTATATGTTTAATCTTCTTTCTTTGTTTTAATTTTGTTTGGTCACTCACACCTGCTAGTTTCGGTTCCATATTTCTAATACTATTGTCGTTAGAAGAAGAAAAAAAGAATGTATGGATACACCAATCTAAGACTTTAAAATATGGTTTGAGAGGGTTATGTGCTATTAGCGAAGATTATCTAACTGAAACCATATAAAATACCGCTAAAGCATCTAAAGGCCTAAAACCAATAAAACAAAAGTACTTGATGTTTCTATGAATGTCACCCTCCAAATTAACACAAGCTGTGAATGTGATCCCGTCGTTAGTATGGTATTAAGAGGTCTCGTATATGATATAATATTGACGGTTCTGGTATATTTACATTAACGTACGAACTATCATGAAGAAAGAAACAGATGAGACCACAGAAAGTAGAAAGGTATTATACCAAATAAGATTGCAAGGATACGTACAACTGCACATGATCTTCCAGAAAAAAATGGAAAAACATATAAAGGAAAATTGATTATTGTGGGCCACTTACAAGGTTCATCATTAATTGTTTGCTTTTAGAGCAAATAACAATGAACTGCAAGATGATATGATTAAAGCCATGGACACGCTGTTTGAAATAAAGTTGTAGCGATTAAAATTTAAAATACACCATTCCCATATAAGCCCCACCAGAGTGATGGTTTAATGCATTTAATACCCTTCTGTTATATTCATAAATATATATCTTATAATATTCTAAATACATTAAAGATTACAGAACCTACATCTTATAATATTCAAAATAAATAAAAGATTACCTATAAAATTGTAAATCAAACAGAACAAAATATTGAAACAATGCGCCCTTTATGTTGCAAACACGTGTAATGTCCAGAAACATAAAACATAATACATTATGCAAAATTGTATGAAGATCCATTACTATTATTATTATCTACTTGTAGCAAATCAATAATCATAAATTGTACACCATATTACAACTCCAGCACCACCACCATCAACACTCAAACACTTGTATCTTGTATATCTATAAACTAATCTATATCATCTCCATGATGATGATCATCATCATCAAAGAAGAAATGCTCCACAATCATTATAAAACAAATAAAAAATTGGAACTTTATATGAATTTTTGCTAAAATAATTACCATTTAAACCCTGGTTGTTCTTGAGCCTTGATTCTATTCAAAACTCCTTCCACTGCCACATCAAATGCATCTTTCATACCTTCAAGACCCTCATGTGGCTTTGCATACACAATCCTTGGAATATATTCTATCACTTTCTCCCTCATATTGCTCACTTCATCTTTCCCAAATTTCTCAAGAACTCCTTTAATAGATTTCCCATTTAAAACCTCTTTCTTATCAATAAAAACCGAGTAAGTCTGAGGTTCACCCGGCAAGAACCATTCGTACTGAGAGTACGCGGTTCTATTCCAGAAGAAAACCGGAATAGAACCCGCGATCATGCAGTCGAAAATGGATCGCCGGGTGAAGCTATCGCCTCGGGGCTGAAGACAAAACTCCGCCCCGAGGAACGATTCAAGTATCAACGAAGTCCCATTAGAGCATTTCGACCCGCCACAGTCCACGACCCGACAAGAACCCGACGAGTTGTAACACTGGTTCAACAACAGCCCACGGAAATCGTTCTTGATGAGCCACGTGTCGCACCAGCGAAACAGAAGAGCGTGGTGCGCGTACGTGTACGGACGAAGTCCTGCCACGTGGCAACATCTGACGGAGAGGTGGGGTGGAATCCAGTGGGATAGGGAACACCGACGTCAAAATAGTCCCACGAGTTGCGTTCAATAAGGAGACGCGTGATGTTTCTCATCCCTGGTAAGTAGAGGCACCCAGAGCCCCAATCTTCATCCTTAGAACGCCGGAAATCCCATGTGATGCGGCCCATGGTAATGAAATGATCCCAACCGTCCGATTTGTTCCAGTAGGGTTGATCGTGAACCCACTTCAGCATCATGTTACAGTGACGGTCACGATCAACCGCAGTGTAAGTGTTCGTCCATAGATATTTTCCGATTGCGAGTCCAGCGTAAAACGGGATGTAATACGCAGTAGCTGATTCAGCGTCTAACGTTCTACATCGGTAATTCAACATCCGATTATGATAAATAATCTCAGATGCAAATTGATCCGTCCAAAACCACGCTCCGGCGAGACTCTCCGGCACAACTCCGGCGAGCTGTGTGGCCATCCGACCAAAACCATCGTTCGAATACGTGTCGCAACGAGATCCCCAAGGGTTTAATTCATGACAATTTTCCAACAATTCGGTGTTGAAATACGGTGGGAGGTTGTAAACGTATACCTTACCGGAGGGGCATTCGCTATCGCCGCCGTGGACGGCGAGATAGTGGGTGATTCGGGGAGGTGTGGTCGGCTGAGGGAGGTGGATGTGTGAAAATTGCGAGCGATTAAGAGTAGGAGGATCTGGAGGAAGAAGACGAGAAGATGATCCATGTGCGAGGGAGATAATGTTTGAGCGAAACTAATGAATTTTTTCGATCTAGTTCTGGTTTTTGTGGTGAAGGAGGTGTGTTTGAGGGAGAAATCATTAGATTGATGAACTTGAGTAGTTTTCGGTGAAGTAAAGGTGGAATATCGTCTGGGGTATTAATCATTTCAGGTGGTTTTAGGGTGGAGATGTGGTGGTTAGTGGTGAAGGGATGGTGGCAGCTTTAGCCCTTCAAAGAGAATAGGAAAGTTTTTTTCTGAGAAGATATATAGGGCATATAGTTTTGTTTTATTTGGTTCAAGTGTTTACTGAAGTTACATAATCAACCTCCATCTTTCAAAATAAAAAATGAGTTCTGTATTTACCAACACAATTGATATATAATATATTATTATAAATTTACTCTCATATTTCAATCTTACTTTAGTAATATAAATACCAAGTGTTATGCAAGATAATAGTTTGAAATCATTTACGTGGATAATCACCAACCTTTTTCCCTGTAAAACAATCTTATATTGAGTTGCTAACATAAAAACTATAAAGAAAAACTTTGTAAGCATCAAATTGTTGGGGCTTCGTGTCAAGTAATATGATCTTGAGGGTGTTGAATGTAAAAGTTTAATATTTTAGAGGGTATATAGTTAATGATGTTTGTTACCGACAAATTTGGTATTTACTAAATTTTGTTATTAAAAACGTCAAAGGTAAAATGTATCACTTTACAACATGTAAGGTACGAAATTTATGGTGAAAAATTGTTTAGAGTTAAAAAGTAGATTATATGGTTGTTCAAAAATAAATTAATTAGATGCATAAAAAAATTAACATCACTTATTTAGAGTATTTAAAGTGCAATCCTTAAAAATATATGACTGTGTTTTTAAATTATAAAAATGGTTTTGAGTGGTTGTGAGTGAATAAAAAAGAAAATGTTACTTTTAATCTGTATATTTGAAGAATTACTGTTTAATCTCTATAAGTTTTTAAATATTTTAAAAGTGGTTGTAAGTGAAGAAGAGATAAAAAAAAGTAATGATAAAGGTATAAAAAGTATTATTTAATTGAAAATGAGAGAGAAAGCGTAATGATTTCTAGTACAATTATATAGATAAAGATGAAGAATCCACTGTGAATGCGCTTAGATTAGACTTAAAAAAATGACTAAAACGATGATATATGTCAAGAAAGTGTTAGCTGATTGCATATGATTTATTGGCTTCAAACGTTGGGCAAGAAGGTAAGGTATGATTGTATTAAGAAGGTCTATCATGTTAGAGTTGGCAATGTGATTTTGTGTACCAAACATGACATTGCTTATGTAGTTATCATAATGAGCATGCATCTTGTAGACCTTGCGGAAGCGTACCAGAAAGCATGCAAGATCTGAGTCGTATTGGAAACTCGGGTATATATTCTACGGAGAAGAGTATAGTTTAAGGGGCTGTTTGATTACTGCTGACTCAGTAAAATCTGACTGAGTCAGAAGCTGGCCAAGTTAGCAGTTCTGACTGAGTCTGCATCTGATTGAAACTTGGCAGTTTGATTCAGTATCTGACTGACTCTGCTAAATGATAAAAATAACCATATTGCCCCGAAGTTCTGACGAGTTTGCATTTAACAAGTCTTGTATAATCAATAAAAATAGCCAAAATTTTAAAAATAACATAATAGCTTAAAATTCAAAATGTTATACAAAATACAAGTTAAAAATAATCTTATTAAAAGGTTTTCATATTAAAAAAAATACCCTCCGCTTCCCATTCTTCATCACTCATATTGAAAGCGTTAGTTATAGGATCATAAATATTCCCCGTTTTGTTTTTCAGTTTCACCCAAGCCCCGTACTTTGATTTCAGGTAGTCATATCGATTTTTCATTTGTTTATGATCAACAATGAAATTATGATCATTTTTTAGTTTTTCCGCAACAACTTTCCATGAGCATCCTTTTAGGCTACTACCCTCCCGACCATAATTTGTTATTTCATATATACATGCTTCAAAAAATGTTTGTCAACACATTCTAACTTTCAATTAACTCTAGTTTTTTTTTCTGTCATGCCTATAAATCAAGAACTAATATCAAAACTTATTTTAAGAACTCATATAAAAATATTATATGTCACCAAACAACCATGTTTAAAACTCACCACAAACTATCCTTAAATCTGAAGAATAGAACCCTAGAACTCATATCAAAACTTATCATGTACAATACTCTCACATGAAGCCATAATTTCCAATTAGACGAATGCAACAAGTATGGAATATACCAATTAAGGTATCGCAAATAGTTAAGGCTAAAGATTTTTAGGCAACAAGATTTCAATAGTGTGAGTCAAGTGCATACCCTCCAACATCAGAAAAGAAAACTGCAAAAATAATCAGAACCTAAAAAAGTGAAGCAATTTCTAACATCCATGGCTCACAGATGCAATCATTACTGCATAATTAAGATACATTAGGCTGTTGATTAAGAAACACGAAATTTAAAGGGTATATCTCACACAAGCATTTTATCAAACAGGTGGTGTGCATATGTTTTTTTCTAATCAAATGTGTTATCTTGGACTCGGGATATACACTTATGAACTAATCAGGTGGTGGGAGTTTAATAAACACAATCAATTCAATAATTTCTATATCTTTTTACCTAGAGAGTAAACAAATAAAGGAGAAATCAAAAGGTTACCTTGTGAAGAAAAGAGAAAAGGGGGTCAGCAGGCGGAGTCGCGAGGTGCAGCAGGCGGAGTCGCGAGGTGCAGCAGCGCGAGCAGCGGAGAGGAAGGGATCTCGGAGGTGCGCGAGGTGCAGCAGCGGACCTGGTCAGTGATTTTATTGTAGAGGACCGGGTTAGTGGTAACCGACCGGGTCAGTGGCCGAGATTGATATAACAAACGGGATGACCGGCTGACCGAGTCAGCCAGTCAGTGGTCAGCCTGGATCAAACACCCCCTAAGTTGTTTTAATGACTCAATGATTCCAGTTTTCTCAAAACTCCTAACAAATAAAGATCAATAAGTGATTATGGTTTTAATGGAGTTGTGAGCATACAACGAGCTTAAAGGAATATTCAAAAAAACGAATCGAACCACAAATGATCAAAAGTTGATTTTTTTTTATTCTCAATATGATTATAAACTTTTGTTATTTATCTACTGAAATATTGTCGAGTGATTACTAGATCACATATACAAGCGTTATGATTTAAGCTATAAATATTTTTAGGTTATTGTAAATGTATATATAAAACTAATATACTAGTAGAAAACTAACCATTTTATAACACAATTTTCATGCATCTTTTGAATATTTAACTAGGGGACATTCAGTCATTAGTATAAAAGGAAGGGCCAATTATGTAAGAAAGTGCAGGTGAGCCCATGAGATTCATAGAATGGCGTGTCCGGTGGGGTTACCGGTTGCAAAGAGCAACCGACATAATAAAGGTCTCAAATTAACTGACACTTGTCAGTTTTTAAAAGTTTTAAGCCTGCCATCTCATTATCGATTTATTGGTACTGTCTCCTGTTCTATGCGACCGAAAACACACTTAGAGTTTAGACCAAGCTAGACGAATATTGGAGACGAGGCATGTTTAAAGAGTTCGCACTTGAGGCACGTTAGGAATTCGTTCGAAAAACTCGAAAATGCTTCTGCGAACTAAGGGCGGAGATTGAACAAATATATAATGGGCTTGAAAGTCACAAGACCCATGAATTTTATTCCTATTGTCATGTCAAGGGGTGTCAGACTCAATACATAAAATAAATCTGACAAATTACGCATAAATTTCCATTCTTAGAGGAATTACGCTCACATGTGTTTGGTGGGGTGAGCCTCTAAACAAGCAGATGTGTGTGTGGTGGTGTGGGCCTCTGAACTTGCTCATGTGTGTGTGTGGTGGGTTGGGGAAGGGATGTAATCTAGGCTTGTGACTCGTTCGTTAGTTGTCTTGTTTAGATGAAAGCCTAAATTTTAGAGTAAATAAACTATAATTTAAAATTCTATTTTTTTTAAACTTAAGTTTCAATATCAACTCAATGTTTAGATAGATTGCACTCTTATGGTCTGATATTTTCTAATGGAACCAATAAATATATTAATTTAAAAATTAAACGAGCTAGTTTGACAAATCACGAGCTCAACAATTAAGGTTGTTTAGATAAACAAACCGCCTCAACTCGTTTTTAAATGAGTCGAGTCCCAGCCAATTATGGATGAAGGGGACAATGACATTAATGAGTTGATTGAAGGTGTCATTTAATACAGCAAAACTACTGATCATGTGACGTGCACGTGGATATAAGTAATGCAACAATAGCAGATTCAGCTTTGGTGGAGCGATGAGAGGCGTACCTCACGTAAAGTTGTGAACCTGTTGGCTCTAATAATAAGTCGGTGTTTTCATTTGCCGCGAAATATTTATTCTAAATTGAGTTAAACTAAATAAAATAATACACAAATTACTAGCTAAAAGATTAATTTGGATCTCCAAGTTACGTCCATGAACACATATGATAAAATGACAATTACTTTATGTAAAAATGTGCAGTTTGAATTGTAAAACCATCGGCTTTTTTGAGTGAAAAATAGACCCATGTTTTAGATGATCTAGTTGGCGCAAATTTACCTTTTCTAGTATGTAGTTAGTTGTTCTTTTGTGTTTTTGTGTATCTAGCTTCTGGCTAGTTTCAGTTTTGTGTTATAAAATTTCACCATCATTCGAACGACAAGTTTTGAAAGAATCAAATTCAAAGTGTATTAACTGAATCACTTAAAAATCCAATAGTTAAGTGTTTTTTTACATTGGGGTTGGTAACTTGATAGACCAGTAACAGGGGTTTGTCTCTAGGAGTATCATTACGTGAAAGTTTAAGGTTCAAACCTTGGCAAGTATAATAATATATATACGAGATGTAGCTTATGAGTAGAATAGATTTGCCGTGTTTTCTTTACAGTCAATTTACTTAATTCGGTTATAATTATACACGTTTAATAAACCGAGTTAATAATTGTATAAAAGGGGAATAGGCTGTAATGGTGTTATTAAGCTGTACTGATTGGATGGAGGAACCCTTGTCGTAGTGTCACATACAACTGGACCCTTCCAAGTGGGCCCAAATCGGCCCGTCGCATTCTCACCCAAATACGCTCACCGACAATAAAAGTTTTTCCTTTAACTAACAAATATATTGTAACAATTCCTAATTTCAACAATCAATTCTCAAAAACTATAGAATGGTAACAAATTTCTAATTCTTTATGACAAAAATAATTATTTTACCCTGTTACTAATTTAACATATTTTTTTTTTATATAATAGTAACAAGTTTGTTGAACCAACACTATGTTTGTGTGGGACAATCACCAATGTTATTAAATCGCAAGTCCTACAACTAAGTTGAACTTGAAATTATCTAGTATATATTGTTATAATTACAACGTAGCAGTTACTTCACTCAAGCTTGAGACTGAAGGCTTAGATTGAGCTTGAGATGAGTTTCTAGCATTTATTTCTATAGTTGAGTCAAGCTTGACGGTATTTCTAACACAAAAATAAATAATGATCCTTGTCTGTAATGTCCCTAAAACTATGTTAGTGGAAAGCTATAATTGGATTTGATGAGATAGAGTGGTTATCACCTCCAGTTTTTGTCAATCCTTGACCGCCGACCATCACCACACCAGAACCACTCATCGCATCACCACACCACCATTGTGCAACCTTTGTCGCCAACCACCTTCAATTTGGTTTGGGATTCTTTAACTCGGGGGTTCTTTGATTAGATTGAGGGGAGACTAGATTGAGATGGTTCATAGAGGTTTTTTATTAGATTGATGAGGAGGATTAGATGATAATGGTGATTCTTGATTATACAGATTCATCACCCAAAATCACTATTGATTTTTGCTATATTCTTGATGCTGGTGGTGGAAGCATGATAGCATGATGAGGGATTGAGAGGTTTTTATTGCTGATGAGTGGTGGGGTGGCGATGAGTGATGGTGGTGGTGGTAATGGAGGAATACGAGTAGGGATAGAAAGAGATGGGTTAGGGTTAGATGATAAGGGTGATGGTAGCATGATGACGACGGTTGGATGACGATGTTATTTTTTTAATACTAAGAGTACTATTCTAACTGACGTAATATTTGACAAAGCGTAATAACAATTCAAATTAACTTGACAGAATTACACTGACGGAGTTAATGGTGTGAACTGAAATTGAAATTAAGCCTAAACTATTTGACTATAAGCGTAATAAATAGAGTATTGGATTAAAATCGTAATTTTTATCAAACCACAAAGACCAAAATAGTAATCAACTCTATACTTTAACTCCAGGCGGACAAGGAGAGATACTATGTATGTAAGTATGTAACATATGGTTAGATATAACAAGTACAAAGCATGGTATACGAATTGTACTAATACATAGGTATATATGCTTTGTATCTCAAATTGACTTGAATATTTCTTTGAATTATGTGAAAAATATTTTGAGAATAAAAAATGACCGTGCAACAATATAACATGTTGTAAGCTAGATAACAACATGATAAACATCTATATCCAAACATAATACAGTCATTAAAACACGTGTTCGTTATGAGTGAAGATTTTAGTCCACAATTTGAATACAAGTCTGTACACAAGTCAAATTCATAACTTAGTTTACATTCACCACTTAACGTGAATCAAGTTCTCGTATATTGGTTGACATTTGTTTAGTTCTCACCTACTTAGTGACGTGACAAGTTAGGGGTTATCGATCTTGTCACTAATCCAACATCTCATAATTTAATTAATGGACATAACATATTATGATTACATTTCATGTAAATGTGACAAGGTTTTAGCATGAACACTTTTTTATTTTTTTAAGCTTGGACGTCTCGTTAGCCTATTGGCTTTATAGTTTATATCATATTCGTTTCAGGTTTTGCACCTACACCATTGCTCTGTTGAGGGGAATGATTGATTATAATCCTCCTTAGAAGCCGTAGCTTTTGTTGAATCACACATAGACCGATTAGTGTTACAACAGACCTACAAACCTATCATATTTAAAAAAATTCGGATCGAATTAAATATTAAACATATAATTGTACACACTCTATAGTCTATAAGAAAAGATTATGATACAAAAATGTATCTCAACCATTAAGTATTTGAAGGCAATACATAACCAAAATTTTATAAATATTAAATACCATAAACTTTTATTGTTTTTTAAGTAATAAGGGGCCAACATTATCTCCAGTAGCTTTGTTGTGCTTTACATGGCCACCATCACAAAGGGGGAAAGTACCAGACCTCCAACACCTACACAATCACAAGTCAAAATCAATTATTCAACCTTCGGTGTTAAATACCTATGCAACTATTCAAAACCTATAGGATTACAAAACCAATTTAAATTCTACGATTCGGATCTATTCCAACCGATTCTTACCAAACCAATTTCAAATTCAGTTCCGGTTCATACTCTATAATATGTTTCTAGGCACCTTGGAATATATATGTAAATCCTTAAAAATAATCAAATTCTAGACAATATTTGTGTTTATGTTAGATTGTGTTATGTAATCGATTTTTAACATCAATTTATATATTTTTAGGATAAATATATTACAAATTGCATCTTCCAGAATTTAAACCGTTAATTTTTTAGTTGTGACATATACTGCTTAATCACCAAGATGTTTTCTTATGTACGGTAATCCAATGTTGGTTATTGTGTTTCCAAGTAAGAAACCAACTACATACAACTCCATAAAACATGTGAAAATAATCTACAAAGATGTTTAAGGTGGAAGAAACAGAAACCTGTAATAAGCAGTTAGGGGTTTTGCGAGTTCGGTAACGACGACGGAATCGACAACTTTGTCTTCGGTCTTCCTGATCTCAGGGTTTATAGCACCGCCTTCTGCTCTCACCGCCACGATCCGCCGGTTGAAACGAGTCGCAATTCCGCTGCCTGTGGTGGATGTTTTGAGTGCCTTCGGTGGTGATGATAGGCCCGAAGAAAGCCCAACTCCAATCAAACTAGCCATTGATGAGTGTGTTGTTTCTCTGTATTAGTTGGTAGAAGGATTTTATTGGTGAAGCTGAAGGAGATAGTGAACGTGTGGAGAACACACTCTATGTAGTATGTCTCCACCACTCGATTTGCCAACTGTTTCACCTACGTTTAGTAGCAAACCACAAATACTCTGTGGATATGTTCTCGAGTTTATTTAATGAATGAAAAATAAAACTTAAAGAAAGAAATAAAAAAGTTGAGTTTATGTTTTATGAAAGTGAGTGAAGAAAAGTAAGAAGCTTATGTTCTCGATTTGAAAGTTAAAATCGATTTTTCCAAATTAAAACGAGATAAAGAGAAAAAAAGAAAAGGGAAAAGAATAAAAACAAAGAGGAAATTTTTTTTTTTTTTTTCTTCTCTCAATTAAGTAAACTCGAGAATATAGCGTAACTTTATCGAGTATAAGTAGAAAAGAAAGGAAACTTTTATGTTTTATTGGTGCTTCACCACTGATAAATTTCAAACATAAATACAATTTTTAGAGGCAACAAGTATTATTTTTTTTTTTAGAAAATAAGTATTAACTATTTTTTTAGAGGCAAAATGTTTACCTAGTAAGATTTACACCTGGATTTCTGAGGCATTGAGATAGATTTGTGTAATTAATAGTTCAGTGCTTGAAAAAAGATTGTGCAACAGCAAGGGTGTGATATGAGAATAAGATAGATTTGTTTGGGCTCCAGTAGACAGGCATGACCTGCTTAACAAGCCCATGACTTTGGATCATTTTGGTACTTGAAATTTTCGAATAATATTATGTGATAAATTCTGATGTAACATCAAATTTCGATGCTTAAACATTATATCTTTATGACAGTCCCATGACTGGCAAAATAATATTATATCTTTATGCTTAAACATTACATTGTGCGAACCTAATTTTCGATGTAACATCAAATTTATATATAGATACCTGCCAAAAGTCATATTAAACAGTTAAATAAGTGTATGAATTAATGTACACAATTCATAGGTATCATGGTTGAGAACAAAATAAAATAAAAACAGAAAAAATTGATGAAAAATCTTTGAGGTTAAACTCAGACTCAGATATGAAGGATTTTGGGTTTGAGAGACGGAACAACCACTACAGCCATATGTCCAAGTGCTCGGCTTGTTAAGAATTTTTTATTCATGTCAATTGTCAAATCCCATGATTTCAAACGGATCAAATTTCAAGCCCATTGTAAGTTTGTCTAATTATTACTCTTTTGCTTTTCTTTGTTATTATATGAGTCTTGTAACTTTTGAATCAGTTATGTATCATTGAGAGAACTAATCTCCTAGACCATATAAAGAACATGGAACAAGATTTATCCATGGTCTTGCACTTTATGACCGGTGCCCTAAGCTAATGCGAAATTTATATCTATCTTTGGTGACAAACTCGCATACTTTTTAATTAACATGCTCTTTATGGTCATTTTGTCTTTTGATTCATATATGATCAAATTTTGACAAGCAATTAGTCAAATAATTATCTCATTATTATAACTTCAAAATGTCATAGAAAACTATCTCCTACGATTCATTTTGTTTTATATGTATCTTGATATTTTAAATAATAACATCACAAAACCATCTCCAAAAACACTCCTGCAAACACTCCCTTAAATGCAATGATATTTTGTTTTCCATTAGTTAACAAAAACATAAATTTCTGACTGTATGTGAACATTTTCCTCAAAGAATAACACCAAAGTATATGAGCCATACTAAAATAACTGGTTTAGCCTATCAACACTCTGTAGCAGTCTTAATTCCACTAATGCAATATGATATTTCTTATCAAATAATTATCTTCTGGATCATGAAAAAATATTAAATATAGATTTCTCTAAGTTTGTTGATCATGTAAATAGAACCGTTCTAGAGATCCTTACATACTTGCATAATTAGACCAATGAGCCCGTGATTGAGAGTTCAACTCCCATGCTGGACAAATGTGTAGATAGAGGAGTAGGACTAGAGGGTGTCTGAATTAGCGTAAGATAATTTTATAAACTTAAATTAACACCATCTGTTTTAAATATTACAATAGATGAACAAGCACATAACTTTTTTTGTTGAAAAGTTACAAAATGTTGTTACTTACATGTGTGTGCTATCATGTGCAGTATGTAGATGTGTATAAGTTATAACAACAGAAATCTGGGAAAACACTGGATATTCTGAAATACAGATCATGTCATGGAGCAAAAAAACAAAATTTTCAAGATCTGAAGCAGGCTCTAGGTCAATTAATATACATACCAAAAGAATCAAACTGAAGAAGGGAAAAAATCATTTTACTTAACTGGTATGCTGCTGCACATTCTTAAAATTGGTACAATTTAACAAGGCTTTAGCATTATCAAATCTCCAAATATAATTCAAACCAACTAAAAGCTCAGTAATAGCAGCCTCAGTTTTCTGTTGATCTGCAAAGAAGAGTGTTTGCAAAAGAAGAACGCCAGTTTTTGGCGTCGAATTCTGATGTTCAAAGCTTCTATCATTTTGCCAGTTCATCATATTATGTGCCAATGGTGATAACCACCCCAATATCTTCCCCAATGCTTCCCTCCATTCTCGTGCAAGAACAGGATCACTTGCTGTAAACCCAATTCCTTTCAATCGATGCCTTAGTGAAGACCGTATGCTATCTGGTAACATCATGTAAATATCATCCCGAGCATCAACACCAACCAATTGAGGTGATCTTATCATCTTCTCTGTTACAATGATCAGATTGGCATAATGTAAAGCGAGAGCAGCAGCTCCTAAAGTGGTTGATGATGGTTTTAGTATCTTAGAATTCATCTCGAAGAACCCATGTGAAAGATGGTTGTTTTCTTCATGTTTTGAGCTTTTAACCAATGGACCCGACACAAAGTTGAAAGAATTCGAGGTTTGATCAGATGGGTAGACGGTAGCGGTAGCAGAAAGGCTTCTGGGAAGACAAGGGGGATAACCATGGTTAATGTTGAAAACAAGTTTGATTCTTGAAAGAATTGTGAGGATTGATCTTGCAAGCAATAAAGTTATTGTATCAAAAGTCTTGTTCCATAAAGATTTCTCCTTTAGATACTTAATCTTCTGTTTTTGCCATTGGAGCTTTTGCTGCAAATCAAGAATCTTCTGTTGATGCATACTATGATCACTTTTGTGACTATCATACTGCAAATATTTCTTCAAACTGTTTTCCACAACAGTTAGTTCATCGATCTCTCGATGAAGCGTAGCTGTGGCTGCAACATACCGTTCCATCTTCTTGATCTTGGCCTCCATATCTTTCCAACTCAAAGTCCAAGAATAAGGATCACTACCCGTATTCTCGAAACCATCAAACACAGTCTCAAAGCACCGGAGCTTTGAGTCTTCACACCGTCGACTCAATCTTGAAACCGATTTCGACACTACCTTAAGGTTATCAACCATCTCCGCACACGCTAAGCTGAGAAGAAACACATCATCCATTGAGACAATTCGTCGAACACCTTCTACGCATATCGATTCATTGCTAAGACGGATCATATTATTATCTGAAAGATTCTGCCACATGTAATTGAGCTTCGGCATGATTCCCGCGATCTCAAAAGCCAAAACTCCGACCTTTGATTTCTTGATCACCGGTTTCCCGTTTGGTGGGGCTCCATGGGATGAATCGAAGGTGTGTGATATGGATTTCTTAACTTTGATCAACCATGTTTCAATACCCATATTGGTGTATGAATTTGGGTTGTGTGGGTACACAAAGAATGATTTTGATCAAAGATTTGAGCAGTATGTAGTGGGGTTTTGGTTGGTTGCAGAAATAAATGCAATGACAAGTTGAATGTTTAAGTTTCAATGTGCGTGATTGAATTCAATTCGATAGAGAAAGGAGAATGAAAGATCAAAGATTGAAGATTGAAGATTGAAAGATTGATGATCGAAGGTTGAGTGTTGAAGGTTGATCATGGGCTCAAGGGAAGTGTGAGGAGATGAGTTCCATTATATTGCTTGAGAGATGAAAGGCACATGCAACGAGGGAGTGTGATCTAATTCTTTTTCAAGTCAAAAGAATCATTTCTATTTTTTATTTTTAATCTAGTTTAATAATTTTTTTATCTATCAACTCCCTCGTGTCTCTTGTTTGTCGTATTTTGACTTCATTGTAAAGATTAAATTAAGTAAATTATAATGAATAGTTTAATATTTAATCTAATATACTTGACGGTGATTTCATTTTTGTGAAACAACACAATTACTAATCTTTAATCCATAAGCATCAACCAAATAGTAAGGGACGCTATATTATCATGTCCTTTACTAGATATCATTGAATAGCAAACTTTTATTCATTTGTATTCATGAAATTTATTGTATTTTTACGTAAATTTTGTTTCTCAACGCTAGTTAGCTTTTTCTATTGGGTTTATTAAGTTCAGAAACAAACTAGATTTATAGTTCAAATTATAGCTCATTAGATGATAAAATTCATATTAGTAATTTAAAGATAACATTTCTAACTTTCACTTGCATTGCCAAGTGCAATCACACTCACATTATCATTGTACATTTATATTCGATTTCACTCAAATAAATGATTATGAGTGAAATATAGAAAAACGTATCTTCTTTATAAGCGAAATCGAGCGGGAACAACTGTATTCTGGGTGTAATATATGATGATTATGTAAGTTGGACTGACAAGGAGAACTACAGTAAATGTAAAAAGTGTTATCAGTTAAATTTATGTCAAAAAACAATTTATTTCTTCACTTCTTGTTAATATGTTTCATTATGGTGTTAATGGTACAATTATAGCATTTCTTATAATCTTAACATATCAATTAGTATAATTTGCTAGTTTATTGCTCTAAAATTACTTACGTTATTAAGATTAGATATTATTATAATTACCTATATGAACATTGTTAAATACACAAATTTAAAAAGAAAAAAGATGTGTTATTTTTATTTCATCGATACCTATCAAAATAATATAAACATACACCAAAAATATCTCACTCTTATCCCATCATTACATACCTTCTCTAAATTCTCAAATTGTCAACCAAATGCCCCCAAAATGCTATACAGGAATTATTGAAATTTTAAAAATAAGTTCATCGAACCTCAAAATTAGATCACCCTAGACATGTGAGAGGGGCTTGCAATTTGACCAACCAATTGTCAACGAAGTTTGGCTTTTGACCGAATGTAGTTATCATGATTCATCATCCATACCTTCAAAAACCCACACACCTTTTATAGAACTTTATTATGGTTGTTAATTAGGGGAGTTAAAAAATATCGAATCCGAGAATTCGATCCGAAAACCCGAATTCGAAATGTCTGAATTTTCGGATATCCGAAAATTCGGATATCTGAAAATTCAGATTCTTATTCGGATAGTGATTTTTAAAAGTTTAGGATATTCGGATATCCGATTATCTGAAACTAAAAATATTTTATTTATTTTTTAAAATTTTAGACATATTTTTAATTTAGATTGAGATTTTTAGTGTATATTGAAACTTTTGTAATATGAGTTGGTTTTTTATATTATTTTTTTTATAATAGCATATGTTTAATTTTGTAAAAAAACTAAAAATAAAAAATAAATTTCGGATATCCGAATCACTATCCGTATTTGTATCTGAAATTTCGGATACGTATAGTGATTTCTACTATCCGAAATTCTTGGATAACCGAGAATTCGAATATCCGACTTTGAACACCCCTACTATTAATATTGTTTTTAAATAGCCAATTTGTCAAACAGATATGACCTAAGCGTTGCTAAATACCCGCAATCAGGCATACCCTAGGTTTTAAAAAGCACAAATTGCACTAGGGCGATAATGTTTCGAGCCGAGACGTGAGGGACAAAACGCAAAAATGTCCGTTGTTTCATACACTTTCACCTACCTGGAATGTAGCTTTAAATAAGCTCTATATATAATTTAATATACATATAACATATACGTACAGCCTCAAAAGCTATATGTATGACCTCCTAATGCAATTAGTTTGATCTGATTGTACCACTAATTAAACGGGCCAGTACTCGCGTTTGGTTAAAGTATTAAACATGTTTGATTAACATGTTAATCGTTGATCCACTGTAAGTTAGAATAAAAAAACATACTTTGTAGAGTAAACCAACCAATGTTTAGTCCATTTATTATAACACACTAGTCAATCCATTTGTGACTAATATGATCAATTTACAACTCGAGTACAATTCATTTACAGCCAGATAATACGTTTACATTTTATCAACACATTTGACTGGTTTAAATTAATGCGTTGTATGATTTTATGTATGTACAAGTTGAGTATTGACTTCTTTGATATAAATAATACATGAGTGGTACGTATTTAAGTTTATTAACATGAAATTAAAAAGATGGGATACCTCGTGTAGACAAAATAATCAAAGGCCTGTCTGTAAAAAATGAAGGGTAATTGAGTTCTTGGTACCTTTCAACAATATACGATGAACTCTTTACGTTAATCTTTAACAACTTGCTCAAATTGCCCCACGATCCATACGCAACAAGTTGACACATGAAAGGCTCGTTGAAGCATTTCATTTTGTATCATGATTTAAATATTTGGGTTTTAGTGTTTTATGTTCGTGTAACCTGACGCATATTTTAACATGTCTCATGCATAAATAATATTCTTTTTGATTTTTAATATAGAATCTATAAAATACGATTCTAATAATATAATTTGAATACCAATGTCGATATAACAAAAAATTTATTACTGTATTTATGAAATTTCCGATGATAAAACCTATACTTTATGGTACGGTGAAAATATAGTTATTATACATACTTCAATGTTAGAAGGTTTGATCAAACTCATTTGAAGATTAAACCAATATAGTTAGAGATCAGGATGTCATGATTCATAAGAACACAGTAAACTGGTGATGTTATAATAAAATTTGATTGTTTTGTAGGTAATAATCCCTTTTAAGTGAGAAACAAGTATATTACAAATTTATATTGCCCGAATGACAATTGAAACATAAATATATCTATTTTTCTTAATTTTTATTTGAAACTTCTAATACAAACCATCCAAAAATTTTTATTTTAAAATACAAAAATGAACATAAAACGGGTAATACAACGATTTTAAGTCTTTATGTTAACAAACTTAAAGTTTATAATAGAATGTAAATGTCATTTGGATGTTTTATATAATTATAATCTGATCCAAAAACTTATGTTTAATCAATAAAAAATAAGTGGATGGAGGTGGTGAAAAAAGGCGTCGGCAACGGGATTTTGTAGGATCTCAAATTGAATCAGTCCACAAAGAGGAGCTTCAAGAACTCTTGGAGACTCAAATTTACCTCCTTTTCTTGATTTCACAACTAGAAATTAATAAAAAAAAAATCGTTCTTTCTCAATAACTTGTTACAAGAAGAATATATTATAGTATTATAAACGTGAAATAATGTTGGATTTGAAACCTTTTTATTTAAATTGTTTGTTCCATAGACGGTGTTTCTTGTAATTCTACAATGTAGATTTTTTTGTGGTGAGAAATATAGTAGCTTTAAAGTATTACTTGTTACACAATTCAAAATGAAATACTTATGAAAGTTTATTTCATTGCATAATCAAAACACTTCAATGTTTTTAAACTTTAGTTTCATAGTCTTATTATAAAACCTTTAGAAAAAAATATACTAAAATTTCGTCATATGATTTAAAGTATTTGTCATAATAACACAAAATCACGATGAGAAATGATACACTTATGGTCTATGTTGACCAACTGATCCACAATGGACACAATGGGTGCACCAAAATGATATTCACTTACGTGTCCAATGCAATGCCTATACTTACTCATCATACTAGAATTATGTCATCATCCCATTACCATCATTTCTAGATGGTATAGTGTCATTATCGCAAAAGATTATCCATCATTTTCTAGATTATTCTTTAATATGATTAGTCAAACACTTATGTTATGAGAGTTATGACATTAAGTTGAAAGAAGATAAAAGTAGGTACGTATCATCATTGTCCAATATATGATATCATAGTTTTATAAATCTAAACCATTAAATTAGAATCGAATTATATGCAACTCGTTTAGCTATGCACTAAATATACGAACTCGGTTTCCTCGGTTTAACCAAACTGAATTTCTTACAATCAGACACATAATTGAGAACCGAATCACTAATTTGGTTTGATAGATAACAAACCAAGAACCGAATAACTGATTTAATTCAGTTTGGTTTTCATATTAACTGATTTATGATTGAATACTGAACACCCCTCGTGTGCATGTGTTAAGCGTTAAACTGGATAGTAATTATTTAGATTAATATGGCAAAAAGAAAAGATCGAGTTGAAGGAGAAAGAGCAACAACTTTAATTGATTTCAAAATACTTAGAAGTTGTATAAGGTGATGTGATATGATGTGTGAAAATATATATATTAATTTATTACAAAAACAATTTTTACAATTTAGTTTTAAAAATAGAATTGCCTACTGAACTTCACACAATCGACAAGTGTACCGGTAGTGATATAGTAAAGTATAGATAAGACCGGATATCGAATCCGTGGACACTATTGACGGCTCTCTATAATAAACCTCTATCGACTTCTAACCTAATTAATTTAATTATTTTAAGTATTTTTTTAGTAAACAAAATAAACAATTTAACTAAAATTAATTAATCTAAATACGACAAATGAAATAAACAAATTAAAAATTAACTAGGTATGTTGCTACTCCCTAAGAAAACCAAAGACACGTGTGAAGCACAAGATAGGTTTATTAAAATATCTAATGGAAGATCGTCCCAGGTTTTCTACCACAATATCTTTAAAATTATATTTTTTAACCCTAAGATAAAGAACAACTTAATTAAATCCAATTAAATACCCTAAAACACTACCACCACGAATGAAAAGCAAAACACGCTCTCGCTAAATCTAAACCTAACAAGCAATGAGTAGGAGGTTTTAAGCAATATCTATCACCCCTAGGTTCTAGATAAGGTAGCACATTGCAAACACTATCAAAATCAGCAGATCTCCTAAGATCATCTCTAATCGAAGTTTAAAATTAAAAACACAAAGTAATTAATTTTAACGTGCAAACCTAATCTAGATGTCACGCAATCAATCAAGATCAAACATACACGAACATGGCAATAACTTTCAAACATAAAACAATACACGTGTTCATATTTAATCGAGAAAATAATCAAGTTCTAAGATTAATAAACAAAGATACGAAATTAAAACCAAATATTTAATCAAAACATATTAGTTTTCAACCAAATTTAGGTAGTACTAAAAAATTAGCTACTCATAATGTTCAAAAACAATAAGAACAATAATAAAGTTGCAAACTTTAGTAACATGACGAGATAATCAATGAAGAAAAGAAAAATATTCGATAACGAGACAAAACCGAATAATTTTCAATGTTTGAATGCTTCAATCCTTGCTATCGATCTTGCTCTCCACTTTAATATTGCTCTATAATCGTACTCAAAAGCTTCAAAGTCGAATCAAAATTATAAAATTTTTGTTTTCTGTTTTCCGTCGTCGCTCTACTGCCGTCAATTGTTCCCCTCCTTTCTTTCTATTGTGTCTCTCCGTTTATATATTGTTTTCGTCGTAGGTTAATTTCAATGCACATCTAACAAGAATTTCGGCCCAATTTTCTTGGATGTGGACTGATTGTTAATTCCATGTGGGCTGTAAAGCACAAAAAAATTCCATATGTCAATATTAAACTTTTTATGAATGAATGATTTCAACCATAATATATTTATATCTTTCAAGTTAATAGACTTTGACATTAAAAATCAAAGTTTATTAAAAAAACCTACAAATAAACGTATTGTGCTTTTGATAATATAAATCAAACTTTAAATAATGTAGTTTTATATACATCGTCTTTACTTATTATCTCGTGGATCCTATAAAATTTAAATGTGAACCAATAAAGTGTAGTATCTAATAGTAACTAACCAAGAAGTTATTAAAGTGCAGAAAAACATTTATATAATAATATGTATAATTTAGAGTGCATCATGATAACACTTGTATAAGAGAGAAATAAGCGAAAGGTAAACAAGTCTTAATTTTGGTGGAGCGATTAAAGATGACCTACCAAGGAAAGGATTCAAATGAAAACTCATTTTGAACTTATTTTTTATTAGAACTCTATGAAACAATATAAGTCATTAGTTTTCAATAGCAAAATAGTAATTTAATAAAACATAATACAATAAATTAAATAATGAAAAATAACTTGAAAATAAAATAATAAAAAACACAAAAAAATTTCACTCTTTTCCTTCTTTCATAAAAAAATTTAAAAAAATTATAAAAAATATAAAAAATCTCGTTTTTTTATGAAATTCGTTTTACACATGTGTAATACCGTATTTACACATGTGTAAATACGGTATTACACATGTATATAACCAGATTTACACATATGTAAATAACGAGTGGATGATTTTTTTTTAAAAAAATATATCAATATGGTAGGCGTTGGAAAAAGAAAATTACTGAAATTAAGAGTGAATTTTTTTTGAAAAAATAACGGCTCGCTTGAAAAAAAGTTATGAATATTTTAAAAAAAATATGAAATAACATGTGACTTGCATGTGATGTTAATTATGTGGCTCATAATGATTCCTAAACTTCTTATAAAAAAGATGCTTCTCAAAATAACCCTACTCAACCTACCAAAATATGATTGACATCAGTTTGGTCCCATGTTTTTAGGTAAACTAAGGTGTCAAAGACACTAAACACGTGTGGTAATTAGGCACACAGCTGATTTTATCAAATACGTGAGCTACAAAGCCACAAAGGTACATTTTATACATAGTTAATAACAAACAATATGATGACAGATGTAGAGAACAAAATATACCAGATGGCCCGAGGACCGATTCCATCAAATGCTTTTGACCATCATCTCAAACGGTGAGTTTCAGGGCCCACCGCCAAGGGTGAGGTCTAACTAGAGATGGGCATAAAACCGGGGTACGGACCCGAACCCGGGTACGGGTATGACCCGGTAGAGGATGTACCCGGTTTGGACCCGAAAAAAATCGGAGGGTTGGAACCAGGTTTAGTTTTACAGATTTTTAAAGAACTCGACCCGAACCCGACCCGACCCGATTGTACCCGGGTCCAACCCGGTTTTTACCTTTTTTTTTCAAAAAACTAGCCGTTTTTAACGGCTATATAGCCGTTACCTTTGATTTGTGACCCTTTTTTTGGCCATTTTTACCCTATAAGTTAGTATAAATAGGTGTGGGTTGATATGGTTGAGTACCCAAGTCCCAAAAGCAAAAACATACGCAAAAAACGTAAAAAATACTCTCGTTTACTCTCGTTTTACACTTTCACTCTCTTCAATCTTAATATGGCTCACTCACAATCTTCCGTTGGTCAAGGTTCGTCCTACGCTCCAACCGTCGTTCGTGTTCTTGCACACAATCGTAACATGGATGTTTGGTGCAATTGGGATATGGTTGAGTTGAGTGACGGGTCTATAAAGGCTCGTTGCAAGTTTTGTGGAGCTTTGCTTGCTAAATATTCTAACACGACTTTAAGAAAACTCATTAGCAATAAGTTTTGTAAGTCGTTGAAAAGTAATCCGGATTCGCAACAAACACAATTGGGTGGAGACGGTGGAATCTTTAATTACGATGTTAATACGGTTCGAGATCGAATGGCGAAGTTCGTGATTCAAGAAGCTTTGCCTTTTAGTCACTTCGACAATCCTCGGTTGACCAACTTAATTCGAGAGACGCTTCAACCTCGTTACACCCACGTAAGTCGAACTACACTTAGACGTTATTGTTTAAAATTATAGAAACAAGCAAAAAATGATTTAATTGTATTATTTGAAAATTTAAATACCGATGTAAACTTAACCAGTGACGTTTGGATAGATCCCAATGAAACGTACGATTGCATTTGATCTTTTTTCGTATCCACACATCGGAGAATTTTTGTTTTACTTTTTAGATAATGTAATAAGTACTTTTAAGTTACAAAATAAACTTTTTTCAATTGTATTTGATAAAGCCTCCAACAACACAACCGCGGTTGAAAAATTAAAATTAAAATATTTTTCGATTGCAAACGGTGATTTTTTCCATACTCGTTGTGTTGCACATATTATTAATTTAGTAGTGCAAGACGAGCTATCCTTGGAATTTATTGATAACTTTATTAAAACTTTTTGATTTATGTTACATGACGTTTTTAAAAAAAGTAGAAAAAGATATCAAGATTATAAACAACTTTGTAAGGATACGGAATCTATATTTTTAGGTCCTAATTGGGATGTCCCTACTCGGTGGAATTCGACTTGTCACATGTTTGATTGTGCTTTAAACAAAAAGGCACTTTGAAAACTTTTCATAATAGTCTTTCGGATAATGGTGAAGCCGACCCATTTCCAGATGCAGGTTGGAAGAATGTTCAATGTCTATCCTAGTTTCTTGAGGTGTTTAAAAACTCAACAACAAAATTATCGGGAGTTTATTATCCCACTAGTTATTCGGTGCTTCAAGAATTATATTGCATGGCTTTGAATTTTAAAAATGTTCAAAATAAAAATCATATGTTTAATCAAATGATAGAACCAATGAAAAAAAAGTTTAAAAAATATTTTAAGAAGTACCACCCGTTTTTACTTGTGCCGCCGCTTTGAAGCCGTTTTTAAATGTTGCGAGGGTTGAATGTTTGATAGACGAGATAAATGACAATTTGGATATGCATGACGAAAACTCTAATTTTTCAAACGATGCAAAATTAAATTTTAATGCAAGTTTGAAAACAATTTATAATTTTTATTTAAATAGATATGGGTCTAATGTAAACATAACCATGCCTACCCAATCAACCTCAAGTGCTAGTACCTCGGTTAAAGACCCGGTTTTGACTGTTGAATGTTGTTCTGGATGTGACGGCTAAACGACAAAGGGGTAACGCCCCAACAAGTGAGCTCGGTAGATATAGTGTAACGGATTTTATTTCCACTATGACTACCGAAGATTATCATGCATTCTATATTTTGGCTCGGTGGAAAGAAAAATAATCTCAATTTCCGATTCTTTCTACTATGGCTCGTGATTTACTAAGCGTCCAAGCTTCTACAGTAGCTTCGGAATCTGCTTTTACTCTTAGTGGCAGGGTAATATCATTACGGAGAACATGACTAACTTCGGAAGCCGTGGAGATGTGCGTTTGTTTAAAGGATCACTTAGACGCAATGGATCGTATACAAGACCAAACAAGCCTCATAAACGAAATTACACTCGAAGCTAAAGTACACGATAAAGAGGTAGAAGAAGAAGTATCTTCTGACATATCCGATGAAGAATTAGAATTTGATCAAGCATCTCGTAGAAAATAAAATTAGACGATAACTTAAATGAAAATTTGGTGTTATTTTTTATTGATTCATTTATGTATTTTTAAGTTGTTTTAATATTGTTATAGAAATACATGACGATTACTCTAATTTTTTTTTTTGGTTATTGAAGTATCATTCAAACATACTTTATCGAAATTTATACGAAGGTACTGTTCAGGCGCTTGGGCACTGTTCAGGAGCATGGCTAGACAGGCCTACACTTAGAATATTTTCAATATCACCACACACCTACAATAAATCTTCAGATGCATGAGTAGCTTTTAACAACCAAATTAAACAGGTTTCGACCTAACTATATAAAAAATTAATTCTTACTTGAAATCACATATTCATATACTGATACAAAGGCCTAACAGGCACAATAAAGTCTTTAGAACTCAGGGTTTGACCTAACTATGCATAAAGTTTGCATAAAATGTATACATAAGTTAACTTGAAAGTAAAAAAAATAACGTTCAATAAATCATCAACATGATTACAAATAATAATGATTTATATTAATAAAAAAAAAATACCCAGACTATACCCGGTTACCCCCGACCCTACCCTAACCAGGTATATCGGGTAGGGTTTAGGTGAATGTAAACACGACCCGGGTACAAAAAAACCCGGTTGGACCCAACCCGGTTTGTACCCGGACCTGGGTACGGCCCAAAACCCGGAAACGTGCACCTCTAGGTCTAACGTCTAAGGATGTATGTCCGGATGGACCAGATCATGCTCAATATTTGGGCTTAGGTTCGGATGAGATCTGACCCATTGGGTCAAATCTAGACCACATATACTGATATACCTGCTATCAAAGAAGGGTAAACTGGTAACTCTCCCTTTCAAGGAGGCTTTTCCCACATTGGGACTTCTCACCTGGAAATATTGCATACACATACCTTTTACACATGGATATACACTCATATTAACTAAATACTGACTCGATTGTCGGAGGGGACCACCAGAGGCTACAGCCTCTGGACCCCTTCCAACGGGTACTCCATATTGTAACTCCAACTCAAGCTTGAAAAAGGTTGGATCGGATCCACACAACTCCACAGCCCAACCTTGACGACTGAGGCTTCAACAAGGCGATTCATATTTGAAATGAACTTGTTACAAATTTCAATCAGCAAAGAATAAAAAGGGGAGTTTTTTTAAACTAACAGAATGATAATCCTTTTGAGTTTTTTATAGCTTTTACATCACAATTGCACAATAAAAGGAATACCATTGCTATGTTCAAGAAACATGCGGCATCTTGTATAAGATTTTCAGATTTTGGCCACTTAACTTACACAATTCACTTTACTTCATGGTGTAATCTGCAAACGAATCATTCAGAAGCAACTAACGAACCGCGAGATGAAGCAGGAAAACTGTATACGGTTCTTTATTGTCCTTTCTTGAAGCTCAAAATAATTTCCTGTCCATCTAAATATACAAAGAGATGATAAATAATCATAACAACTAACTTGTGCAACTAGATAAACTCTTTTTTCCTGAGGTGGCATCTTGGACAATTAATTTATGAATAGGTCGATCTGGATTATCTTTATTTCTAGTTGGTCAACTGCATAAAAGATGGGTCAATTATTGTAATACAAGTAGCAAGCTAATTATTTATAAGAAATGAATCAAATTTTCTGTTGCGCAACAGCCCGACCGGACTAAAATTATCCATTTTGAAATAATATCTACCAGCCCGACCCGTCCATTTTGCCACCTCTGCTTTTTCATTCCAGAGGTAGCAACAGTCATCTATAAACTTACGGTTTTGGCAAGCTCTTTAGCTTTATCATCATCAAAACCAAGTTTAGCCATAATTTTATGACCAGCTGATTCCTTTTGTGCCCAAATTCCCAGAAGCAAATGGGATGTTGTCACTTCTCCTGTTTCCCCTATGAAAAGTACAAACAAAAAATCATACTTTTGGTAATTAGGAAGATGGACAAGTATTTCTCACATGTGAGTCAAAAGTATATACATTGAGCCTATATGTTGTCATATATGTATTCTAATGTGGTTTAAAGTCAAATAACAGAGTGCTACAAGAACGACACAATGGCACATGGAACATGCAGAGACAACAGATGAATCTCAATAAATAAACAAGAAATATAATTGCTCCAATATAAATATCTCGGAATGTACCTGACTTTAGTTTCTCATTGATTGCCCAATCAATGGCCTTCTGAGCTGCTTCAGTCAATGGGGGATGCTCGGGGCTGAAAATATACATGTCTGATTTTCCAAGAAGATTTACAGTTTCTTCTCTCACTTTGAAAAGTGTTACACCACTTTCTCTTAATAACTTTGCAGCCAAACTAGTTCCTGAAAAATGGAGTAAAAATCAGCATATGATTAGAGTTATACTTACACCATTAAAGAACGCCTACAAAGCTTAGAGGCTTTGGTGTAGCGACAGAAACGTAAACAAAGATTACACGTGGGGTGATAAATAGGAACACCAGTACCACATATAAGCAGTTCACACTAAGTGGTGTCGCAATAACATGGACTAAAATCTAGAAGAATAATAAGTCACAAACAAACACAAGTTGTATCTATTATAATTACAACTGTAACTTTCTTATTTCCAATGTGTGGTTTCATAATGAAAGAATATCAGTTGAATGCTTAATACTTTTAACATTAAAGGGTCAATGTATGTCCGGCAAAACTAATGATTCTATTTCCAGGACTTAAAAAGTTTCATCTTTTCGTACAGTTCATAACTTCATATAGATTTTAAGCGAGTGGATATCTATGGAACGGCATATCTGTCATTTTAGTGTAATAGTGTCTACTTAGAAAGAAGAAATTATAAAGTTTTATACAACAGAATAGTTGATTCTGACAACAAAAAACAAATCAGGAGACTAATTATTGCGCTCATATTAATTAGAACTACTATACTAATGTCGTTGCTCATTGCTATTGGCTTAGTCACTTTCAGATGGTTAATTCATAAGTTGATAAAGCGTCATACAGCATGAACTTGAAGTTGATAACACAGAAGCATTTATGCATAAGAATAACAGATAAGATAATAAGCTGACTGACCCTCAACCAGTATACCCATCAACAGGGACTCGGTCCCTGTGTTATTATACTTCAACTTCCTAGCTTCCAATTCACCCATGGCGAACGACTTTATAAATCTAAACGACCATCTTCACACTCACAACATAAACATCAATTTTGTCAGATAAAAGAACATGACGATAGCATAAGTATTACCAGCAGAATAATATCAACAAATTTCACAAATAGGCATACTTGGCTGATTTTTCAGGAGTTGCCTTCTCTGGTGTCCTGCAAAATCCCGATCAAAATTGCAAAATTAACGCTGTTAATTCATTATCCATTAGTTTGGAATGTATGAGTGCAAGCTGCACTTTGAATGTTGGGATCAACAATGTTACATTTCAGTTAAAGATTATATGAGACAATGGATAGCAAATCAAACAAAATATGGATGGCAATATCAAGCATAATATGGATGTATTGGCAAAAGTTTAGATTTCCAATTCAATTTAAGCATGTTTATCTTATTATTATTGCTTTTACGTTTCAATAGTATATATTCGGTATTTCACGATGTAACAGATTATAAAATGCTTTAGTTAAAGATATGACAAGAGCAATCCTACAATCCTACACATACGAACTAACATAAGCTTTTAAGCACCCGTTAACGTCCAATTGACTTCAAAAAGTCAAACACCAACGCTCAATTCAATCCACACGGTACCAATCACTAAACGATAATCATACACTTACGGAGCCGTAGGAGTGGAAGAAACCGTCGCGAAGATGGATGAATATCGGCCGGAAGTTTTACTCCGGCAACTCGACGGCTGAATCGAAAGCTGAAGTCCGTTGAAAGATGTAACCGTGACCCCTAAAGTGGTGATTTTGGGCGTGAAGAATGAAGAATTGTGTGAATTCAGGCAACGGTGACCGGAGGATGACGGTGAGATTGAAAGTACCGAAAGAGATTGTGCAGCCATGGGGGATTGAAGAAAACCCTAGGTAGTTCTGTTGTTTAATCTTCTTCTGTGAAAGAGTATACGACGTTACTGGTTTTTTTGTTTTGTTGTTCTGAGAAAAACAAATTATAACGTGAGATTTTAGAAGTCCTTTGATGTAATTGGGCCAAAACTAAATTTTAGTTACTCTTGTGTTCTTTACATGGCAAACGCATCTATCCATCTATTTTTTATGTTTCTTTCTATTAACAATTAATTAATTAATTAGATATAGATCGTTGGTTCACCCGATCATCTTCATTACTTAAGTACGAAATTTTGGGCCATTAAACTGACACATCCCCATAGGAAAGGTTGTATGATAATTCGTCTTCATCAGTCTCGAACTTGAGAGCACGTCTGTCTATCTAATCTTACTCTCCTATGGCTAGTAGCATTTTCTCTTACAATAGTTGTGTATGTTCAAATTCTTTTAACCACATGTCGATAAGGTGGTTAGGAAAAAAAAATTATTTAAAAAAAATCTAATAATACTTCAAAATATACATTATTGTCTACCAAATCAATCTCATAAGAACAAACACAACCATATACACCGAGGATGTCATTGGGCTAGAAGTCATTTGGCGTTAATCTTATGTAAGAACCAACATGATATTCATAAATTAGGTTTATCCTAGTTAAGTCACTATCATGTCATCAATACTCAACTGGTCGGCTCCCTCTTTGTTCTATTATTATTATATATTTTGAACAACAACAGAACTATTATTAAACAAAAGACCTAGCAAGAAGCTATATCGAAACCAAGAGAAAACATAGCTCTAGATACGAGTTACATGTTATCAAAATTTAACATCACATTTCCTCTTGATTTAGCTTTCACTTTACGCAAGGTTTGTGGAAGGACCGAATTATTTCGCGATTTGATATACGCAGTTTTGCCCCACACTTTATACAAGATTATTTTTCTTAAGGTTTGAACCCCTGATATTAAAATCACAAAGCAGCAAACTTACAAAACTCTCAAAGACCCGCTATCTAACATCACATTTCCACAATAATATAATCCAAACTATGGGAGCTAACAAAGAGTGTTTTGTTGATTCCCTTTCTATATAGTTTGTTAAGTATCTATATATGTATGAAGTCGTTGTAGTTTCTATATATTAAGCCTTATTTCTCATTGTTAAATTTTCTAACATATCATAGATGGTTGCACATATAATGTTATTTAAGTTCTTAGAAGATATATTTACCTTCTCTCTAACATATCATAGATGCTTGGACATATAATGACAAGATGGGTAATTCAGTAATTGTATGAAACTGATGTCAAGTGGTGTAAAGCATTAAGATGATCTTGGAGATGCTATTATGCATATCGTAATATGACCATATGGCTTCATCATCACTTAAAGCTTGTTCACTAAACTTATATATGTTTGTATTGCATAAGTTTAATCAGATGTATTAGAATTTTGTAGACCAATCTACTTGATGCAATCTAGACTGCAGACGTGACACTTTACTACTCATAATTACTTATTTGCTTGTTATCATTTTCTATAGATGTTTTAAGTCGTTATAGTTTAATTTAATGTGGTGTTCTTTAGTTTTATTTGTTTCGAGCCTCAGACTAAACTCGTCAGTCACAAGTCCTCAGCATGTTCTCTCTAATTTTCTTTTTTTATTCGGCAACTAGTGCAAATTTAGTTGTGAACTTAACACAAACAAAAAAACAAACATACCTAGTAACGTGTTCATAGAGTAGGATCTAAGGAGGTTGAAATAAGCGCAAACCTTACATCTATCTCATGGGATAAAAGACTTATCCTAGAGAGACGAATGACTCGAAAAGAAACTATAAGCTAATGCAATGCATATAAATTCAAATCTAAATAATGTTGGGATAAGAGAAAAAGATAAAATTTTCATAAGAAATATAAAAGAATACCTCTACCCAAGCTTGAAATGCACTGTCATCCTTCGATGCAAGGAAAATAGTATAGAAATAAAATATTGACTTATTAAGGTAGATGGGTTGGCGAAATTCCAAGCCGCCCCAGTGGAGATCATGAAGGGATGCATGTAGGAATCATTTCACGTTTATGAGCATTCATGTAACAGAGCATGGCTCATTGGTCGGTAAGCTCATCGTGAATATGACTAATGCTTGCACGTGATGGGGTTTTGGTTTTCATGTATAAAAACTTGAGATTCAAGATCCATGGTCACAAGGAGCTAGTTACACTAAATTTTCTTGAGCTTATGCGGTCGAAAGACCCATGCTGGCTTGGCCATTTTGGTTGTCTTAATCTGATACCCATTCAACCCGACTGCATAGTCTTTTCCTACACAATTGAAGACGACTGTTTTTGTCTTGTCTAACGTTTGCCCATCATCAAAAAACATGATTTTGTTTTCTCGAATCCTTTCAGATCTTTTGATGCACATTGTTATCCCTCACATTAGCCCCGTACTCACGAACACAATAGTTAGTAGACTTCATTTCATCAAAACAAGTGTTGCACACAATAATATGATTTGAATATCAATTTATGATATATAATGAAAATCGAATGTTAAAAGTGTTATAAAACGTGCATAAAAAGGTAACTAACATTTTTCTCGTTTCCTTTTTTACTTCATTTTCTTTAGCTTTGTGGTTCTCTTTTGTATCAACACACATTTGCAAACATGCTACCTTTATTGCTATTAATATTAGTGGCACATCTGCATTTTCTTTACCAGTGTCACCATGTTTGTTTCGGTCTATGGATGTCCGAGGAAGTTTTACTAGGCCAGGTCATCAAAATTAATTAAAATTGACCAAAATTCCAATATTAGATTATTTTATTTTATTTTTTTACTGGTGTCATCATGTTTGATTCGGTTTTGGATGTCCAAGGAGTGACTGAAATTAATTAGATTTAACATTTTAATAGTAATACACTTTAGAGTCAAGATATACATAAAATGATAATCATATTGGTAGAACTTTTTTGAGTGCCCATTGCTTACACCACGACCACCCTGACCTTCTGATGTAGCGCACGGTATGAAATCGAAGCTCAAACACGTTGATTCTGTGAATACCCGTGATGTTCTTCACCCAAACCCAAATTCGACCCCAAAAATCCCGAATTTAAAGAGACAAACTGTTATTTTCAGAAATGATCAAGTGTCCCTTCACATTACACCAAAAAAACTTAAATATCAAGACAAAATTCGAATGGGCCTAAAACAAACAACCATGGGCCAAACACAAGCCCAAAACAAAGCCGAAAAACTAGAAAAAAAACAACTAAATTTGCAGAGCTAACTAAGCAACTTTGAAAAATTAAAATCAACATTAAACATTCAAATAAAAAAACAAGTTAACACACAAGGAAACTCATCCTGCCCTGTTTTAACTCTTAATCACATGAGCAACCATTGCATTTAATCATGTGGTCTTTTATAATTGTTATCACATATTTATTACAATTAAACCAACATGACTGTATATGCATATTAATGAACCACTAACTGTTATGATTGTTGGTTTTAAGTGGTAGTTTGTGTACTGTGGTGATCTTTCATGGGTTCGAGTCGTAGAAAAAACCTCTTACAAAAATGCAAGGTATTGGTGCATACGTCCCCTCTCTGCTTGAGCCTGCTAAACTACAACAATGATAGGACCTTTAGTTTATAAATTGTTAAACGAAATTGCATATTTTCATTTATTTATGCCATAACTATTTGATCATAATGATCGATTTACTGTGCAGGTTGTTGTAGTGATCTAACTCGAGGTGACTGATTATATAAACCCCTCTCTGATTTTCTTTTTCAAGAAGCAGTGTGGTAATTTCTACTGTTTTGATTTATGAGTATTGTCTTTGCTAGTTTTTGTGAACAGTTTGTACTTGTGGGGCAACAAATCATGGAAGGAGTACAAGGTGTTGTCATACCTTGAATGGTTGTGAATATCTTAACCATAATATCATATGATGTACACCAATCATTTTCTCTTCTTTTGTTTCCTTCCTGAATCTAACACGATTCATTGTTACGAGGTTTGTAGCGAGTTTTCATGAATTGTTATGTTCTTTCTTAATTTGTTGCGATTGTTGGTTTTAAATGGTTGTTCATTTGTTAAAAGTAAGTACAAAAATACAAAATAATAATAATAATAATAATAAGTTATATCGTAGGCTATTCGTTGTACAAAAATTCTTTTCTTCAAAAATATCTTATTTGAAACACTAACATAGAAGAGTATTAGTTCGTTATGCACTTGCAAAATATTATTTTATATACATGTTAAATCATTTATATCTCTGTTTAAACAATTATTTTGGGGGTGATGAAGATTGTTCTATTTAAGAACACAATTATGTTTATAATGGTAATTAAGATATTGAGGGACCGGGGATGTTCTTTATATAATCACAATTATGTGGGGATGTTCTTTATATAATAACAATTATGTGAGTGGTGTTTTTTCTACGACCACAACTTTATCTTTAAAACCGTAAAACAACATAATACATTACCATCCACTGTTGTTTTGGATGTGCAAATCTGCATTAGTTCTTATTATCTTTATAAGATTATGTAATCGTATTAAGCGAGTCTTGACATATTATATATTTAAAAACAGATGCATGTAACTTTTATATAACTATAGTCATTCATATAAAAACTATCATGATTGAAACCTTGTTGCAATAAATATAAATTACCCCCTTCATTCATGCCCATAAACATCAAAATCATCATGAGTCGTTATAATTGAAGTTTTGCTTTTATTTCCTTTCACTCTTCACGTAAAGTCCCTACTTTTAAATCTTTGGGGCCTACGAAAGACCAAAATTTCAAATTTGGTACGAATAAATGGCCCCCATCTTTCTCTTGATCTTCTGAAATGATAAAGTAAATTGGTCGACATTTATGAGTATCACTTAATGGGTAATATCTTTAAAGAAAAAAAAAAGTTGATGTGTAGTGTACTATTTGTTTTACGTCTGTTTTTTTTAATTTTTAAATTGATTAATGTTTTTATAGATAAATAAACGATGGTGTTACTTGTCACAAAATTTTATCAACCATGATTTACTTTTTCCGCTTGTTTTTGTTCACTCTTTTTCTGAACGGTAAGATGGAGCTTATAGTAATAGAACCAAGCTAGCAAGAAACTAACAACAACAAACACCAAACACCAAAATTAAAACAAAAACAATTACATAATTATATTGAAAGATCTCCAAGCTCGCCAATCTATGTCGAGCTTTCGGAAACGATTGTTATCCAAAGAAAGGAGGTTGCTTTGATACCCGCACATGTTCACCAAATTTATTATTGTTTACTAATTCGTTTCTTGCCTTCCATAAATTCCACATCGTGATTAATACAAATGCTTGGATAACCTGCTTCTTCTCTTTTGAGCCTTATATGAGTTCACTGGATTTAGTAAACTCGTATATTACACGGGTTTAATAAATAAAATATTAATATAATAAAATTTATTAATTATAAAATGATAATTTAAGATATGATATGACTGAAATTACGTATAAAAAATGACTATAACTAATAAAACAGTGATATCAAATTTTTAAAATTTTTATATTTAAATTTTTTTCCAAAAAAAAAATAAACATTTTGTTCTAAAACAAAGCATATAAAAATGTCATTTTTAAAAAGTTACTTATTTTTGGTTTTAAAAAATTGAATTTTTAAAATACTAATTTTAAAATATTTCGTATTTTTAAAAAAAGTTTTATGCTTTAGAAAATTTTATTATTTTATAAATTTGTTTATTTAGAAATAATATAAATAAATAGATCTCTTTTATAATTTATTAAATGTAAAAGAATGTTAAATAATATTATTAGTAATCCTTCTACTCTTATAAAAGGTAATTATTGACGAAACGTGTCAACAACACATTCATTCTTACAAAAAAATTTCCACTTCTCTCTCCTATAAAATAACTACTTTAATTACAAATAATATTATTTAAGTCTTTTTAGATTAAAAATGGTTTTCTAATAAATTAAGAAATATATCTTTTTATTAATGTTATTTCTAAAGAAACAAATTTTTATAAAATAAACTTTTTTTCTAAAACATCAAACTTATTTAAAAATGTGAAATATTTTAAATTTAGTGTTTTTAAAACGTAAATTTTTTATGAACCAAAAATAATTAAAAATGAGAGTTATGATAAGAAAATTTACAAAATGTTTGATTTTTTTTTTTGAAAAAAAAAATTTTAAAAGTTGAGATCATTGTTTTATTACTTATAGTTTTTACTCCTACGTAATTGAAATCATATCTTATATAAGAATATCATTTTATAATTAAGTAAAAAAATTATTATATTTAATATTTTATTTATTCAACCTGTATAATACACGGGTTTACTAAATTAAACTAATTATTTAAGAGGAGAGAGACGAAAAATTTTTGATAAGGATGATTGTGGTGTTGCCACATGACATCTCAATTTACTCTTTTATTTGAGTAGGAAGATGCAATTTCGAATATGAGAATTTAAATGGTTAACCTTTATCCAATCACTAATTTCAGCCCAAACATAGCTAATTTTATTTTTTCTTACTCTTTTTTATATTCTACATGTTTATTATTATCATTTATGTTTTCGATTCATTTTTATCATCTAATAAACAATTTATATTTTCATCTAATAAATAATTTATTTTAACAACCTTTGAAACTACATGCAATATCCAAATGAGCATTTTTCACGGAGAACGAAATGACAATTTATCCCTATAGAGGAAGATCTATAGACACAAGATGATTGAATTGAAAATATCCAAAAAATTTTGCGGAGTCCAAATAAATGAAAATAAATAAAAAAGAGTCAATTTGTTCCAATTTCATTTCTATTGAATTTGAATATCAGATTAGCCGATATAGTCATAATTCAATGGGTCAGGTACATTTATTTTTCTTTTATTAATTTATAAACGAGATATCAACCATCCATACTGATTTGTCACTCCAACTCTGACTTACCTAAAAACAAAATCAAGGAGGAAACTCATTGCTATGAGAAAACGCTCTTGAGTAATGTTTGAACCTAAGAAATAAAAGATCTCAAACTTAAATCATCACCTCATGCCATTAGATCAACAGATCATTAATAATAAATAATTTATTTTCTTATTTAGTTAAACTTTATTACTAATTACTTAATATTTGATTTATCAACCGGTAACACACGAGTTTCTAGTCTGTTATAAAAGAATTAACTACTTAATATGATTATGCTAGTTTTTAAGGTAAGAAACAAATTTAAAAGGTGAATTTTTATTTTTCATTTTATAATTTAGAAAAAAAACTCGATCTTAAAATATGTAAAGTTGTGAACATGATAGGCTTGGTTGGCACAATTTTTCCGAAAGAATAAATCTGATTATAAACTATTATTTAAATAATTATATCATGTAGTATTATTTATTAATATGACTTACTATCATCAATAATAGCCTTTTGTTGTTATTATTGTAAGAAAGAGAAAAAAGTAAAAACTTGAGAATTACAGTAAAAAGAGTTAAAAGTGAATGTGGAATCTTTTACTTTATTTAACAGCGAATCTTTTACCTTTCACGCCTTTCTTTTTGTATTAAGTAATGGTAAATTATACTTTTGATAAGATCATAAAACTATGAGCAAGTAAAAAAAGGTTAGAAGGGGTAAATTTGTAATTAGTGAGTACCAAAGAATCCGTGTATATGACAAAGTGAGAAGAGAAACTGACGAAGAGTCGATCCTGTGTAGGTGTGATTTGTGGCCCACAAATACGGTGGGCCTCATTTGTGGGCCTCGTGGGCCTGTCCATGTTAAAAGTAATTCGTCATTTCGTATTTTCGTTCTACAAAGTGGGCCCTGCTCTTCATTCGCTTTATGGGATCATTTAGCTTGGAAGGTGATACGCACGCGCCTTATATGAGAATTTCTAGCCCATATTCTCCTCATACCCCCAAAATTCCATCAATATGTTTTAATGTTCTATATTTGTAGAACAATACTCTTTAATGTTCTATATTACATACATTACTTTTTATAAACTATAGTTTTTAAAAAAATTATAAGCTAAACTGTCAATTACATGGCTATAAACTACATTTTACTTAGTAAAGTGTAATTTATTTTTTTTGTAAACTATAGTTTACTTTTTCAGATTCATACATATTGTATGAATTAGAATTCCTCATGTTTTATTCATCACCAAATTATGTCAGTGCAACGTTTGAAAAATTTTAAAATTGATTTCTGTATTACATACATTACTTTTTATAAACTATAGTTTATAAAAAAATTATAAGCTAAACTGTCAATTACATGGCTATAAACTACACTTTACTTAGTTAACTATAATTTATTTTTTTTGTAAACTATAGTTTACTTTTTCAGATTCATACATATTGTATGAATTAGAATTCCTTATGTTTTATCCATCACCAAATTATGTGAGTGAAACGTGTGAAAATTTTAAAACTGATTTCTATTTTACTCTCAATTCACTCTATTACATATCATTACAGAATTTAAACTCTTAACCTTTAGTATTTACACAAGATACCTTACCACAGTTTGAGATTTAAAATATTTAAAGCTCAAACCATCATCCTCATGTTATTGGATCAAAAAGCCATTGACGATAAATAATCTATTTCTTAGTTAATAAATCTTTGTCAGAGCGATTAAGCCATCTTTAGTAAGGGCCACGAGTATACGTGGGATGAGATGGAAGAAAAATGCGCCAACGTGAAGGGACGAGGGGGTTGATAGAGACTGTTAAAGTCTGTCTACACGGACAATCCGTGAAGGGTTATTACATATGATCAATGTGAAAGAGGGTGGATCATTAGTGCTCGTTCTTGGTTGTGAATGATTGATACGTCATATATAGCCATACAGGTGTATTTCAATTTGAGAAATACTGTTGATGGATAAGATGTTGATTAATAACTACACTATTAGAGCACTTGTAATGCGAATTCATGAACATTTACGGATGATAATAGGGTGATCGGTGTATTAAATTGATGTTCTCACCATATTACGCAGAACCGTCCATAACCTAGGATGAAGCTCAAAGACGAGCAAGGGCATGTTAGCACTTTAAATTGTTAATAATTATTTATATGCTTTTCATAAATCATTACAAAGTATGAGCAAATAAATTATTAAAAACTTTATAAATAATTATAATAAATAAATTAAAAAGGATGAGTAGATAACTATTTTTTAAATCTAGGTTCGGTTGTTTTTTTACATAAAATTAAATAAATAAATACAAAATTTGTGACAATATAAAATTGCAATTTGGTCAAGGATCATCATTATATGTAAAGCTAATTGTTAGTGCATAATAGACTGATTGTTTAGAAAAGTTCTTATAGAAGAGTGTTATTAGTTTTTACATAGTTATATATTTCTAAAGAAGATTAAAACTCTAAATAATCAACTTCATGACATCTTTGTATAATTAAGTGGTATTAAATTATTTGAATCTTTTATGTAATGTTATAGGACTGAGAAAACGAATTAATTTACTGTTTAATGTTAATTTGCTGCTAGCAGTTTTGTTAAAATATGACTGTAACTAGTATTAAGCCCTCTGCGTTGCAGCGGGGTGTAAAACCGTGTCAAGTGCCACCAATGGCACACAACCACAAGTGAACACCAACACCAAAAAAAAAAACTCGTATTAAAAAGAAAATAAAAACGAAGAGAATAAAACGAAAAGTAAGCGTACAAACGTTGAACCACGTAAGAGAAACGCAAAACATATAAAACAATAAGTAAGTCAATCTAGAACCAGCGCCTTGCGACAGAATCATTAAGCTAGAAAAAAAATAAGAGTAAAAATATTGAATCACACACACGTGTTGCGGTGTGTTACTCAAAAAATTTAAACGAAAACGCAAAACAAAAGAATTGTATAATATGAAAAGTATGAAGAACCAAAGATAAAAATAAAAAATACAAAACTGTCTAAGCTAAAGTTGTCGATCCATATTTCCTCTCGTTCTCACAAACCCTTTCCCATCCTTGGCGTGAAAGCCTAGGTTTAAACTGATAAAAAGTATTTTACAATGATATAATTAGTGAGTAGAGCAAGTGTTCGAAAAAGGTTAGAAATGATAATCACAATATGGAAATTCTGGTATTATACAAAAGTCAAAGGTATTAATGGTGGCAATGTCGTTTTACCCCATATTTTTCCACTATTTAAAGCACCTAGCGACCCACTCCGTGATTGCGCTACTAATTTCCTTGACTCATCTGAGGAGCAAGTAAACAAATAAAATAAATCCAATGAATCATGTAAGTTAAAACTTGAAATCCAATGAATCATGTAATTAAACAAATAAAATCAATCCAATGAATCATGTAAGTTAAAACTTGAAAGCAATGTAAAGCATATAGGACGATCTTAAAATATTAAGTCACTTTAATTTAAGGAACTTTATATTAATTATTAAATAAAAAAATCAAATTTTGAGAGGTCAAATATGAATTCAAACTTTTTGTTCTCTAGTATTATTCTTGAAAATAACCCCTTAATCATTGTCACTTAAATAGCATGCACGTTAATGTTGTTATTTTAATTCTTATAATTTAATTAAAAATCATAGTTATTTATAAAATTTTGTTTATTTTTTTAAAAACCTCTCATACCTCAGTCCTAATATTTATCTCTATTTAATTAAATAATATTTTTTAATTAACTTTTAATATTATTTTTTTTACTCACAAAAGAATAATGGACGGATAGTGAATTGTTAAATATAAAACTAACTATTCAATCCATATATATAATCCTTATGATCTTATAATTTATAAATAAGGAAATTATAAGTGACTGTTAAAGTGTTGGATGACTCATAAAAATAACAAATTATAATTTTTAATGATGTCATGAGTAGATAGATATGTTCGTGTGTATAACCCATTAGAGCATCACCAATAGAAAGTTTTAAAAACAATTAAGAACATGTCTAGTAAGCTAACACGTCAGAAAAACACACGTTCTTTAAAATCTTCAAAAATCACTCCAATAAAAAAACTAAAAAACATTACCACATCATCACTATCTTTTTATTTTTAACCAATCATTTTTTTCTCTTTTTAATATATCCATATATAACCAATCATTACCACATCTATTCATTTTTTGGTGTTCTTGTGGAAGAACAATTGCATTAAAAACATCCTTACTCAATGATGACAAACTCAATAGATATTTACGTGGCTGTTTTTGAAGTATGAAAAACATCTATCGGAGATGCTCTTAAACTACTTACAATCAAATCCCCATACACACCTTATGTTTATAGTTTAAGGAAAATTTTAAGAAAAATCATTTAGATTCACATTCCCAAAAATATGACTCACTTCTTATTTCATATATTTAGAAACTCACTATTTATTTTCTATATTTATTACTCATAATTTTATTCAATGGTTGTGAATGGAAGAAAAAAATATAATTAAAAAAATAAAAAATATTATTTAATTGAATAAGAACATGATATGAGAAATGTGATTTGAAAGATTTTAATAAGATAAATAAATTTCAGAAATAAATGTGAGTTTTAGCTAAATTGTATGAATAAGAATAAAGAACTAGAAGTAATGCTCCTAGTTAAACTCGTTTAGAAAGATCCATTTGTGAATTGTGACATTGATTACAGAAATGAAGGAAAATTATGAAGTTTTGCAAAAATAACCTGGCGTAGACAAAGTTACTAATATATATTAAAAATAACTGCAAAATATGTTAACTATCTTGAAATAAATTGGTGTTACTTTGAAAAGGTGAAACACTAATTAAGAGTGGAGCTTTCATGCATCAATTCTCATAAAGTTTCTACGACATTTCATTCAATATACGCACGTACCATGTCACTAGCAATTCATATATTAAAATTCAATTAATAGTTGCCACTCTTGAGCAATTTATCAGAATCCATCCGGTTTTCTAATGAACTTTTATAAGCTTAGATAGCTTTTCTTTTGTATCTCCAAAAGTAAGTATTGATTCATAAATCATAGAGAATAATTATAAATGGTTTTATCTTCTATATAAATAAGATATATTTAAACTTTTTTAATTGTTAATTAAGATAAGAAATATGCAATAGTACGTTCTCATTCAACAATGTTTTGACTTATAAGACCAAGTAACCTCGAGTTCAAGAGGGCGAAGCCATCTGGAAAACGGAGGGTCTGGGGTAATGCCCAAATTCAAGGATATCAACTATGGTGAGGTTCAAGAGGCAAAGCCTCTAGTTACTATCGAGCTAGCCACTAAACACAAAGAAATTATATTTTTGACATGTTTGTTATACTCTAAAAGTTAGCTTCATCTTATTCATGAAAATTGCTTGAAAATTGATTATATGTAGCAATTGATCATTAGTAGCAAGTTTGATAGTAACTGGTTACTTCGGAGGCAATTATAGCCGTCGGTAGGAACTTAAGCATCAATAGCAACTAATGTATCGATTGCAAAATTGATCTGCAGTAATAATTTGGTCTCAGTAATTCTGAAATAGTTACTACCAATGGCTTGAACCTCAGATGTTGTCACTACTGGCATAATTGTTGGTTGAAAGTTATGCTAGATATAATAGTCAACTGTTATATGGTTTCATGAACAATTGTCATTATTCCTCGCATCATTTCAGCTTCTGTATAGAGATTGAATTTATTTCAAAACAAAATCCTTAACGAATATTATACTCATTCTTGAACTCTCTCTGAGAATTATTTGAAAGAATATTCATGAGCACCAACAAGTTATTTCAAACTGAATATGCTTACATGACATTCAGAGTTATCAAAGTTTTCACGAATCACAAAACCTATAGTATTAAAGTAACTCAAGTTTATAATATTTTTCACTTTGTAACATACACGTGTAAAAGTAAAAAAAAAAAAACATCTTTATCTTTATACTCTAATATAAGAGTAACTTGAGATGACACGTGACTGCACCACAATCATCCTCACCAAAATTTTCCCGCATCTCTCTCATATTAAATAATTACCTTAATTATTAATAATATTATTTAATATTTTTTCAGATTTAACAAATTAAGAAAGAAATCTATTCATTAATGTTATTTCTAAATAAATAAATTTTCTTATAAAATAATAATTTTTTCTAAAGCATAAAACTTTTTTAAAAATACGAGATATTTTAAAATTGGTATTTTTAAAAAGTTAATTTTTTAAAAACCAAAAATAATTAAATTTGGGAGTTATAATAAGAAAATTTATAAAAATGACATTTTTATACGGTTTGTTTTAGAACAAAATATTTATTTTTTTGGAAAAAATTTAAAAATAAAATTTTAAAAAGTTGATATCATTGTGTTATTATTTATAGTCATTTCTCATATGTAGTTTCAGTCATATCATATCTTATAATATCATTTTATAATTATTAATTTTTATTATATTAAAATTTTATTTATTTAACCCGTGTAATACACGGGATTACTAAAGCTAGTTAGCTATATAAAACAGATGATTTTAATAAATTTATTAGAAACAAACCTTATAAAGATATCATAAATAATATTTCCTACTTAAATAATGTTATGGATTAGTTAACTTATTTCTTCAAATAAGTTTCACTGTTTCAATCATATTAGGGTCTCTAAGCATGCGCATGTCCTAATCATATAAATAGTCTACTGTAACTAGTTAAGCATATTTTCTCAAAAAGGCATATTTAAAAATGGATTAATCAAGACACATTAAACTTAATTAGACAGACATAATTTTTCAGAGTGTTCGTTGTATCGATAGTCTTCACATAGATGATGACATTTAGTTGTCTAGGTTTGTGATAACCTTAGGTCGGTGTTTGACGGAGGTATGCGATTATAGTTTATATGTACTATAATTGTAAGTTTTTGAATGAAATTTCTAACTTTTATTAATATGTGTTACTCGTATAACTAACAAGTTTTTTGGCACTAGTTATTTTTATATATATTTTTTGAATAACAAATGTATGATCTTACTTCGGAGGATATGTGTTATTTTAATGGGGCTCACCTATCCGTTTCTTAGCCGGGACCGCACCCCCAACCTTCTCAGGAGGAACTTATTGCTGAAAACCCCCCTTGGCTCAACTTTGAATATTTTTGCTTAAAATAAAACTTGAACTCATAACTTTCTCTTATTTACAGGTCATAGGTACCTCATCTTATACACACGTATAGTTTATTCCCTCTAATTACTATTAATGAATCTCAAATGTCAATAGATCTAGATTTAAGTTTAGGTTTACATCTAAAGCACATAATACTAAAAACATTTCTATTACCACAAAGTTTTAAGTTTATTGTATAAGCTTATGTAAAAAGGTTTTACCTCTAGTCAAAATAGATCGTGTTGTCAAAAAAAGTATCTGTGAATATCTCAAATAATATCTTCTTCTACCTCTTCTTTGTCACTATGTGTGTATATATATATACACACCCACGCATACATCCCCTCACCTCTAAACATCTAATCTGTCACTCTTCCCTCCACCTCTCACCCCTACCACTTTCACACACCACAATACTAAAATGCGCCACTTCTCCGGCAACAAACTCCGGTCACCGGCTCTCACCCTACTCTTCTTCATCTTATTCAACGTCAGCCTCTCACTCGCATGGCGCCCATGGCCCAACCAAAACTACAACGTCACCGGAATCGAACTCGGAGCCAACAAAAAGTACGAAGGCTCATCGGAATTTGTCAAACTGAAGTACCATATGGGCCCGGTTCTCACCGCCAACATCACTGTACACATCATCTGGTACGGTGTTTGGCGGAGCCCCCAGAAAAAAATCATCCGTGAGTTCATCAACTCCATCTCCGCCTCCGGACACCGCTCGCCGTCGGTGTCCGGATGGTGGAAGACGGTGCAGCTTTACACCGATCAGACTGATAAAAACGTCTCACGTAGCGTACGCCTTGGGTCGGAGAAAAACGACCGATTATTATCCCATGGTAAAACCCTAACCCGATTGTCCATACAATCGGTGATCAAATCTCATATTACAGCCAAAACAAAACCCTTGCCTGTGCATCCTAAAGGTGGATTGTACCTTTTACTCACTAGTGAGGACGTATACGTTCAGGATTTCTGCCAGAACGTATGCGGTTTTCACTACTTTACCTACCCATCGATCGTGGGGTACACGCTACCCTACGCGTGGGTAGGTAATTCTGCAAAGTTATGCGCGCCTGTGTGCGCGTATCCTTTTGCAGTTCCTGACTACATCCCGGGGTTGAAACCGGTGAAATCACCGAACGGTGACGTCGGGGTCGACGGGATGGTTAGCGTGATAGCTCATGAGATTGCGGAGCTGGCGTCGAATCCGCTGGTGAACGCGTGGTACGCCGGAGAAGACCCTTCGTTTCCGGTGGAGATTGCGGATTTGTGTGAGGGGATTTACGGGACGGGGGGTGGGGGGTCGTATACGGGGCAGATGATGAACGATGGAGATGGTGCCACGTATAATATGCATGGGATCCGACGGAGGTTCTTGGTGCAGTGGGTGTGGAACCATGTGGTGAGTTACTGTACTGGCCCGAATGCACTTGATTGAAAGAGAGGACGATGTATGTTTCGATGAGTATTGTGTGGTGGGGCTGTTTAGACTTTTTGCACTTTTGCTTTTTTTTTTTTTTTCTTTTTTTCTTAATTATTAATGTGTATTAATATTATGACTAATGAAGAAAATCAGCTTATGTTTGTTATTAATTATTATCCTGTAAAGCTAATTATACTACAACTACGGTGTTTCGCAATTAATATATGATTTATCCATTTCTGATGGTATTTGTGTTTCCCGCCATATTTTCAGTGGGGACAACCCTTTAAAACACTAATCTCGAGAACATAACATCCATGATTGCATACATTTTTTTAATAGCTTCTTTTATCGCAAAAACCAAGAATACGAAGGGATGCAATAGCAAGAAGTTAGAGGCATACATTTTTTTTAACGGCAAACATATTACATTTTTACTTCTAAATTATTTTATATTAAATTATTATTTGTGTTTGAATCCAGAATCTTTGCTCTAAAAAGCAAAGTCTTCATGAAATAAGTTAGCCTTACATTGATAGCTAGAGGCATAACTAAACACTAACAAATAACACCACCAGAAAATTACAGACAACAACTGCTACAAATGGAGGACAAAAAACACTAATCTTTCCAAGATTGTACACATACATGGTGAGTTTTTTAACACGAAATTCATATAGGTTTGAGTTTGGTTTAATTAGATGTGATTACTTTCTTGTTGACCCATAGTTTGAATGCAATTGATTTATATACATATGCAATTTATAATTATAGATTATTAATATGAAAAAACTAATATAATAAGATAGGATTTTGGATTAGAGGGTCGTGTTCATTTAAACTCGTGAAAACTTATATGGCGTCCAAGTTTATGTGTTTGACATGGGTTGGGGGTTGGATATAATAATGAGGTCGCTTAAAGTTAGAGTTCAAGCATCTATTATGATTGGTTGGTGTAAATTCATTAGTGGTGTAAAATTAGGAGTAACTTAAATAGACGTGAGAGATGCCGTTATAGAAAGAAAACAATGGGTCTATCATTATTTTTAGGTTCCTATCGTATTCGGTTAACCCACATCATTATTTTTAGGTTCCTATCGTATTCGGTTAACCCACAAACAAGACCACATAACACCCATACTTTGTATAAAGAATTTCTTTTTGTCACTACTCACACTAGGATTGCATCAAAATACATAAAAGATGACCACCCACTAGAGTGTTGATCAAATCATCTACTTTTAAGATCTTAACAAACCAGTTCTTGATTTTATAAAGAAAAAGACTTGAACTCACAAGTTAACAGGACCACAAGTACCACCAACCATTTGGTTGAGTGGTAGGCTTATGATTTCTTTTAGGGAAGTTGTAAGTTCGAGTCCTACTAGCAGTAAAATGTTGTTGGTGGCCGGGTTTTACAGCAGTGGGCCTTCGGGTGACGGGTTTTTCCTGGAATTGGTGGTTGGTGGGCTTGGGTTATCCAGCGCTGTCTGTGCTCGCAGGCGTATAGGGTGCCTTTTCACCATTGGGATACCCCGGGTAGCCGGGCTTTAATTAGTTGACCGTTCAAAAAAAAAAAAAAAAACCACCACAAGTGCATGTAATCTGAAAGCCAGCCACTTATTTAGATCAAGTTCCACTGGGGTCATTAAGCTAAGGGAAAAAGTTGTTGGTCCAGTAGGAGTTGATGCCACTTTAAACAAAACCATAAAACAGGGGACTCATAGTACTATCAAGAAGTGTCTTTTCAGGACCCTTATGCTTATTTTGATCTATTTGTATGCAATCATATCTAATTCTCCATGTGCTTAGGCCAAACTTCTGGACCACTTTCATTAGCACATGATTCAATTTTAAAGCAGAAAAAATGGCATTAGAGAATGATTTTTGCAAAGTAGCTTCATATTGGTTGACTAAATGTTGGTGATTTGGTGTGGTGGTATAGGGGTGGGTTAGCAATAGCACCATCAACAACAATGGAGGTCTGGTTTATGTAGGGCGTGTTTGGTTAATCTTGACGGGTCGGGTTTTCGGGTTGGTTTAATTTAAGTATTTTCAGTTTAGTTTAGTAATTGTTAAGTTTATTTTGATTGAGTCAAGTATGTTAGTGGTAGATCATGGTAGTATGGAGATCATGGGTTAGTGGCTTATGCATGTTTGGAGTCACGTGTGCATGTATTGGGTCTATTTAAGTAGTTCTTTGTGTTCAATGAAATAGTAGAAGCTTTCAATCTCAATTTCTGTTCTTTGTTCTATATTTTGTAATCTGCGATTCAAGGTTTTGATCCAACAATTGGTATCAGAGCCCTAGGCTCACATTGTTCGGGTTCGCGAGAAGAAAAAGCAACGATGCTTCCATGTAAGTAGACCGCAAGAAGGTAAGCAAGCAGCAAGGGATCGACTGGTGAGATTCGGTCGATTATCAGCAAGTTGAAGCAAGATACAACAAGAAAACAGTAAGAGGCGCCAAGCAAGAACAGTGAGAAGTCGAAGCAAAGGAAGATGACAGAAATTGCAGGAACTGTAGCAGTCCGAGAGCAAGGTAATGTACCACTTCAATGTCCAAAATTAATCGAAACTAACTACACTTCGTGGTCTATCATGGTTGAAACGGTGTTACGAGCATACGGATTGTGGGAGATGGTGGATCCCGTAACCGGAGCAAGTTTGGATGAGAAAAAGAACTACACCACGAAGACCATCATCTTTCAAACCTTACCAGAAGACATCCTACAGCAGGTTGCAAAACACAAGAACGCGAAAGATGTGTGGGAAGCAATTCGAGTTCGGTACTTAGGAGCCGATCTAGTCCAGAAGGCAAGGCTGCAAACTTTACGGAGTGAACCAGAGATACTAAAAATGAAAGAAACCGAGACGATCAATGATTTTTCAGGTAAAATTAGTGGCATAGTTGCAAAATTCAAGACTCTCGGATCAAGCCTGAATGAAGAATTGATTGTGAGAAAATTTCTCAATTCAATGCCAAAGAAATACTTGCCGATTGTAGCCTCGATCGAACAATATTCTGACTTAGAAAAGATGTCATTTGAAGAAGTTGTGGGAAGACTCAAGGCATACGAGGAGAGGCTATAAAGTCATGATGAGAAGGACGAAGATCAGGGGCAGCTTTTGTTAACTAGTAGTGAACAAGAGGATAGACAATACGGACGAGGAAGAGGTCGAGGAAGGGGATCCGGTAGAGGAGAAAGAGGACGTGGAAGGGGCTCGGGTCGAGGAGATAAAAGTGGGTATCGATGCTATGAATGTGAAGCATTTGGACACTTTGCATACGAGTGTACAAAATGGAAAGACAAGGAGAAAGAAGCTAACTTGATTGAGTTGGAAGAACCGGCTCTACTTTTATGAATGCACAGGTCAAGGTCAAGACTAAGGGGGTGAATGTTGGGTTAATCTTGACGGGTCGGGTTTTCGGGTTGGTTTAATTTAAGTATTTTCAGTTTAGTTTAGTAATTGTTAAGTTTATTTTGATTGAGTCAAGTATGTTAGTGGTAGATCATGGTAGTATGGAGACCATGGGTTAGTGGCTTATGCATGTTTGGAGTCACGTATGCATGTATTGGGTCTATTTAAGTAGTTTTTTGTGTTCAATGAAATAGTAGAAGCTTTCAATCTAAATTTCTGTTCTCTGTTATATATTTTGTAATCTGCTATTCAAGGTTTTGATCCAACAGGGCGTTCATGTCTGTACAAACAGTCTGGACGAAAATTTTGGACCGAAGCGTAAATTACGGTCCAAGGAAAAATAGACTGAACAAGATAGGTTGGTGAGTCGGCCGAAGTAGTCTGTTTTAACAGTTTGATGGTTTAATTGGTCTGGTTTAAACCAAACTTCTTTTAGATATTTATTGATGAATTTGTACTATTGACTCTTAACTGCATTATATTAGTTATCAATAAATACTTAAATTGATTTCTGTCACAAACTTCTGATCAGTTGTACATTCTGTTATCAATAGGCACACCGGTTGCAGGAAGCCATTGGTTGCTTGAAATGAAGTTATCAGTGCACACAGATCCTGCATGCACGAGTTTCTGGGTGTTAGGCTACTTTGTGTCAAATGTACGCATTATTACCGTCCACAAAAAATCATGTAGATACAAGGAACTTCGTTATATATAAGAAAACTAATGGTTTGATTAAATGTTGTAAAAAATGGTTAGGTATTTAATTAAAATTAATTGGAAACTAGAGTAAAGTTCAATTCTTAGATGATTTAATTTAATAAACTTTTAACATGTTAATTACTTGTAACTTGTAATAAAGAAAACATTATTAGTTAACTCTTATTATAGGAATCAAAGAACTTGTAACAAAGAAAACATTATTAGTTAACAAACATATCAAAACCAAAGACAGAAAAAGAAATTAAAACAACTACACAAATTGTTAAACGAATTTTAAGTTCACTTAGAACTTAAAGTCCGGCGTGAAATGGCACGCCGGTGCTCGGCAGCCACGACTGGCCGGCGATAAAATTCGCAACCGTAAACCGAGAAGCCTCGTTCGGGTTGGTGATCACTCGATACCCACGCCACTTGACTCTCCGGCTGGTCGAAGAGCCCGGTCCAGTGTTCCTATACTCTCCATAATACAAAGTATTAAGAGCAAAGTCCCCATCCCATTCCAACCATCCAGCAGGGTCAACCAAAGTTTCCATGTAATTTTTCAAATAGACCGTTCGCGAATACTGCTTCCATGGCCGGCCCAAGAATGTTCTAAACGAGCTCAAGACGGGTCTTAGGTCGGCTGCGGCCATGATTCGAGAATTCTGGATAGAGATCCCGGTGTTCTGGTTTGAGTCGGTTCGGCCTTGGGCCGTGATGGTGATCTTTTGGTTGGCCATGGGTCTTCTACCATAGATCATGCAGTTTTGTAAAACCACAGCAGCGTTACCAAATATGAAATCAACTGTGCCGTAAATGTAGCATTCTTTGTAGAACTGTCGTTGGGAGTGGACGTAGAGGGTGTCTTGGTACCCTTCAAAACCGCAATGGTAGAAGACTGATAAGTCGGAGCTGGACCGTAGAGCCACGGCTTGGTGGTTCTGAGGGCCGGCGGTGTTGCGGAATGTTATGCCACGGGCAATGAATCCAGACCCGGATACAACTGTTGTTACATGTACAGAAAACGTGTGAGGAGTTTAGAAATATTCCATTTGTTCTTGCAAATAATATTTATTAGATATATGTAGCAAACTGCAAACATGGTTCTTTGAAGCTTAAAAGACTTGTTAGGTTATTTTATTTTTTATTTTAAATAAAATGTCAGAACAGAGATTGGTTCAACTAAGATTTTATTATTAAATAGATAATAGTTTATTACTTGATTATATTTCGATAATATAAAATATGACTCACTAATTAATAATACTTAATAAGAAATTTGACTGAATTTAATTCTAATTTTCATTATTGTTAGCAAAAGACGAATAATACTTTCATAGGAATGATGCGTTCATAATCATAATAGATTTAGTTTAACTTCGTTTACGGAAGACATGTTTTCCTATTCACTCCTATTCAAACTCGAGCTTAAATCGATAATGATTATATAAGTAAAACTGTCTTACTGTCTTAGTAATGAAAATGAAAGCTATCAATGTTACTATACGTATAAATTATTATTTTAATCATTATATACTAATAACTGTTTAAATCATTAAAATTTAATTTAATTATTTTATTTTATGAAATTTGAAGATTTTTATGTCCTAGTTTAGCTTTTTGATACGTGGGTTGGGTTTAAATGAAAATCAAAAAAAATTATGAAAACCAATAAATAAAATCTCAGATTTTTTATGTAATAACTCATATCTTTTTAATTTTTTGTACACATAATCGTACAATAATACAAGCTTTTATTTTTTATTTAAAAAAATAAGTCACTAATATTAATAAATCAAAGATGAAGATTTGATTTTTTAGTTTTCATATTCTTTTTTTATTTTCATTTAAATCCAACCTCATTGATACGCAAGCTAAGAAATTGTCTTAGTTATAAAGAACTTTCTTCAATATTGTTGACAATCTCAACCCAAACGAAGATGACGTTGTGTTAGTACCATTCTTTAAAACTCTTCATTAATTTGATTTGTTTAGACTTTAGAGATCGTTTATAGAGAAATTAACAAATGAATTAATAAGATGCAGTTAGTTACTTACTGACGGTGCCGGAGTTAAACGTGGTGGATCCACCTCCAACACTCCTGCTGCCGGTGATGATGGTGTACTTCATCCCATCTCCCACAAGCATAATATTCTTCATGTCTTTCCCTATCTCAACATTCTCCCTATAAACACCCCTCTTTATGTATATAACAAACCTCCCACTCCCACTCCTCTTCTCAGCCGCCTCAACCGCCTCCTTGATCGTCCGATAATCCCCCGAACCGTCCTGAGCCACCACCATGTTCGCCCTCGGGGCCCCCGTCTGCAACAGCTTCCGGTCGCCGGGCTTCACCCACGCCGGAAACCCGTGTTTGTAACTCTCTACGGGTGTGGTTGATCCGTTGTTGATGGCCAAAGTGTTGCTTATAAGCTTTGTTACATTGTTGGACATGAGTGGGAGCATGTAGTCGGAAGCGTTGAGCTCCACGAACCCTGCGCGACACGTCTCGAGGTTGGTTAATGCGCTGCTGAGCCATGTTTGCGCGTCGAAGTCCGTGCACTTGGTGGTTGGGTCTAGGGTCTGGTTTAGTTGCGAGATTGTGTTTTCGTAGAGCTTTAGACAGTCGGCCCATGCGGCTTTTTCTCGCTCGTTACGGCACTTCTGTCCGAGCCACTTGGTGTGGCTCTCGGCGGTAAGTGCCCGTTCCATGGCTAGCTCCAAAGCCATCTTTCGAAAGCCGGATTTGCGCAAAATGAGACCGGATTTGTGTGGTTTGGTTCTCATGAAATGCTTGCATGGCTCGGGGTTTGGTGTGTGCTCGCACCACCAGCTTATGTCGTTCGGTATGGCCGAGGAAACGAATGCTAAAGTGAACACTGTGAGGAGCGTGAGCAATAATGGAATTTTCATGGCCATAGCTTATTAGTTTGTGTTTGTGAGGTATAGGGGTGCAAGATGAGGTTATTTATAGTGTTACAATGTGTTAATAACGGTGACTAAGTTGACATTTGACAATGTGACAAATTCAAAAATCTAGATGTGGATGTTAGAAGGAAGATTCGATTTCCTATGAACCAAGCTGTTTGTAGGTGGTGTTCAATTGAATATAAGTTTTCAACGGGATTTGTTACGTATATAATAATCAAAATGATGTAATTTGACAACAATATATATATAATAAGCCGATAAATATTTAACATATTACCCAAATGTAATTCAAATATAAATACGGTGCACACCCAACCTAGCAACATTCTCTTTCAAGGAGAATGATCCATGCATTTCTTTAAACAAAACATAAATAACCAACTGTATTGACTATTGTATTTTAATACAGATTTCTAATAAATAAATTATAAAAAAATTCTATCTACCACTCTTCATCAAAATTCTTTAACATATATAAATGATTAGTAGTTTCGACGGGTATTGATTGAAAAGATAACATATATTTTAGTTATTGATTCTAATATTAGTTTATTGCGTTAATTGTTTTTATCATTTGTTATACGTATCCATTATTGTATTTATGGTTTTAAATTATTTTGTTTAATTTTGTCATTGTTTTTTATATATTATATAAACTTGTTATTATCTTATCATAATGTTTTACAATTAGAATTATATAATATTGTTATTCACTAATATTGTTGTTTTCAAAACTCATAGTGTTTAAAATAACGGAATTACGACAAAAATCACAATGAGATATTTCATCGTTGTGTTTTATGTTGTATATCATTTTATGTTATTAATTTTGTCATTATTTTTAATGTTTTACGTTGATTAACCGTTAATTTATTATTGTGTATTACATATTAGAAATATACAATAATATTATTTGAACATTATTTTTTTAGAATTCATTATTTAAAAACATATTTGTATTCAGAAGTAATTGATAAAAAAAACATAATAAATTGCACTAAACACACAATGACGAACATAAAATATGATTTTAAAGACATAATTTTTTTTTTACCATTTTATATATACTCATTTTATAGATAAAAGATGTTTGTTTTTATAATTTAATTTTATAAATAAAATAATGACGTATATAAAAGTTATGAATGTTAAAAAATTGTACGAAAATTTAAAAAAATCAGTGAAAACGACTATTTTTAAAATAGTCATTAGATTGGTCTCAACCATTGATTTAGAATATTAATAATTAAGATTAAGATTATTTTTTACACTTTTTAAATTTAAAACCTTTTATATTTGGATTATTTTCATTTCTCATATTATTTTACATATACACGGCTAAAAATCAATGAAATTTTGTTCGTGTGGTTTTATTGGACTTTACAGGAAACCAACCAATTTTCGTCTATATTGTTTAAACGAGTTAAACAACTCAACTCAACTCATTTAAAAATCAATGAAAAAATATATTATGCTTTACATACACATTATAACTATTTGTATAATTGTAGATATATATGTACAAATAAGATAAGTAATAAACAATCCAACCTCATGATCTAAAAGCTACTCATGGTTCGATCTCTAGTTTTAGTTCTTTTAAGTTAAATAAGTCAAACTTAAGATTCGATGAATTCAAACTCGCCTCGTTTACGCTCTACTTTATATACTCATGGAGCATAGATCAATATATATGTATCTGTATTTTGTATACTCTAATAAAAAGGTAAATGAAAGTGTCACGTATCAGCATCACATTTATTTTTATCAAACTTTTCTCGCTTCTCTCATCTATTAAATAACTATATTAATTACTAATAATATTATTTATTTATTTTTACATTATAATTAGTTTTTTAATAACAAAAAAAAAACAGATCTTGTGACATCCGTCCCTACCAGGTCCGTTAATCGTCATGAAACTCGTTAACTCTCCTTGTGTACTTACTTTTGTCGCGTAATTAATTCGTTCTGATCTCAATATTTTTGTCTTATTCGACTTGCGCGTTAACCTTAATATTACATAAATAATAAATAATAAAATTAATTATTAATAGTACAATTAATTTTATTTAATATTTTTCTTTTCTTTTAACTTTTAATAATATTTATTATTATTATTATTAAAATTATAATAATAATTATTATGGCAATTAGTATTATTATTATTATTAATATTATTATTATTATAATCAAATTAGAGGGTTTAAATTGTAATTTAACTAAACTCGAGGTAATAATTAATTGAAAGTTCGGGGCCCAAATTGTAAATATTAAAAACTATAAAACAAACCAACCCGTCGACCCCCCTCAACCGAAACCCTACCGCTGCCGTCATCTTCCCCTTCACCGTGAGCCACCGAAATCAGCCACTTCTGCCGTCGTTAGCCGCCGTCGGTTGCCACCGACACGCCGATTTGTTGTTTCGCAGGTAATAGATCGTCATGGATTTCATTTCGTTTTGTTTCGTTGTATCGCATGTTTGGTTCGTTATTTCTGTCGCGGTTGTTTCGGTGGTACTCGGTGGTAATATGGTGGCGAGCGACGGGTGTACATGTATGTATATGTATATATATGCGCCGTGTGTGCGCGCGTGAATGCAGTGTGTATGTGAGTGTGTGTGTGATGGGTGTGTGTGTGCAGGTGTGTGTGTTTCCTTGGCTACTGGTCGGGAAGAATCAACACAGCAGCCTTTGGCTGCTGTGTGTACCGGGTGTGTGTGTGTCTTGTGTTTGTGCGAGGGTGTGTCGTGTGTGTGTGTGTTTGAACCCGTAGGTGTGTGTGTGTCATGTGTATGTCGTAATGTGAGGGTATATAGGTTTGTGTGTGTGTTGGGTGTGAGTAATCATGAGTATGTGGGTGTATGTATGTGATTGTGTGTGCATGCATGGATATGTGGGTGTATGTATGTGATTGTGTGTGCATGCATGGATGTGTGTGTGTATATATATATATATATAGTGTGTGTGTATACATATATATAGGCGTGTGTATGGGTGACTATATATTACTAACGTGTGCGTGAGTTCAAGTGTGTGACTTGGTATGTGCTGGTGGTGTGTGTGGTTTGTGTTATTATTATTATTAATATTATTATTGTTATTATTGTTATTATCATTACTATTATTGTTATTATTAACATTTTTTTATTAATAATAAAAATAATATCTTTATTAATATTACTATCATTATTATTAGTATTATTATATGGTGTGTTGTGTATATATCTTTGTGTGCGCGTCGCGTGTCGAACCCGAACCGGTCGAGCGTGTCTATTCTCTTTGAACGTCTTTAAGACTTTAATTACAATTAATTATAGGTGTTTGATCGTTCGATTGCTCTCATCCTTTGAAGTTTTTGTTCATCTTTATTTCGTATCATTTCAAGGTGAGTTTCGCGGCCCCGTTTTCATTTCAATTGTTACAAACTTGGGGGAAAAGTATGCTCATTCTTTTTATGATGTGTACTCATTTATTCTTTGGGACTGTTGTGTTTACTGTTTTGTAAGTTTATATCTGGTACATGCATGAGTTTGCTGTGTGGTTCTTTATTCACAACTATTTGATTCCGGTGTTGGAACCGACGGACAGTTATTGATAGTACAATTAGGCTGACACCCCCACCCTTGTTTGTTGGTATACTAGTTGGGACTGAAAGTGGACAGGGACGGTCCCTAGGGTGAATATGTTCCGAAAAGATCTGTGTGTACGTCGTAGGTTTAGTTCTGATGCTCATGTTTACTTTCTTATAACTGTTTACACTATGTCCTACAAAGCTATTACTTAAACCTGCAAACTCACCAATATTATGTTGACCTTTTTGAGCATATCTTTTCAGGTAACAATCATTGAAGATAGCTAGGGATGTTGCCTTAGCGACGAACCCTAGGATTTGTATTATTTTAACATATTGGATGTCTTTGACAACTACATTGGATTTTCTTTGTTATTCATGAATTGTGCACTTGCTCCCGGGTTGTGGGACTTACAATTCTTTTGTCTGTTTGGCTATGTTTGTCATGGAATTGACTAGCCACGGCACAAGTCTCCATTTGTGTTGGGTGATGTCATGACACGTTGACTTTTCATCATTTAATGCATCTTTATTAATCAACAATGTGTTATGACGATCCTGTTCTTTACATCCTCGTGTTTCTGCTATAAGCGGGGGTGTGACAGATATCCATCACAGTTTTCATCTTCTCAATCCAACGGGTCAAAGCGATGGCTCCACCCTTTCCTTCGAACTCCTTCGGTTTACAAGTCATGAACTCCTTGTAATAATAGTTACCATATGAGCATTGGATGTGCTCCGTTTGAAACGTTGTATGGAAGGAAGTGTAGGTCTCCAGTGTGTTGGACTGAGGTATGTGAAAGTCAATTGACAGGTCCGGAGATCATTCAGGAAACGACTGATAAGATATTTCATATTAAGAATAGACTTAAGGGAGCTAGAGACCGTCAAAAAAGTTATGCTGATAATCGACGAAAACCTTTGGAATTTAGTGTGGGTGATCGAGTCTTATTGAAAGTTTCACCTTGGAAAGGAATCGTACGGTTTGGGAAGAAAGGAAAGTTAGCTCCAAGGTATGTGGGACCATTCGAGATCACGGAAAGAATTGGTCCTGTGGCGTATCGATTAAAATTACCTCAAGAGCTTAGTGGCGTGCATGATACATTCCATGTGTCGAATCCCTTCATGAGCCACTTGAGGAGATCAGAATTGATGAGAAACTTCATTTCGTTGAAGAACCGATAGAAATTATGGACCGGGAAGTTAAACGATTGAAACGTAGCAAAATTCTAATTGTCAGGGTACGACGGAGTTCTAAGCGAGGGCCAGAATTTACGTGGGAACGGGAAGACCAGATGAAAATCAAATATCCGCATCTCTTCGCGGATAGAGCTTCGGGATCTAACTCCAGCTGAATTTCGGGACGAAATTCTCTCAACTGGGGGATACTGTGACATCTGTCCCTACCAGGTCCATTAATCGTCATGAAACTCGTTAACTCTCCTTGTGTACTTACTTTTGTAGCGTAATTAATTCGTTCTGATCTCAAAATTTTTGTCTTATTCGTCTTGCGCGTTGGCCTTAATATTATATAAATAATAAATAATAAAATTAACTATTAATAGTACAATTAATTTTATTTAATATTTTTCTTTTCTTTTAACTTTTAATAATGTTTATTATTATTATTATTATAATTATAATTATTATTATTATGACAATTAGTATTATTATTGTTAATAATATTATTTAATATTATTATTATTATAATTAAAGTAGAGGGTTTAAATTGTAATTTAACTAAACTCGAGGGAATAATTAATTGAAAGTTCGGGGTCCAAATTGTCAATATTAAAAACTATAAAACAAGCCAACCCGTCGACCCCCCCCCCCCCCCTCAACCGAAACCCTACCGCTGCCGTCATCTTCCCCTTCACCGTGAGCCACCAAAATCAGCCCCTTCCGCCGTCGCTAGCCGCCGTCGGTTGCCGCCGACACGTCGATTTGTCCTTCCGCAAGTAATAGATCGTCATGGATTTCGTTTCGTTTAGTTTCGTTGTATCCCATGTTTGGTTCTTTATTTCTGTCACGGTGGTTTCGGTGGTAATATGGTGGCGCGCGACGGGTGTACATGTATGTATATGTATATATATGCGTCGTGTGTGTGCGCGTGAATGGAGTGTGTATGTGAGTGTGTGTGTGTGATGGGTGTGTGTGTAGGTGTGTGTGTTTCCTTGGCTACTGGTCGGGAAGAATCAACACAGCAGCCTTCGGCTGCTGTGTGTGTGTGTCTTGTGTTTGTGTGAGGGTGTGTCGTGTGTGTGTTTGTGTTTCAACCCGTAGGTGTGTGTGTGTCATGTGTGTGTCGTAGTGTTTAGGTATATAAGTTTGTGTGTGTGTTGGGTGTGAGTAATCATGAGTATGTGGGTGCGTGTATGTGATTGTGTGGGCATGCATGGAGGTGTATATATATATATATATATATATATATATATATATATATATATATATATATATATATATAGGATTGTGTATGGGTGAATATATATTACTAACGTGTGCGTGAGTTCAAGTGTGTGACTCTGTATGTGCTGGTGGTGTGTGTGGTTTGTGTTATTGTTATTATTCATATTATTATTGTTATTATTGTTATTATTATTACTATTATTGTTATTATTAACATTTTATTTTATTAATAATAAAAATAATGTCTTTATTAATATTACTATCATTATTATTAGTATTATTATATGGTGTGTTGTGTATATATCCTTTGTGTGCGCGTCGCGTGTCGAACCCGAACCGACCCTAAACCGATCGAGCGTGTCTATTCTCTTTGAACGTCTTTAAGACTTTAATTACAATTGATTATAGGTGTTTGATCGTTCGATTGCTCTCATCCTTTGAAGTTTTTGTTCATCTTTATTTCGTATCATTTCAAGGTTAGTTTCGCGGCTCTGTTTTCATTTCAATTGTTTACAAACTTGGGGGAAAAGTATGCTCACCTTTTTTATACTGTGAACTCATTTATTCTTTGGGGCTGTTATGTTTACTGTTTTGTAAGTTTATATCTGGTACATGCATGAGTTTGCTGTGTGGTTCTTTATTCACAATTATTTAATTCCGGTGTTGGAACCGACGGACAGGTATTGATAGTATTATTGGGCTGACACCCCCACCCTTGTTTGTTGGTATACTAGTTGGGACTGACAGTGGCCAGGGACGGGGCCCTAGGGTGAATATGTTCCGACAAGATCTGTGTGTACGTCATAGGTTTAGTTGTGATGCTCATGTTTACATGTGATATTACTTGCTTATAACTGTTTACACTATGTCCTACAAAACTATTACACAACATCAATTATGTTTACTACTTAAACATGCGAACTCACCAACATTATGTTGACCTTTTTGAGCATATATTTTCAGGTAACAATCATTGAAGATAGCTAGGGATGCTGCCTTAGCGACGACCCCTAGGATTTGCATTATTTAAACATATTGGATGTCTCTGACAACTACATTGGATTTTCTTTGTTATTCATGAATTGTGCACTTGCTCCCGGGTTGTGGGACTTATAATTCTTTTGTCTGTTTGGCTATGTTTGTCTTGGAATTGACTAGTCATGGCACAAGTCTCCATTTATGTCGAGTGACGTCATGACACGTCGATTTTTCATCATTTAATGCATCTTTATTAATCAACAATGTGTTATGACGATCCCGTCCGTTACATCCTCGTGTTTGGTGTGACAGATCTTTTTATTAATGTTATTTCTATAGAAATAGTTTTTTATAGAAAGAATTTTTTTTTTTAAAATCAAACTATTTTTACGTAATATTTTTAAAATTGGTTTTTTTAAAATAATTCTATAAAAAATAGTTAAAATAGGAAGTTATAATAAGGAAATTTTTAAAAATAAATTTTTTTAAAAACGTTATTTTTAAACAAAATGTTTACTTTATCATTGAAAAAACCAAAAAAATTTAAAAAGTTCATATTATTGTTTTATTACTTATAGTTATTACTCATACGTAATTCCAGTCATATCATGTTTTAGTATCGTTTATAATTAAAATCTTTTATTCTATTTAATATTTTATTACCTGTGTAATACACGGGTTTACTAAAGCTATTAGATTTATATATATGAGTAATATATGTCTTCAAGCCGCATATAACCCGTGCTTGAACTACATATGATTTAATGTCATAGCTACGATTATACGCTCGAGTTTACTTCCAGACCAATGGGCAGAAAACATTTAGAGAAACATATTATTTGGGTTTATCGTAATAAAATTTACCACATTGTGGGTTACGTAATTAGGCTTAGGAATCTAATTTGTATTCATCTTCATTTTATTCTTATAAATACCTAATCAATAATACATAATATCTTACGAGTTTTTTTATTATTTTTTTATATGATTTTAGAGTCTTATAGTTTTTACCTTTTTTTTTTCTTCTCCCTATCCATCTCTCGCCTCCTTTATAGCCGAGGAATAATAATTGGCCGACATCCGTCTTCTCCCATCATCTCTCCTGTGTGACTTTTCTTTTAGAGTTAATTACATGAAAGGTACCTCTGGTTTGGTCTGTTTACATTTTCGATCCCCCAGGTTTGAAAAACTACAAGGTCGTTCCACAGGTTTGACAAAATGTAACACAAAAGGTCTCCGTTGTGGATGACAGTTATCTTTTTCCGTTAAGTCTTTGTAAAATGACCAAAATACCCCTAACATCTTCATCTTCAACCTCAAAACCCTAACTTAAACCAACCACCTTTATTTTAACAAACCACCGCCACTACCACCTGCCGCCGGCACCTACCACCATCATCACCAATCGGTCACCACCACATGGTTGGTTTCTCACACCTTTGAACCTAACTCACTAATGGTGGAATAACCAAGCTTTTGATTTGAAAAGAAAATTAACAATGACCCATACCTTGTATTTTCATGGGTGGATTTTAATGGTGCAAGACCACACGCAAACGCAGAAAATGTTGCTCATCTACAACCTCTCATGATTAAGGTAAAATTTTCCGGTGATTGCGACCGTGACGATGGTTTCAAGTGGTGGTTGTGATGGCGGTGACTAAGGGTGGAGTGATGGTAGTGGGTTCAAGAGAGGGATGCTGTGGATATCAGCGGTTGTTGGTGGCGGTGGATGTTTGTTGAACGGGGTTGTGGGTGTTGTGCACGGTGGCTAGTGGGTGTGGTGTATAGTGGTGGTGGTGGTCTAAAAGACCACTGGTGGTTGAATAAGGGAGATTAAGGGTGAAGGTTTTGTTTTATTTGATTTTTTTAAACAGGGGTATAATGGTTATTTTTTAAAAAGTTAACAGAAAAATATAACTGTCATCCACGACGGGTACCTTTTGTGTTACGTTTTGTCAAACTTGTACTTGAGGACCGAAAGTATAAACAGAACTAACCATATGAACCTTTCATGTAATTAACTCTTTTTTTTTATTTTCCCCCTCCACCTGTCATGGAGACCCTTGTGTACATTTGTAGATTAAGTTTTATTTATTCATCTCATTTCATTCTTGTCTCACCATAGTCATAGCTTTTACTATCGCAATTGTAGCTCCAGTCATCCCTGTTGTCTTGGCTCTTGAACTTAGATCGATATCAGGCTTCTGCCACAATACCACTTTCTTATTCAAGAATAAATTTAAAAAAGAAAAATGATATATCAACATAACGCGATGCATCTTATTATTGTTTAACGTTGTTAACATAAAAAATATGTTTTATTGTCTTTTCACCGTCTCGAAGGCCATCTCTTTTAACATAAGATGTATATTTATCACATTATATTAGTTAGCTAGTTGGGTATCGATAGGTTTTTTGCAATTTCATATACTAAGTTCTAATGGTTAACTAAAAGCAAAAAGGGTTATCGATGTGCTGCCTTTCATGGACGTTGATTACCTTTATCCTATTATATATATAGAGAAAGTTTACGGTACAAAATTAAAAAATCATGCGAAGTAATTCTAACCATTGATTTAAGAGATGTACGGTTCAGATTAAAGATAAATAATCATCCATGGAATAATAGCTGGAGAGGTAAAATTGAAAATAGCTTACAATTATTGACTTTTTTAAAACTACACAAGTTTTTTTAAACGTATATAACTTTTTTATATGACGTTATTTTTAAAAAATTACACTATAAAACTGAGCATTTTATTCTCTTTAATTTGAGTTTAGTATTGCTATATTTTTAAAAAAATCAACACTTTCTTTAAAAAAAAGTCTATGTGTTGTGCGTATAACTTACGTGATTATTAAATGCTTAATTATGAACATAACTTGCGTAATTATCATATAATTTACGTAATTATAAATATAAACTGCTTGATTATTTTTTATAACGTTAGTAATTTTTCTTTGTGTAATAATAAATATAACTTGCATAATAATAGATATAACTTGCATAATTATGTACATTTTATGCGTGATTATAACGCGGACGAAACTACCCATCTGCCAAAATACACGTGTCACGCTCTGGTTACTTCGTACGATTAGCACAAAAATTAAACTTTGTATAGCCGGACCCTATATCTTTATCTTTATTCTTTATTCTTTATACTCTAATATAAGAGTAACTTGAGATGACACGTGGCAGCACCACAATCATCCTCACCAAAATTTTCCCGCATCTCTCTCATATTAAATAATTACCTTAATTATTATTAATATTATTTAATATTTTTCTAGATGTAATAAATTAAGAAAGAAATCTATTCATTAATGTTATTTCTAAATAAATAATTTTTTATAAAATAATAATTTTTTCTAAAGCATAATACTTTTTTAAAAATACAAAATATTTTAAAATTGGTATTTTTAAAAAGTCAATTTTTAAAAAACCAAAAAAATCAAATTTAGGAGTTATAATAATAAAATTTTAAAAAATAACATTTTTATACGGTTTGTTTAGAATAAAATGTTTATTTTTTTAGAAAAATAATTTAAAAATAAAATTTTAAAAAGTTGATATCACTGTTTTATTATTTATAATCATTTCTCATATGTAATTTCAATCATATCATATCTTTAAATATTATTTTATAATTATTAATTTTTATTATATTAATATTTTATTTGTTTAACCCGTGTAATACACGGGTTTACTAAATCTAATATATACATATTTGAGTTGCTTGTTGTCTTAAAACATGGGAGTGGACACCACGAACACCCGTTGTTCAAACGTGAGCCCAACAAAAACGACAATTATTCCAAATATAAGTTCTAATGATCACGGCTGTTTTCTCATGATATTATTTTCGCATGCTAATCTGGGTAAGAAAAGAATCTAAACTCATCGTATGCAAACATTAATATATATATATATATATGCTCATACATATATACCAACAAACCAAGCTGACTAATATTTAATCATCAAATTGCACTCTTATATATAATTGGGTATTGATATCTACAAAGCGAGTCAACTAATCATATAACTACCGGGGTTGGTGGTTAAGTGGTTGAGGCAAAGCCTTTTGGAGCACATAAAATTTGAAGGAAAAGTAAAAGAGTAATTAAAGGAGCTGTCATAAGGTACAACCATAACTACATTGTTAAAGTTTACACAATGTTTACATGAACTCAGTCGATCGCTTATTAACATCTGAAATATTGGTCATAAATTTGACTTAATGCCATTGCAACTCTCATGTATGTATACTCACCCATAGCTAAGTATCCTACACCTTAAATAAACCTAGCTAACTGACATGGATTAATCATAATTAACGTACGTGCATGTTTTAAGTTCATGTATTAACACAAAAAATTAAAAGTTGAAAGTTGCACGAGTTATGTATAGGGCAAACCTGATACACATAGGATGTCAGTCACCTTAAGTTTAATATACGTATTCTTATCTTATATAGTTATATATTCTGCAAATTAAGTTTTTATTTCACGGACGACTTAAACCTCTTATCTCTTGGTCACATAATATCAACCTTTATAATTGCTTTAAGGTCTACCTCAAGTTATATATGTGAAACTTCATTACAATTAAGAAAATTATGGGCTGTTAATGGTTTTATACAGAATAATTAGCTAATAGTAATTGGAAATCTGAGTAAAGTCCAATTATTATATGATTTAATTTAATAGAACTTTTTAGATCTTATACAGAAAATTGTAACATGCCACCCTGCAGAGAATCATCCAATTTTTCTTAGTAAACTTTATTACATGAATCAAATAAATTGTAACAATGAAAATATTATTGGTTAACAAACATATTAAAAGCAGAGACAGAAAAAGGAATGAACATATTGTGCAACTAAACTTAAGTTATAATTAAGTTCACTTAGAACTTAAAGTCCGGAGTGAAATGGCACGCCGGTGCTCGGCAGCCACGACTGGCCGGCGATAAAATTCGCAACCGTAAACCGAGAAGCCTCGTTCGGGTTGGTGATCACTCGATACCCACGCCACTTGACTCTCCGGCTGGTCGAAGAGCCCGGTCCAGTGTTCCTATACTCTCCATAATACAAAGTATTAAGAGCAAAGTCCCCATCCCATTCCAACCATCCAGCAGGGTCAACCAAAGTTTCCATGTAATTTTTCAAATAGACCGTACGCGAATACTGCTTCCATGGCCGGCCCAAGAATGTTCTAAACGAGCTCAAGACGGGTCTTAGGTCGGCTGCGGCCATGATTCGAGAATTCTGGATAGAGATCCCGGTGTTCTGGTTTGAGTCGGTTCGGCCTTGGGCCGTGATGGTGATCTTTTGGTTGGCCATGGGCCGTCTTCCGTAGATCATGCAGTTTTGTAAAACCACAGCAGCGTTGCCAAATATGAAATCAACTGTGCCATAAATGTAGCAGTCTTTGTAGAACTGTCGTTGGGAGTGGACGTAGAGGGTGTCTTGGTACCCTTCAAAACCACAACGGTAGAAGACTGATAAGTCGGAGCTGGACCGCAGAGCCACGGCTTGGTGGTTCTGAGGGCCGGCGGTGTTGCGGAATGTTATGCCACGGGCAATGAATCCAGACCCGGATACAACTGTTGTTACATGTAAAGAAAACGTGTTAGGAGTTTAGAAATATTCCATTTGTTCTTGCAAATAATATTTATTAAACAGATTTAGCAAACATCAAACATGGTTTTTTAAGCTTAAAGACGTGTTAGGTGCTTTTTTTATAAAATGTCAAAACAGAGATGTGTTAAGCTAAGATTTTCTTATTAAATAGATAATATTTTATCAGTCGATTATATTATAATAAAATACGCTTTACTAATCGATAATTAACGATAACAATTAGATTAAAGATAAAATTGAAAAACAAATAATATTTTTGTAATTATCATAGATTTAGACTTAATTTTATTTAAAAAAAGAATGTTTTTTTACTTTACTCGTAATTATTCTTATGATCAAATTTGAGTGTAAGTCAATTGTAAGTCTATATTGAATATGCGAATACGATTGTCATAATAATAAAAAAGTAACAATTATCAATTTTACTGTAGTATAAATTATCATCTGCTATCAGCTTACGGTATAAATTATTAAATTCAATATAATTATTTTTTATAAAATTTGTAGACTTTTAAAACTAGTTTAGCTTTCTTGATACGCAAGCAAGAAATTGTCTTAGTTATAAAGAACTTTCTTCAATATTGTTGACAATCTCAACCCAAACGAAGATGACGTTGTGTTAGTACCATTCTTTAAAACTCTTCATTAATTTGATTTGTTTAGACTTTAGAGATCGTTTATAGAGAAATTAACAAATGAATTAATAAGATGCAGTTAGTTACTTACTGACGGTGCCGGAGTTAAACGTGGTGGATCCACCTCCAACACTCCTGCTGCCGGTGATGATGGTGTACTTCATCCCATCTCCCACAAGCATAATATTCTTCATGTCTTTCCCTATCTCAACATTCTCCCTATAAACACCCCTCTTTATGTATATAACAAACCTCCCACTCCCACTCCTCTTCTCAGCCGCCTCAACCGCCTCCTTGATCGTCCGATAATCCCCCGAACCGTCCTGAGCCACCACCATGTTCGCCCTCGGGGCCCCCGTCTGCAACAGCTTCCGGTCGCCGGGCTTCACCCACGCCGGAAACCCGTGTTTGTAACTCTCTACGGGTGTGGTTGATCCGTTGTTGATGGCCAAAGTGTTGCTTATAAGCTTTGTTACATTGTTGGACATGAGTGGGAGCATGTAGTCGGAAGCGTTGAGCTCCACGAACCCTGCGCGACACGTCTCGAGGTTGGTTAATGCGCTGCTGAGCCATGTTTGCGCGTCGAAGTCCGTGCACTTGGTGGTTGGGTCTAGGGTCTGGTTTAGTTGCGAGATTGTGTTTTCGTAGAGCTTTAGACAGTCGGCCCATGCGGCTTTTTCTCGCTCGTTACGGCACTTCTGTCCGAGCCACTTGGTGTGGCTCTCGGCGGTAAGTGCCCGTTCCATGGCTAGCTCCAAAGCCATCTTTCGAAAGCCGGATTTGCGCAAAATGAGACCGGATTTGTGTGGTTTGGTTCTCATGAAATGCTTGCATGGCTCGGGGTTTGGTGTGTGCTCGCACCACCAGCTTATGTCGTTCGGTATGGCCGAGGAAACGAATGCTAAAGTGAACACTGTGAGGAGCGTGAGCAATAATGGAATTTTCATGGCCATAGCTTATTAGTTTGTGTTTGTGAGGTATAGGGGTGCAAGATGAGGTTATTTATAGTGTTACAATGTGTTAATAACGGTGACTAAGTTGACATTTGACAATGTGACAAATTCAAAAATCTAGATGTGGATGTTAGAAGGAAGATTCGATTTCCTATGAACCAAGCTGTTTGTAGGTGGTGTTCAATTGAATATAAGTTTTCAACGGGATTTGTTACGTATATAATAATCAAAATGATGTAATTTGACAACAATATATATATAATAAGCCGATAAATATTTAACATATTACCCAAATGTAATTCAAATATAAATACGGTGCACACCCAACCTAGCAACATTCTCTTTCAAGGAGAATGATCCATGCATTTCTTTAAACAAAACATAAATAACCAACTGTATTGACTATTGTATTTTAATACAGATTTCTAATAAATAAATTATAAAAAAAATTCTATCTACCACTCTTCATCAAAATTCTTTAACATATATAAATGATTAGTAGTTTCGACGGGTATTGATTGAAAAGATAACATATATTTTAGTTATTGATTCTAATATTAGTTTATTGCGTTAATTGTTTTTATCATTTGTTATACGTATCCATTATTGTATTTATGGTTTTAAATTATTTTGTTTAATTTTGTCATTGTTTTTTATATATTATATAAACTTGTTATTATCTTATCATAATGTTTTAGAATTAGAATTATATAATATTGTTATTCACTAATATTGTTCTTTTCAAAACTCATAGTGTTTAAAATAACGGAAAAATCACAATGAGATATTTCATCGTTGTGTTTTATGTTGTATATCATTTTATGTTATTAATTTTGACATTATTTTTAATGTTTTACATTGATTAACCGTTAATTTATTATTGTGTATTACATATTGGAAATATACAATAATATTATTTGATCATTATTTTTTAGAATTCATTATTTAAAAACATATTTGTATTTAGAAGTAATTGATAAAGGGAACATAATAAATTACACTAAATACAATGACGAACATAAAATATGATTTTAAAGACATAAAAATTTATTACCATTTTATATATACTCATTTTATAGATAAAAGATGTTTGTTTTTATGGTTATATTTTTATAAATAAAATAATGACGTATATAAAAGTTATGAATGTTCAAAAATAGTGCAAAAATTTGAAAAAATCAATGAAAATGGCTATTTTTAAAATAGTCATTAGATTGGTCTCAACCATTGATTTAGAATATTAATAATTAAGATTAAGATTATTTTTTACACTTTTTAAATTTTATATTTGGATTATTTTCATTTCTCATATTATTTTACATATACACGGCTAAAAATCAATGAAATTTTGTCCGTGTGGTTTTATTGGACTTTACAGGAAACCAACCAATTTTCGTCTATATTGTTTAAACGAGTTAAACTCCTCAACTCAACTCAACTCATTTAAAAATCAATGAAAAAATATATTATGTTTTACATACACATTATAACTATTTGTATAAATGTATAATTATAGATATATATGTACAAATAAGATAAATAATAAACAATCCAACCTCATGATCTAAAAGCTACTCATGGTTCGATCTCTAGTTTTAGTTCTTTTATGTTAAATAAGTCAAACTTAAGATTAGGTGAATTCAATCTCGTCTCGTTTACACTTTACTTTATATACTCATGGAGCATAGATCGATATATCTGTATCTGTATTCTGTATACTCTAATAAAAAGGTAAATGAGAGCGTCACGTGTCAGCACCACATTTATTTTTATAAAACTTTTCTCGCTTCTCTCCTATTAAATAACTATATTAATTAATAATAATATTATTTATTTTTATATTATAATTAGTTTTATAATAACAAAAAAAGACAGATCTTTTTATTAATGTTATTTCTATAGAAATAATTTTTTTCTAAAAAATCAAACTATTTTACGTAATATTTTTAAAATTGGTTTTTTGAAAAGTAATTTTATAAAAAAAATAATTAAAATAGGAAGTTATAATAAGGAAATTTTTAAAAATAAAATTTTTTAAAACGTTATTTTTAAACGAAATGTTTACTTTATCATTAAAAAAACAAAAAAATTTAAAAAGTTCATATTATTGTTTTATTACTTATAGTTATTACTTATACATAAATCCAATCATATCATTTTTAGTATATCGTTTTATAATTAAAAACTTTTATTTTATTTATTATTTTGTTACCCGTGTAATACACGGGTTTACTAAAGCTAGTAGATTTATATATCTATATATCTATATATCTATATATCTATATATAATATTAAAAAAGTAACTTAGGGGGACACTTGACATATTTTTAGACCCCCTAAGTTTGATTTTCCCGGTCTCTCTCTCATCTTAAATAATTACCTAAATTAAGAAATATTAGATAATTTTGATTTTTTTTAGATTAGAAATATTTTTTTTAATAAATTAATAAAATACATTTTATTAATGTTATTTATAGAAAACAATCTTTTATAAAATAAGATTTTGTTAAAACATCAAACCTTTTTTAAAATATGAAATATTTTAAATATGATATTTTTAAAAAGTAAAATTTTTTATAAACTAAAAATAATTAAAATTAAGAGTTATAATAAGAACCTTTTAAAAATTGACATTTCTTAATACGGTTTGTTTTGAAAAAAATATTTGATTTTTTTTAAAAAAAAGTTTAAAATTCATATCATTATTTTATTACTTATAGTTAATACTTGTATGTAATTTTAATCGTATCTTATTTTATAATATTATTTTATACTTCATAAATTTTTATTATGTTTAATATTTTATTTTTTCAGCCCATGTAATACACATGTTTACTAAAGTTAGTATTAAATAATATATATTTAATACAAGTTCAAAACAATTCGAAATTGATCCTATTATTGCATATAACTTTTTGGTGTATATTATTCAAATCTCAATTTCTTCATATTAATATCCTCACACTCACTTAATATCTAGCTCACGAATTGACCTGTCAATAACTTGTTCAAAATTATCTCATACTCGATCACTTTTACAAAAGCATCGATTTTCAATCTTCTTACAATTTTGTACCACTTTTATTATCTGCATATGTTGTGATCTTCATTCGACCTTCAATGTATAGGGTTTTCATTCCCAATTAAATTTCATTGCTTTTAGTCGATGTTTGTGATTCTTGACAAGTAGAAGAAATTTGAGTATTTTTGCCAAATTCTCAGAAATTTGAGTTGTGATTCTTTCTCTGATAAGTCTTTTTAGTGATGAAAATTTAAAAATTAAGTTCATTGATGATTGTGAATTAATAGACAAGATATTATAAACGCATCATTAAGTTCTTCGTATATTTGGCAAAAGTGCATACTACATACTCTCAAAAAAAAATTATGAAATTAACTGTTGGTGTCTCAAAAAAACAAACAACTTTGCAAATTGGCTATTAAAATTAGGTGAAGGTGATCTTGGCGGATCGAATGATGGGAACGCTACGATAGATATACCACACGATCTTCTTATTACTAATTTGGTCGATCTTATCTCGGATTTAATCGAGTTTGTGTATTCTTCTATCATTAATAATTTTTAAAACCCAACTTTCTTTTAAGAGATGGCAATTCTCTCTCCAAAAAACAAAGTTGCTCAAGAAATCAATAATCGTTTACTTTTGTTTTTTTCAGGTGATGAAAAAGAATACCTCAATTTTGATTCTATAAACCGAGTTAGTATATTAATGATACATTCGATGAGAATTTATGCTCTCCAGACTTTTAAAATGGAATAAAGGTTTATATATTACCAAATTACTCTTTAGTATTATAGGTTGGTGTTCCCGTCATGCTTCTGATAAAAACTGATAAAAAAGTGGTTTGTGTAATGGAACTATACTTAAGGTTATATCACTCTACAATCATGTTATAGAAGCTGAGATTATATCAAGTACCAATGTTGGCATCTGCACATTGACACCTGTACATTCATTCTAAATTTGAATTTAATACCTTTTGACAAAAGAGTTTCCTTTGGTTCTATGTTTCGATATGACAATAAACAAAAATCAAGTTCAATCTCTATCAAGAGTTTGTTTGTACTTAAAAGAGCATATTTTTACGCATGATCAGCTTTATATCATCTTGTCACAAGTGAATAGTAGAGATAAATTGGAACTTTTAGGTTTAGATAATAACCTACTAATGTTACTATAAATATAGTTTACAAGAATGTTTTTGTTAATTTTGTGACCTTATGATAGAAAATTGTTATGTCTTAATTAATATAAAATGCACTTGATTTTATTTATGTTTTTATGTTATTTTATAATTAACTTTTTCGCTCTCGTGTAATACACGGGTAACTAAAGCTAGTATGAGTAATATATGTCTTCAAGCCGCATGTAACCCGTGCTTGAACTACATATGATTTAATGTCATAGCTACGATTATACGCTCGAGTTTAGTTCCAGACCAATGAGCACAAAACATTTAGAGAAACATATTATTTGGGTTTATCGTAATAAAATTTACCACATTGTGGGTTACGTAATTAGGCTTAGGAATCTAATTTGTATTCATTTTTATTTTATTTTTATAAATAGCTAATCAACAATACATAATATCTTACGAGCTTTTTTTATTATTTTTTATATGATTTTAGAGTCTTATAGTTTTTGCCTTTTTTTTTCTTCTCCCTATCCATCTCTCGCCTCCTTTATAGCCGAGGAATAATAATTGGCCAACATCCCTCTTCTCCCATCATCTCTCTTGTGTGACTTTTCTTTTAGTGTTAATTACATGAAAGGTACCTGTGGTTAGGTCTGTTTACACTTTCGATCCTCGGGTTTAAAAAACTACAAGGTCGTTCCACAGGTTTGATAAAACGTAACATAAAAGGTCCCCGTTGTGAATGACAGTTATCTTTTTCTGTTAAGTCCTTGTAAAATGACCAAAATACCCCTAACATATTCATCTTCAACCTCAAAACCCTAACTTAAACCAACCACCTTTATTTTAACATGTCACACCCCAACCTTAACGGCGGAAACGTCGAGGTGTGAGGGTTAAGATTGTTCATGCCACACAACACTATTTTCAAAGTATAAATATTATCAATTTTCAAGGTTCATGACATACAATAAGAAAATAACATAAGTTTCACGCAAACAATAATACAAAGTTCAAATAACATCATGTGACAAATATGTCGTTTTATTTTATTTCACTAGGTCAAAATCCTAGATATGTTCAAGTCTTCAAGAGCAACTTAAGCGGTATCATTCCTGATACATGTTAAAAATAAAGTCAACAATATATTGGTGAGTTTCCATAGAGTAATCATACATATTTATATATCAAACGATAGCAATTCTCGTCATAGATTATTGAATAAAGTAAATAAAAATGGATGAACAAATTTAACAATCAAACCTTGACAAATATGGCCATTACAAGATTAAACGATTAGCTAAGTGTACTTGGTTCCCATAGTGCTCAAGAATACGACACTAGGAGCCGGCAATAACCTCGGCTTTAGCCCCAAATAGGCTTGTCAGACCCATAGATCTATGACGTCGCCAGGCTAGCAATAGTTAATGATTGTATCTTATAAGGGTCATCACATGATAGTTACATGATTTCAAATAACCATGACAAAATAAGATGAATTGCATAAGTGTTACAAGATTAAAAACGCGGTTACAAGTGTATTTATGATACGTTTAACATGTTTCACCCCAAAAGTGTAAAATAATATAAAAAGGGGTATGAAAAATCACATGGATAATAAGATGAGCAAATAAGGAAGTCTTGTATATCATGCCGAGGATTCGTTAACGTTCAACCTAAATGAACGACGCGTTAAGTTAATCATGATTGATACACGGGAATTCACTGTTTAAGTTTGTGATTAAATCATTAACCCATGATTTTAATTTTTAAAATATATATACATTTTTATTATTTTAATATTTAAATAATTAAATAAGAATTTTAGAGATTGAAACCATTAATAAAAGTTAGACTTTTATTATTAAGAATTATTATTTACGATTTGTTAAAATAGTAAATTTGTAAATTTAAATGATTAAAATAATTTTTTCAAACTCAATAGATGCACATTTTAAATATGTATATATATATATATATATATATTTTCTCATTCAAATATATAATTGAGTTTGTAAATATATTTAAAAAAAAATAAGGAATTTATTAAGTTGAAATTATTGAGAATTAAAGGGAATTCAGTACAATTTAAACTTAATAATAAATGGTATTTTGTAACAATTTTTATAATTTTTAAAATAAAAGAATAAGAATTTGTTAATTGAATTTTTAAGAAAATTTAAAGGAAAATAATTTTATTTATTTTCTGATTAAAAATGATTTTTATATGATTAATAATAATATTTAGATATTTTCTGAAATTTAAAAATTAATGAAAACCTTTAAAAAAATTAAAGGCAGGGACTCGGGTTCGAACCATTGTCTTCGATCTCGGATTTCTTGAAGCGAGAAAGTCTTGTTGTGGATCTTACGACTCAGTGCGTCGGCTACAACATTCGCCTTTCCAGGATGATAGCGAATGTTACAGTCGTAGTCGCTAATCAGTTCAACCCAACGTCTTTGCCTCATGTTGAGATCCTTTTGATTGAACACATGTTGGAGACTCTTGTGGTCGGTGTAGACTATGCATTGCGTCCCATAGAGATAATGCCGCCAAATCTTCAAAGCAAATACCACGGCACCAAGTTTGAGATCATGAGTCGTATAGTTTACTTCATGAACTTTCAATTGACTTGAAGTGTAAGCTATGACCTTGCCTCGTTGCATGAGAACACAACCAAGGCCTTGGCTAGACGTGTCGCAGTACACGGTGAAGTCATTGTTTCCATTGGGTAGAGTTAAGATAGGAGCGTTACACAGTTTGTGTTTTAAGGTCTCGAAAGCATCTTCTTGTTCGGGTCCCCACTTGAAAAGTCTATTCTTTTGAGTCAGCGCCGTAAGCGGTTTAGCAATCTTTGAAAAGTTTGCAATGAACCTACGGTAATAACCCGCTAAACCCAGAAAAGAACGAACCTCAGTTGGGGTCGTGGGAACACACCAATTCTTCACGGCTTCTATTTTTGCAGGGTCGACGTGAATTCCTTGGCTATTCACCACATGTCCTAGGAATTGAACTTCTTCGAGCCAGAATTCGCACTTTGAGAACTTGGCATATAGTTGTTCCTTCTTCAAAAGATCGAGGACTTGACGTAAATGCGACTCGTGATCGGTCTTTGTCTTGGAATAAATAAGAATGTCATCAATAAACACGATCATGAATTTATCCAAGTACGGTTTACATACCCGATTCATGAGATCCATGAACATAACAGGTGCATTAGTCAAGCCAAAAGGCATAACCATGAACTCATAATGTCTATATCGAGTACGAAACGCGATCTTTGGAATGTCGTTGTCGTGAACACGTAGTTGATGATACCCAGAACGTAGATCGATCTTTGAGAATTGTGTGGCTCCTTGAAGTTGATCGAAGAGGTCATCGATTCTAGGAAGAGGGTATCAGTTCTTGATAGTGAGTTTGTTGAGTTCCCGGTAGTCGATGCACATACGGAATGAACCATCTTTCTTCTTCACGAATAGCACGGGTGCACCCCATGGTGAAGAGCTAGGTCAAATAAAACCCTTATCGGTCAACTCTTGTAGTTGACTAGCTAGTTCTTGCATTTCAGACGGTGCGAGACGATAAGGTGACTTAGCCACGGGGTTCTCACCAGGAATCAAATCGATTTTGAACTCAACTTCTCGAACGGGAGGCAACCCACTAAGATCCTCGGGAAACACCTCGGGAAAATCTCGTACAACAGAAATGTCCTTCAGTTCCTTCCCCCTGGCTTTCGTGTTAACTACGTAAGCCTGAAAGCTACGTAGTTTTTACTCAAGCACTTTTGGGCCTTGATACAAAACATGAGTTTGAGTCTTTGGGATGATCTCTCCCCAAAGACTTTTAAGGTATCACCCGATGGTAAAGGAATTCGAATGCACTTCTCGTAGCATATAATTTACGCATGTTGTTTGGCTAACCAATCCATGCCGATAATGATGTCGAAGCTCCCCAGTTGCCATCGGCTACTTTGACCGTAAAGGATCTTTCTAAGTTTGAACGCGGCTTAGAAAGAATAGGCTCAAACTCTAAAGACACGAAACTCTTATCCGCACCCGAATCAAAAAGTACAGAAGCATATCTACTATTTACAAGATACATACCTGCTCAAGTAATAAACTATCATTGGCACATGGAAAACAAGCATGGATTTTACAAGATAAAATAACAATTATAGGAAAATAGTGACGTACCATTCACCACGTCATTGTTGGCTTGAGCTTGGTTGGCATTGATATTGAAAGCCCTTCCTCGAGCATGTGGTACATTTCCCGCATTGCGAGGACATTGTGGACGGAAATGTCCAGGTTCGCCATAGTTGTAGCAGACTCGATTGGCAATCAACGCAGCATTATTTGGGGCACGATGGCAAGTTGCCACCAAATGACCATACTTCCCACACAACGAGCAAATTCGGCATGGAGTATTCCCCGTATGATGGTACTTGCAGGTGTTGCACATCGGGTATGGCCCAGTATAAGCCCTTGCCATGGGGGCTTGATTTGCAACGACAGCTTGCTTTTGAGGGGCATTTGGTGCTATCACCGCATAGTTACGGGCCGGTGTGAATTTGCGCTTCTTGCCCTTAAAAGACGACTCGGTCTTCACCTCCTTTGTTTCCTCGGGAGTCACCTTCACTGTAGACTTGGCACCCTTCACCGTCTAGGTACCAGCATTGATATGATTTTCAGTGAGCTGGGCGGTGATATTAATTGCTTCCTCCAAAGTTGTGGGCCTACTTCCCACCACAGCATCTTGAATTTGAGGTGGTACCCCCTTGATAAATTTCTCAATGTTGTGGGGTATAGTATCCACCATATGTGGTAGAAGCATGCTCAATTCATGATGCCGGGTGGAATAACCCAAGTGATTCCTGCTATCTTGCTTGAGGTTCCAAAACTCCTCTTCCAGCTTTTGCAATTCACTCCTTGGCAGAATTTCTGGACCATGATGTCCTTAAACTCTTCCCAAGACAACACCAAGGCAACTTCAGCACCTCGGTTCCTTTTCTCGCTATTCCACCATGTGAGTGCCCGTTGTTGAAGGACACTTGCAGCATAGCAAACCTTGAACTCCTTGGGACACTCGCTGTTGATGAACGTGTTTTCCATACTCTCGAACCACTCAACAAGTCCAGTGGCTCCTTCCTTTCCACTAAAGCTAGTGGGTTTGCATGAGTTGAAGTGCTTGAACGTGCAGGTGCGGTTGTTCCCACCTTGGTTGTTGCTATTCTCCCCATGGCCATTGTTGCCATCACCACCATTGTTTCCATTGGCGTTGTTGCTGTTGTTGGCCATTAGGGTGCTACTAAGTTCAACAACCATCGTCGGAAGTACGGCAGCCATTTTCCGGGCGATCATTGCAGCAAGTTTACGGTCGGATGTAGCACGTTTTTCTTGGTGACGAGACATTCTATAAAATAGAAATAAAGAAAATATTAGTATTCGGAGATAAACCAGTTCAAGGTAAATAGGAATTTTGATATTTACAAATATAACCAGGATGGTTCCAATTGGTACCACATAGCCAAAAGGAACATGGACACGTCGAGGTGACTTAATCTCAACTACCTCGAGGAAGATATGTTTGTTGACCATAATTTAGCACTCATCCCAGAAATCCCCAGGTAAGCATAACAGGTCTCGCAATGAGATTTATACAAAATGCTTGCCTTAGCTCGAGGGCCCTTTGCCAGGAAATCCAGAATACAGGTGTTTATGTGTCACACACTTCCCTAAGGCTATCAGAATTAAAACCTCGATGAGATTTTTCAAGATTTAGACATATCGTCTAAAGAATTTTTCCACTCGATAAGATGCATAGAATTCCACACGTAGTCGAGAATAAGATTTAGAAAAGATTAGACACGGTAAAACGTAGAGGCATAAGAAGAGGATTAGGAAGTTGGGGTAAACAAGGTTCAAGGCATATTCCTAAGGCATTATTTTCTAAATGTAAACAAATAGCACATAAGAAATTAATCATGCATCATGTGATAGGCATATAAGCATACTTACAAGATCATAACAAATGTCATATAAAGGGTCCCTAGTTTAACCATAGTCTAGGCCACCATTTCTAATAACCTAAATCGGTATAGTTATGAGCTCTGATACCAATCTGTCATACCCCAATCTTAACGGCGGAAACATCAAGGTGTGAGGGTTAAGATTGTTCATGCCACACAACACTATTTTCAAAGTATAAATATTATCAATTTCCAAGGTTCATGACATACAATAAGGAAATAACATAAGTTTCACGCAAACAATAATACAAAGTTCAAATAGCATCATGTGACAAATATGTCTTTTTATTTTATTTCACTAGGTCCAAATCCTAGATATGTTCAAGTCTTCAAGAGCAACTTAAGCGGTATCATTTCCTGAAACATGTTAAAAATAAAGTCAACAATATATTAGTGAGTTTCCATAGAGTAATCATACATATTTATATATCAAACGATAGCAATTCACGTCATAGGTTATTGAATAAAGTAAATAAAGATGGATGAACAAATGTAACAATCAAACCTTGATAAATATGACCATTACAAGATTAAACGATTAGCTAAGTGTACATGGTTCTCATAGTGCTCAAGAATACAACACTAGGAGCCGGCAATAACCTCGGCTTTAGCACCAAATAGGCTTGTCAGGCCCATAGATCTATGACGTCGCCAGGCTAGCAATAGTTAATGATTGTATCTTACAAGGGTCATCACATGATAGTTACAAGATTTCAAATAACCATGACAAAATAAGATGAATTGCACAAGTGTTACAAGATTAAAAATGTGGTTACAAGTGTATTTATGATACGTTTAATATGTTTCACCCCAAAAGTGTAAAATAATATAAAAAGGGGTATGAAAACTCACATGGATAATAAGATGAGCAAATAAGAAAGTCTTGTATATAATGCCGGGGATTCGTTAACGTTCAACCTAAATGAACGACGCGTTAAGTTAATCATGATTGATACACGGGAATTCACGGTTTAAGTTTGTGATTAAATCATTAACCCATGATTTTAATTTTTAAGATATATATACATTTTTATTATTTTAATATTTAAATAATTAAATAAGAATTTTAGAGATTGAAACTATTAATAAAAGTTAGACTTTTATTTTTAAGAATTATTATTTACTATTTGTTAAAATAGTAAATTTATAAATTTAAATGATTAAAATAATTTTTTCAAACTCAATAGATGCACATTTTAAATATATATATATATATATATATATATATATATATATATATATATATATTCTCATTCAAATATATAATTGAGTTTGTAAATATATTTAAAAAAATGAGGAATTTATTAAGTTGAAATTATTGAGAATTAAAATAAAAGGCAGGGACTCGGGTTCAAATGAAAACCTTTAAAAAAATTAGATATTTTCATATGATAAATAATAATATTTAGATATTTTCTGAAATTTAAAAATTAATGAAAACCTTTAAAAAAATTAAAGGCAGGGACTCGGGTTCGAACCATTGTCTTCGATCTCGGATTTCTTGAAGCGAGAAAGTCTTGTTGTGGATCTTACGACTCAGTGCGTCGGCTACAACATTCGCCTTTCCAGGATGATCGCGAATGTCGCAGTCGTAGTCGCTAATTAGTTCAACCCAACGTCTTTGCCTTATGTTGAGATCCTTTTGATTGAACACATGTTGGAGACTCTTGTGGTCGGTGTAGACTATGCATTGCGTCCCATAGAGATAATGCCGCCAAATCTTCAAAGCAAATACCACAGCACCAAGTTCGAGATCATGAGTCGTATAGTTTACTTCATGAACTTTCAATTCTCTTGAAGCGTAAGCTATGACCTTGCCTCGTTGCATGAGAACACAACCAAGGCCTTGGCTAGACTCGTCGCAGTACACCCGGACCCCCGCCAAGGGAGCGTTTCCCCCTTGGAACCCCCATTGCTTAGGGGCTTCGCCCCTAAGAAGGTTTTCAATTTCGAAGATCATAATACACTCAAACAAGCGTGCACTCCGCACCTTCTAACTTGTTTGATGGATATTATGATCAATCCAATTACACTAAAATATCTAACATCTTTTAACATAAAGATGTGTATTTATCTCATTATATTAGTTAGCTAGTTGGGTATTGATAGGATTTTTGCGATTTCATATACTAAGTTCTCATGGTTAACTAAAAGCAAAAAGGGTTATCGATGTGCTGCCTTTCATGGACATTGATTAGCTTTATCCTATTATATATATAGCGAAAGTTTACGGTACAAAATTAAAAAATCGTGCGAAGTAATTCCAACCATTGATTTAAGAGATGGACGGTTCAGATTAAAGATGAAATAATCATCCATGGAATGATAGCTCGAGGGGTAAAATTAAAAATAGCTTACAATTATTGACTTTTTTAAAACTACACAAGTTTTTTTAAACGTATATAACTTTTTTATATGACGTTATTTTTTTTAAAAAATTACACCATAAAACTGAGCATTTTATTCTCTTTAATTTGAGTATAGCATTGCTATACTTTTTAAAAAAAATCAACGCTTTCTTTAAAAAAAATCTATGTGTTGTGCGTATAACTTGCGTGATTATTAAATGCGTAATTATGAACATAACTTGCATATAACTTGCGTAATTATAAATATAAATTGCGTGATTATTTTTTATAACGTTAGTTATTTTTCTTTGCGTAATAATAGATATAACTTGCGTAATTATGTACATTTTATGCGTAATTGTAGCGCGGACGAAACTACCCCTCCGCCAAAATACACGTGTCACGCTCTGGTTACTTCGTACGATTCGCATGAAAATCAAACTTTATATAGTAACCGTCCCATATATATATATATATATATATATATATATATATATATATATATATATATATATATATATATATATATATATATATATATATATATATGAGTTGCTTCTTGTCTTAAAACATGGGAGTGGACACCACGAACATTCGTTGTTCAAACGTGAGCCCAACAAAAACGACAATTATTCCAAATATAAGTTCTAATGATCAAGGCTGTTTTCTCTTGATATTATTTTCGCATGCTAATCTGGGTAAGAAAAGAATCTAAACTCATCGTATGCAAACATTAATATATATATATGCTCATACATATATACCAACAAACCAAGCTGACTAATATTTAATCATCAATTTGCACTCTTATATATAATTGGTATTGATATCTACAAAGCGAGTCAACTAATCATATAACTACCGGGGTTGGTGGTTAAGTGGTTGAGGCAAAGCCTTTTGGAGCACTCAAAATTTGAAGGTTTTGGATTGAAGTTACACGGTAAAGTAAATATCCGTCGTTATAAGAAAACTAATCATACGTAAAGAATTATTTTTTTAATTACAGACAAAAGAATTGAAAAGGAAAAGTAAAAGAGTAATTAAAGGAGCTGTCATAAGGTACAACCATAACTACATTGTTAAAGTTTACACCATGTTTACATGAACTCAGTCGATCGCTTATTAACATCTGAAATATTGGTCATAAATTTGACTTAATGCCATTGCAACTCTCATGTATGTATACTCACCCATAGCTAAGTATCCTACACCTTAAATAAACCTAGCTAACTGACATGGATTAATCATAATTAACGTACGTGCATGTTTTAAGTTCATGTATTAACACAAAAAATTAAAAGTTGAAAGTTGCACGAGTTATGTATAGGGCAAACCTGATACACATAGGATGTCAGTCACCTTAAGTTTAATATACGTATTCTTATCTTATATAGTTATATATTCTGCAAATTAAGTTTTATTTCACGGACGACTTAAACCTCCTATCTCTTGGTCACATAATATCAACCTTTACAATTGCTTTAAGGTCTACCTCAAGTTATATATGTGAAACTTCATTACAATTAAGAAAATTATGGGCTGTTAATGGTTTATACAGAATAATTAGCTAATAATAATTGGAAATCTGAGTAAAGTCCAATTATTATATGATTTAATTTAATAGAACTTTTTAGATCTTATACAGAAAATTGTAACATGACACCCTGCAGAGAATCATCCAATTTTTCTTAGTAAACTTTATTACATGAATCAAATAAATTGTAACAATGAAAATATTATTGGTTAACAAACATATTAAAAGCAGAGACAGAAAAAGGAATGAACATATTGTGCAACGAAACTTAAGTCATAATTAAGTTCACTTAGAACCTAAAGCCCGGCGTGAAATGGCACGCCGGTGCTCGGCAGCCACGACTGGCCGGCGATAAAATTCGCAACCGTAAACCGAGAAGCCTCGTTCGGGTTGGTGATCACTCGATACCCACGCCACTTGACTCTCCGGCTGGTCGAAGAGCCCGGTCCAGTGTTCCTATACTCTCCATAATACAAAGTATTAAGAGCAAAGTCCCCATCCCATTCCAACCATCCAGCAGGGTCAACCAAAGTTTCCATGTAATTTTTCAAATAGACCGTACGCGAATACTGCTTCCATGGCCGGCCCAAGAATGTTCTAAACGAGCTCAAGACGGGTCTTAGGTCGGCTGCGGCCATGATTCGAGAATTCTGGATAGAGATCCCGGTGTTCTGGTTTGAGTCGGTTCGGCCTTGGGCCGTGATGGTGATCTTTTGGTTGGCCATGGGCCGTCTTCCGTAGATCATGCAGTTTTGTAAAACCACAGCAGCGTTGCCAAATATGAAATCAACTGTGCCGTAAATGTAGCATTCTTTGTAGAATTGTCGTTGGGAGTGGACATAGAGGGTGTCTTGGTACCCTTCAAAACCGCAATGGTAAAAGACTGATAAGTCGGAGCTGGACCGCAGAGCCACGGCTTGGTGGTTCTGAGGGCCGGCGGTGTTGCGGAATGTTATGCCACGGGCAATGAATCCAGACCCGGATACAACTGTTGTTACATGTAAAGAAAACGTGTTAGGAGTTTAGAAATATTCCATTTGTTCTTGCAAATAATATTTATTAGATATATGTAGCAAACTGCAAACATGGTTCTTTGAAGCTTAAAAGAAGTGTTAGGTTATTTTATTTTTTATTTTAAATAAAATGTCAGAACAGAGATTGGTTCAACTAAGATTTTATTATTAAATAGATAATATTTTATTACTTGATTATATTTCGATAATATAAAATATGACTCACTAATTAATAATACTTATAAGAATTTGACTGAATTTAATTCTAATCATAATAGATTTAGTTTAACTTCGTTTACGAAAGACATGTTTTCCTATTCACTCCTATTCAAACTCGAGCTTAAATCGATAATGATTATATAAGTAAAACTGTCTTACTGTCTTAGTAATGAAAATGAAAGCTATCAATGTTACTATACGTATAAATTATTATTTTAATCATTATCTACTAATAACTGTTTAAATCATTAAAATTTAATTTAATTATTTTATTTTATGAAATTTGAAGATTTTTATGTCCTATTTTAGCCTTTTTGATACGTGTGTTGGGTTTAAATGAAAACCAAAAGAAATTATAAAAACCAATAAATAAAATCTTAGATTTTTTATGTAATAACTCATATCTTTTTAATTTTTTGTACACATAATCGTACAATAATACAAGCTTTTATTTTTTATTTAAAAAAATAAGTCACTAATATTAATAAATCAAAGATGAAGATTTGATTTTTTAGTTTTCATATTCTCTTTTTATTTTCATTTAAATCCAACCTCACTGATACGCAAGCTGAGAAATTGTCTTAGTTATAAAGAACTTTCTTCAATATTGTTGACAATCTCAACCCAAACGAAGATGACGTTGTGTTAGTACCATTCTTTAAAACTCTTCATTAATTTGATTTGTTTAGACTTTAGAGATCGTTTATAGAGAAATTAACAAATTAATTAATAAGATGCAGTTAGTTACTTACTGACGGTGCCGGAGTTAAACGTGGTGGATCCACCTCCAACACTCCTGCTGCCGGTGATGATGGTGTACTTCATCCCATCTCCCACAAGCATAATATTCTTCATGTCTTCCCTATCTCAACATTCTCCCTATAAACACCCCTCTTTATGTATATAACAAACCTCCCACTCCCACTCCTCTTCTCAGCCGCCTCAACCGCCTCCTTGACCGTCCGATAATCCCCCGAACCGTCCTGAGCCACCACCATGTTCGCCCTCGGGGCCCCCGTCTGCAACAGCTTCCGGTCACCGGGCTTCACCCATGTCGGAAACCCGTGTTTGTAACTCTCTACGGGTGTGGTTGATCCGTTGTTGATGGCCAAAGTGTTGCTTATAAGCTTTGTCACATTGTTGGACATGAGTGGGAGCATGTAGTCGGAAGCGTTGAGCTCCACGAACCCTGCGCGACACGTCTCGAGGTTGGTTAATGCGGTGCTGAGCCATGTTTGCGCGTCGAAGTCCGTGCACTTGGTGGTTGGGTCTAGGGTCTGGTTTAGTTGCGAGATTGTGTTTTCGTAGAGCTTTAGACAGTCGGCCCATGCGGCTTTTTCTCGCTTGTTACGGCACTTCTGTCCGAGCCACTTGGTGTGGCTCTCGGCGGTAAGTGCCCGTTCCATGGCTAGCTCCAAAGCCATCTTTCGAAAGCCGGATTTGCGCAAAATGAGACCGGATTTGTGTGGTTTGGTTCTCATGAAATGCTTGCATGGCTCGGGGTTTGGTGTGTGCTCGCACCACCAGCTTATGTCGTTCGGTATGGCCGAGGAGACGAATGCTAAAGTGAACACTGTGAGGAGCGTGAGCAATAATGGAATTTTCATGGCCATAGCTTATTAGTTTGTGTGTTGGTGGTGTGTTATTTTGTGAGATATAGGGGTGGATAATGACGTTATTTATAGTGTTTCAATGTCTTATTAATGTGTTTATTATAATTGTGACAAAGTTGACATTTGACAACGTGACAAGTTCAAAAACTAGATGTGGATGTTGGAAGAAGATTCTCCTATGAACCAAACTGTTCTAGGTGGTGTTTATTTGAATATAAGTTTTCAACGAGTATTGTTACAAATAATACTAATTAAAAGGATGTGTTATCTCAATAAAAGTAGAGATAATATATCCTACGCAATAATGCACGAAGGAAGGATTCCGAACAAAGTTAAGAGATTGTAAATTTTAAGAACAAGGTACAACCCAAATAATTAATTTAACAAGCGTAATTATGTCTTTCTAACGGTATTAAAAAAGTGAAACTTTAAACTTATTTACACTTAGATCCTTTTATCTTAATTATATATAATTTTTCCATGTTTGGTATAATATGCTTAAAAGAAGGAATTCAGTTTTTAAATATAAAACTAACCAGAGACGAGCAAAATAATGAAAGTGTCGCACGCGCCGCATCGCGCGGGCACGTTACTAGTGTGTGTGGGTGTGTGTGTGGTGTATATATATATATATATATAATTATATATAATATATATATATATATATATCATGACTAGATTACAAACTAGTATTAAGTCTCTCGAGTTATAGCGGAGGTGTAAAACCATGCCAAGTAATACTAGTGACATACCACCGCCAGTGACTATCAACATTAAAAAAATATTAAAAAGAAATAAAAACAAAAAAGCACAAAAAGTAGACGTAAAAATAATTAACCATGCAAACGAAACGTAAAATATATAAAGAATAAGTTAGTCGTTCTAGGATCATTGTGTTGCAACGGGGCCGTTAAACGTTGATAAATAAGCATAAAATGTTAAACCACACATGCACGCTGCGGCGTGTTAACTCGCAAATTTAGACGAAAACGTAAAACGACAAATTTATAAAATATAAAAAGTATAAATGACCAAAGTTGAAAGTAAAACAATGCTTAGGTTAAATTATAAAAGATGTAAATGTGTTAAGTTAAAATATAAAAGTTTAAGATTAAAAAAAACAAAAGATTGATACAACTCATTAAAACACATGATACAACTCATTATGCATAACAAAGTTTGTAATTAGTGTGTGTGTGTAGTGTGTACTAAACGTATAAAATGAAGAGATATTATTGTTAATCAACTAGTTTTTTCTCATCGCGCTTCATAGCGGAAGTTCGATCGGTTTTCCCACACACACTGTATTACTTTAATCGTTATTTGTTCGGACGTTAGAAACCATAAAAGCGAACTTTGGTGGCGAAACTCAAAAATACTAAACTTTAATAGCCAAACCTGAGAAAATAAAACTTCACTATAAATAGACAAATAGATTAGTGGACAAACTCTATGATCCTAAAATTTAAGTGGCCTAAGTCACGTGCTAGAGGCCGGAGTCCAGTCAATTTTCCCCCATACAACGATACGTTACTTTGGTCATTATGTGTCCGGCTCGTCGGAAATCATAAAATCAAAGTTTGATGAGAAACTCAAAAATACTAAACTTGATAGGTCAAACTCAAAAAAACAAAACTTTATTATAAATAGTTTAGTGGTCAAACTTTAGTATCCTAAATTTAGTGGCTAGAGTCAAAAAACAAATCAGCGGCCAAAATATATAATATTAAACTCTAGTGGCTAAATACGGTAAAACAAAAAAGTTTCACTATAAATAGTTTGGTGGTCGAACTTTAAAATCTTAACTTTAAGTGACCAAAATCAAATAAGCAAAAGTTAAAATTAAAAATAAAAATATTTCAAACTAATGTGATTCAAATCTAAAAATTCAAACTAAAACTATTCATTTCTCATGTTGAATAATAATAGAGTAATTTGTAATAAGGATTTATGAATTAAAAAAGACTAAGTAAGTAAAACATTTATCTTGATGAAAAAAACAGAGAAGCGAGAAAATATAATATCTTAATTATTTACCTAATATAATTCCAATATAAATAGTAAATACGGAATCAGAGGCAATCCATATATCAAGTTGATTTCTTTTACTCGCTAAAGAGATGGAGTGATCTCGGGTTTCCTGGGATGCCACATTAGATTTTTTTTAATTTCCTCAGTTATTTTTCGTCTTGCTAAGTGTCATCCCATTTTTCCTCACATTTCCTAGTGTGCTTTGGAAGTTGTATAGTACAACTCCCAACACATAATTAAATCAACCAATGATGCCTGATGAATATTCATCAGAGCGGAGAGTTAAAATTGAAGCCGGGGACCAGGGGGCGGTGTTCCCACACAGGACCGGGACCCCTCACATCTTTCTGGTCACGACACCGTGTGGTCTAAGGACCATAAGTATATATCATATTTAAAATGCACTCTTATAGTATACTAATGTAATTTAAATGTAAATAAAATAATATAGGTTGTGGTTAAAGATCTTGTGTAGATTTGATATATTAGTCTGTTACTCGTAATAACCGTCATGGCCGGTTTTTTTATTAGGCTTTCTTAAATGTTTTATGGTCTTAATAATATCTCTATTATATATGATCCTAGGATTTCTTTGTCTTTAGATGTCATATGGGGTGTATCACGCCCGATTTAAACCTCGTCAAGTGTATGCTTTCACATTTTTTTTCAACTACAACAAAACGTAACATGAAAAACAAGTAAGTCGTGATAACATATGTGTGTACATTTTAATAATATCTCTATTATATATGATCGTTGGATTTTTTTGTTTTTAGATGTCATATGGGGTGTATCACGCCCGATTTTAAATCCCGTCAAGTGTATGTTTTCACATTTTTTTTCAACGACAACAAAACGTAACATGAAAAACAAGTAAGTCGTGATAACATATGTGTGTACATTCTAGTTCCACGAGCCACTATGATTAGATAAATCTAAGACATCAAATCATTGTGTATGTTTCATGTGTATATTGTGATAGTTTGTGTGTATGTTCATGTATGTTTATGGTGTTAAGTGGTGTTAGGATGTTCGTGCATACGTTTATGTGTGGTCTAAGGATAGTAGAAAAACATAAATTTGGTAAGAAAATTTAAACCTTGAAATATTTAGGCCTGGTAACAAAATAAATATTCAGGTACTAAAATTGGTATGAGATTAACTTTAAAAATTTTATATGTTTGAGACCCGTGAGATATTAGTGATATCTATCTGATTTTCCATTTGACAAGTTTCAGCCTCAAATTTAACATTTTACCTTTTTCAATAATTATTTTCATCAAATTGTTTAATTAGTAGTTTTAATTCTTATCAGGTTTGTTTACTTTGTTATTATTTCGGGTGTTCAACTATTTGTTTTTGCTTTAAAATTTATTAAACTATTCGGACGAATAGTATATTTCAGTTATTTGGTGGAAGCAACAATATGTGCAACAGGTGCACACTTGACCAAACAACATTCTCTAACAAATTAAGGAGAATGATCCATGCATTTCTTTAAACAAAACATAAATAACCAACTGTATCGATTATTGTATTTTAATACAGATTTTAAATAAAATAATCTTTAGGATATGATTAAAATTCTAACAACCATTCTTAATATAAAAAATTCTTAACATATATGATTGATTTAGGTGGTTTTGGTGGGTATTGATTAAATATCTTAATACATAATTATTTTATATATCTTCACAAAAAAATCAATAAATTTATGTCCGTATGGTTTTACAGGAATGAAAATTGGATATTGATCACCCAGCAGATTTTGCCCGTAATTTAAGAGTGTAAACGAGTTAAACTATTTCTGATCAAGATTGACATATTAAAAACTTGAATTGAATCAAGCTTAAGCTCCAATTTATATCGGAGCTTACTTACTAAATAAACTCGAGCCCAAGCTTGTTTTACATGTGGACCTTGCACTGTTCGCGGAACTAAACGAGCCAATTATTAATGTAATATTTTAAAATATATTATATATATAGGCGGTGGTCACTATACAAAGTGTTTTTTTCATGCGAAACGTATGAAGTTTGGGAGGGAATTATCATGCAAAAACAATTAATAATCACGCAAGAACTGATAATAATTACACAAGGTGGATTACACTCACATGGTATTATCTTGTAGAGATAGAATTATCGTAATAATTTCACTTTCCATCTCTGCATGATTAATTATAACACTTGCGTTTATTCCACCCGTAAGTTTATTCGTGCGTGAGAAACTTCATATATTCGCACGAAAATATCACTTTATACCGTACCTTTCTCTCCTCTCTCTATATAACGAATATATATATATATATATATATATATATAATATATATATATATATATATATATATATATATATATATATATATATATATATATATAATATCTATATATATATATATAATATTATATATAAAGGTATATGAAAATAGCTAAATTATTAATATCATGTATGTGTAAAGTAATATTAGAAGTATATATATAAGTTAAGATGTTAGATGTGCATAAATAAATTAGTAAAAAATAATCAATCAAACCTTATAAAAAAAAGCCACTCACTAGATGTACTCAGTTTGAGCTCTCTAATTTATTCAAATGATTCAAACTCAAATTTAAATGAGCTCAGGTTGGTTTGGCTCGACTCATGTACGTCCTAACCTATATTATCAATAAATTATAGAAAATGATATGTCTAACGTTAATCACATGATTTAACCCTTTTAGCTATTGCTCCCAACCATTTAATTTATCATATACCGATTGATATGTCTAATTATATCTCTATAAAAAGAAGAAGGAAAGGAACAATGATTTGCAAATCCTATCCGTCCATGTTGATCTACGATGGAAAATTGCTGGTGCTTCGCTACTAGATGTTTATCTAGGGTAAAGGTCTATTTATTTTTGTCTGCAACTCTTTTTAAGAGAGAGAGAGAGAGAGAGAGAGAGATTGAGAGTGGTTTGATATCGGTGTCTTCACTCCGGCGGTGCAATCCGGCTCTTAGTCTCCCTATTTCAACTAGCGATATGGGCTTTGGTACTGTCACCATGGCCTGTTGTCATCGTCGGACTATTAATACCCACTCTCGATCTCCCTGTTGATGGCGGTGGACTAGGCAGGCGGGCATGGTGGTGTCTTTGGTCGTCGTTGTCGGCAAACGCGACGGCTGATGCGCTTTCTTCATTAGAGGCTGATGGTCTGGGTGGGTGCCGGTGGCCGTGGGCTTGACCGAGGGAGGTAGAGACAGTGGCGTCTCCGGCTTTCATTGTCGGTAGATGCGTTTTCTACTGCCTTCTTCTGTGGTTCCTACGTTGCCGGTGGTCATTGTTGACTGCCTTTGTTGGACACCGCTGGGGTCAGTGCCGACTGACTTTGCTAGACGCCGTATTCTTAAGTGCCGACCACTTTTGGTAGCGCATGTGTCACGGCTGATAGATCAAGTGATTATCGAATCAAATGCTCAATTGAGAATAACTGGAATTGATTACTTATTACTGCTTCTGCAATGGCGTAAATTAGCCAAACCACAAATACCCTAAACAGACTCCAAACTGAATGCTAAAATAAAGGCTGACCGACTCAAACTAACGAACAATAATAAACGTGGTCAACATGACCGTTATGGAAATACTAAATATGCCAACAAATCCTCCCCTAAACTGAATAGCATTCAGTTTACTTTCGTGACCCCCATCATAATCCTAAAACGTTTGAATGCTTCCATTGTCATCGGTTTAGTCATAACATCGGCTACTTGGTCGTTTGTGTTGCAATAAACAAGCTTTATTTCTCCATTGTTCGCCATGTCCCTCACGTAGTGATAACGAACCTCGATATGTTTCGTCCTCTTATGCATAATCGGTTTATTGAGAGCTTGATAGTGGATGGTTGTCGCATTGAATCTCCATCTCATCTTCCAGACTTTCTCCCATGTCTTCCATGATCCCCTTTATCCACCTGAAATGACAAACACATATTGTAGCCGCGACATACTAGGCTTCCGTAGATGAAAGAGTTACAATATCCTGCTTCCTTGAACTCCAAGAAACTGCAGCTGAACCGAACAAGAAAACATAGCCTGATGTACTCTTTCGATCTTCCGTGTCTCTTGCATAATCACTATCGGTGTATATCTTCAGCATCGTTTTGAATCCCTTCAATAAAACAAGCCAAAAACATTAGTTCTCTTTATGTACCTCAAAACCCTCTTTGCCACCGACATGTGTTCCTGCCTTGGATTCTCCATGAACCTAGAAAGTAAACCAACCACATAGGCCAAGTCAGGACGGGTCACAAGCAGATACATCAAGCAACCAACTAGCTGCTTGTATAAGTTGGCGTCAACCTCCTCCCCTACTCCTGTTTTGGTTAGGACCGTTCCAATCACAATAGGGTTCTCAACCAGGTGGATTCCGACATACCAAACGATCAAGAACCTCACTGGCATACTTCTTTTGACACATAAAGATGCCCTCTTCCTTCTGTTGGATTTCAACTCCAAGAAAATAATATAGCAAGCCTAAATCTGACATCTCAAATTCAACCTGCATGGCTCTCTTAAACCCTTCGCATGTTGCGTCATCGTTCCTTGTAAACATTAAATCATCAACGTATACGCAGACCATGAGTACCTTGTTCCACACCTTTCTGATGAACAAAGTGTGATCAAAGCAACTTTGTTTGAAACCTTCCCGCTTAAAGTACCCCTCAATTCGATGAAACCATGTCTTGATGCTTGTTTAAGCCCGTATAGGGCTTTCTTGAGCCGATAAACCTTCTTTTCAGCTCCTGCCTTCACAAAACCTTGCGGTTGCTCTACGTACACGGTTTCCTTTAGCTCTCCATAAAGGAAAGCGCTTTTCACGTCTAATTGGAAAAGCTCTAATTTCTATGAGCTGTAATGGCAATCAACATTCGACACCGTGTCCCATTTAGCAACGGGAGCAAAAACCTCTTCATAATCTATCCCCTTTTTCTGAGAAAAACCTCGTGTGACCAGACGTGCTTATGTTTATTTACCTCTCCATTTACATTTAGTTTCGTTTTGTAAACCCACTTTACTCCATTGGTGTAACATCCTTTGGCAAATCAACCATTCCCAAGTATTATTTCTGACTATCGCTTTAATCTCTTCCTCCATGGTCGTTCTCCACTTTTGCTCTTGGCTTGCTTCTTGAAAAGTCACCGGGTCACCTGTTTCACTATACATAGCAAAACCCACTTCATCTTCATCATCTGATAGGCCTTTTTTGGTGATAATCACGCATCCATGTAGGTGTTTTTCGTGCTCTAGGGGATGAATCAAAAACAGATTGATTCATGCCCGTTTGCAGACCTGTTTGTAGACCTTCAGAAATTCCTTCGGTTCCAAATTGTTGCTGTTGCTGATCATTATTCAGTTTTGTTGGGTTTGTTGTCAGAGGCTCCTCCCCGGTTGCTACTGCTGATTCTGGTCCTTCCTGATCAGCAACATTGGAACTTTGATTTTCTTGATTTGTATTACCTTCAACACTACCTTCATCCACAGGAATCTGCATCATTTCTTCCAGTTCATCAAAAATTAATTCTTGACTGTTTTCAGCATTCTTTTCCCAATTCCATCCCTTTGTTTCATCGAAAACCACGTCTCTGCTTATAACTATTTTCTCTTTAATGGGATCGTATAACCTATAAGCTTTGGACCCTGCACTCACACCAAACAATATGCATTTGTGACTTCGATCATCCAATTTTGTACGTACCTGACTCGGAACGTGCACATGTGCTATACACCAAAAACCCTAAAGTAATCCACACTTGGCCTTGAACCCGTCCACATCTCTTCTGGAACTTTGTCATCAAGAGCATGGGTCACGCACCGGTTAAGTACATGACATGCCCAACTTGCTGCCTCGGGCCAGAATCGTCTTGGAACCCCCTTTTCAACCAAAGAACATCACACCATGTTCATAATGGTACGATTACGACGTTCCGCAACCCTGTTTTGTTTCGGGGTATAGGCCGCCGTTAACTGTCTTTTAATTCCATTTTGTTCACAATAGTCATTAAACGCTTGTGAAGTAAACTCCCCTCCCCGATCACTTCGTAAAGTCCTAATGCTGGTTCCCGATTCTTTTTCAACAGAAGCTTTAAATGTTTGAAAAACTCAATGCTTTCCCCTTTTGTTTTCAAAAAATACAACCAAGTTTTTCGGGTATAATCGTCTATGAACACTAAGATGTACCATTTGCCTCCTTGTGAAGTAGGTGTAATTGGCCCGCAAAGATCCGTATGTATTAGTTGGAGCCTGTCGGATGATCGCCAAGTTTCCCTTTTTGGAATAACCTCGCGTCTTTGTTTTCCTATAACACATACTTCACATACCTCGGATTTCCCATTGACCGGTCCTAACCCGCTGACCATTTCTTTATGCTGCATGGTTCTCAAAGCCTTGTAATCAACATGTGCAAACCTCATGTGCCATACCTCTGTGGGAGTATCTTCATTGACTTGTAGGCATGCTGGAAATGACATTATGATGTTAGCATTCACAACAAACATCCTGTTCTTGCTCATTTGTGTCTTAATTATGAGGCCCCTGGTAGAATGAAAAACTTTACAAACACCATGTTCAATGACCACCTTGATGCCATTCTCCTGCAGCTGCCGATGCTAATCAAATTCAAGGTTAAGTCCGGTACATAATATACCTGAGTAATAAGTTGGATGATGTCGTTGACCTCAAGCCTTATATCCCCAATCCCCTTCACAGCTAGCCTCTTGTTGTTCCCTAACTTGACCGAGTGGTCTAAGTTTCTAAAAGTGACAAACCAATTTCGTACCCCCGTCATATGATTCGAACAAGCCGAGTCTAAAAACCAATGACTCGATAATCGATTCTGCTCCAACTCTCCATGTACCATAAGAACTAGCTCTTCGTTGTCATCATATTCAGTGTAGTTTACTCCCTTGTTCCATAGGGGACATTCCCATTGGAAGTGACCCTTTTTCAAGCATTATAACACTCAACCTGAGTTTTATCGAAATCTTCTCGACTCCGCCCTCTGCCACGTCCCCGGCCCCTGCCGGAATAACCTCTGCCACGTCCTTTTCCTCTGTACGAACTGCTTTCGTCAACCTTCATGGCCTGCTCGTCCTCTCCCTTGGTATGACGAAGTTTCTGTTCGTGAACGAGTAGTGAACTTTGCAACTCGTCCACGGACATAGCATCGAGGTCCTTTGATTCTTCGATCGAGCAAACGACAAAATTGAATTCACTGGTAAGAGTGCGTAGTACCTTCTCAACAATCTGTACTTCTGTAACCTTTTCGTCACAGCTCTTCATCTCATTCACAATCGACATCACCTTGCCGAAATATTCCGTCACCGACTCGCCATTCTTCATCTCTAGGGTTTCGTATTATCAAACGCTGCAACTGTGCTCGTTTAACACGAGTATTACCCTGGTATTTGATCTTCATGGCATCCCATATATCTTGGCTGTTTCTTTCTTTGAAATCGTCTTGAGAATGGCTTTGTCGATGGAGAAGTAGAGGTAATTTCGTGCCTTCTGATCTTTCAGACGTAGGTCGTCTAACTCCTTCTTCCTCGCATCGCTCACAGTATCTCCAGCCTGTGGTTCTTGAATCCCGTTGGTAACAACGGGCCAAAATTCTTTGGATCACAGCAAGTTGCCCATAATCAAGCTCCAATACTCGCAATCCCGTCGAATTTGGGAACAACGATTCCCTGCAAAGAACTGCCGTCGGCCATGGCTCCTTCTATTTCAGACCTCTTTCGTACCCTCTCTGGATCGCAACAACCTTGCTCTGATACCACTTGAAGAGATCAAGTGATTATCGAATCAAATGCTCAATTGAGAATAACTGGAATTGATTACTTATTACTGCTTCTGCAATGGCGTTAAATAGCCAAACCACAAATACCCTAAACAGACTCCAAACTGAATTGCTAAAATAAAGGCTGATCGACTCAAACTAACGAACAATAATAAACGTGGTCAACATGACCGTTATTGGAAATACTAATATGCCAACAACGGCGACATCTGGTGTTCACCCAACGGCTGCATGCCTCTTTAGATGCCACCGACAACTGAGCGATGTTGTTTTTCGGTTTCGCTTGCCTATGTTGTGTCTGTTTGTGACCTTTTCATCTTTGTTGTTGGGTTTGTTGATGATGGTGGCGCTTGGTTCATCGAAAACATCCTTCATGGTTAAAAACCTAGATTTTTTTGGAGGGTGTTTGATTGTTTGTTACTCTCTAATGTTGGGTCTGAATGTGTGATCTTGAATAGATGATGAATGATGTTCTCTGATTTTTTGGGTTTAGAACAATACTGTTTCTGTTGTTGTTGGATTTGAGTTCAATTGGATTGTTAGCTCTCTGTTCTTGCATTTGAGGCAAGCCTCTATATGAATTTTTCATATTCCCTTGCTTTACGCTTTATGTTGGATATTTTGGTAATGTTCTTACGGTTATGCCGATGATGGTGGCTCTTAGTTCATTTTAGGCAACACTTGATCTGAGTATCGACTTTATTATTGATCTGTGTAACGTGGTGCTGGTGATAGTTGTTGGTCGATGATGGTGAACATAAGTTTGTCTGAGATCAATTCATATGCACATTGTTGATGTAAATCTAAATCTGAATGTGGTGCGATTGTGATGAGTGTAAGAAGAATTGTTTTATGGGTTGGTTGGCAAAGGCCTCTGATCAGTTACAATTCTCATGACGGTTTATAGGCGATTATGATAAAAAAAAAACAGGTGAGACTTCGTTGTTTTGGCACGAAAAACGACAATTTGCAGCCACAACGAGCCGTAAATTCTGAGCCTTATGATCACTGATGCGTGATAAAAGGCGCAACGCGCCGGTGGTTATCTTCCTAGTTATTGTTTAATAACAAAAAAAAAAATACTTCTTTTTTGTCTTTAATCCTTTTGAAGACCACCTAGGCAAATTGCGTGTTATCTATTCCCCTAGTAGCATATCAATAGGGTCTATGAATTTTCTTGTAATAAGTTCAAAATATTAAAAAAGATATTAATAAGTTAAGAAGTTAAAAAAAAAGATGGATATATCTGTTGCGTTTCATGGGCGTTGACTTTCTCCTATATATAAAAACAATGTGTTGCTTGTTGTCTTAAAACACGGGAGTGGGCACCACGAACACGCGTTGATCGACACAACAAACGTGAGCCCAACAAAAACCCATTATTACAAACATAAGTTTTTATTTTACGGCTTTTTACTCATGATATTATTGTTGCAAGCTAATTTGGGTAACTCAGCAAATGCAATCATTAACATATTTATATTTTTAGACGGAAAATGTTAATTTACTCTTAACTACACCATAACTTATATGATCGGTTTTTAAGGTTTTCTCAAGTTTCATATAAATAGACGATTTTTAATGAACCTTATATATCAACAAACCTTATTAAATTGATCAATTTGCACTCTTATCTATAGGATGTTGATACTCAGGAAGTGAGTCGATTAATCATATCATGACTTGCTTCTTAAATAACCGACTAATAAAAGCCTATTTATCAAATCATTATTATAAATGGATAATACACAAGAGCCCATCGAATTGGCTTAAATAATAACAGCTTAAGTTGACATAGTTTTGCTAACAAGAAAAAGATATACAAAAGAGTATTAGGAGCCGTCTTACGGAATAATCATATAATAACTTTGTACGAGTTCACACTATGCATTCATCTGAACCGATCAGTTAACATCTAAACACTGAAATATCAGTTATAAATTCGACTTAAGTCATCGTCACTCTGATATATACTCGCCCCTAGCTAAAAAGCCAACGGTTTATAAAACACTAACATTGATTAATCTTAATTAATGTGTATATTTAACTTTTACCAACGTTATCTCATATATAATTTATTCTTTCATTATCAATTTCCACTTAACTGTAACCCAAGACAATATTTGAATTCATAAACATGAACCTATATATACCATGTTGTTGTTACTAATTTATATGTCTCTAAGTAACTTCATGCATGGTTACGTATAAAAGTCATTTTACATAACCTTAACAGCACTAGGAATGAATGGTTTGTAGCTTCACGCATGCTGACATGGAAGGAGGAAGTGTTTGAGGTGGAAGAGAAAAAACAAGAAGAGAGAAAATCGTGATCCATAGTCGCGTACCATATGTGGGAGAAGAACCCCGTGTTGTGAGAGGAGATGAGAGCGAGATATACAGAAAGAGTTGATTTTGGTGCAACAAAGTAATACATCATCACCTTAATCGCTTATTCTAGCAACACATAAACAAACATATATCGTGTCATTGGCATTACACGTTAGGTTTATAGACCAACAATTAAAAAAAACTATAATATTATAAACTTGGTAACAGGGTATATAGAAAATGCTAAAATATAAACACCATCAGAAAACTAATGAAAGTTTATTAAACTTCTAAGGTGGTTGAATTTGCCCAACGAGATAGGTTGACTTCAATTATACGCTGTTATTGGAATTGTTAAAATTATAAGTTAGATATGAGAAAATTGCGTATTAAATAAAATAGATAGAAAATTATTTAAAAAAGGAGAATAATGTAAGAATACAACCTATCATGACAAGGTTTGATGAAATATCGTTACTTGGGCGCGTAGTTTCATCAACATATTATTTATTATTTAATGGGTATTAATTATCTCACCTTTTACAGTATATTATCGGTGAGGGGTAAGTGCGTCCATCCAAAACATGTGAAGCGTGAGAATCAACTCAGAGGCGTCACACCTTAGAAAGGGTGGGGCAGTGACAGGCCTAGAAAATTTTTTTATAGGTGGCAAAATTTAGGGCGATTACATAAATTTACGAAGGGTGCTCGGGATTTTCAAATACATATAACATGAAAAAAACTTTACGGTGGCAGCTGTCCCCTAAGCTTCTACGTCCACCCATGTGGTGAGGAAAAACTGCGTAGTGCATATAACAAAAAAGTAAGAAACTGAGAAGTGAAAACACAACTCATGAACTGTTATATGGGGTAAACACCTTGTATGAATTGTTGGGGCTGAAGCTAAATACCTTGTTAAAAAACCCTAACACATTGTTGCACACGACAAGTTTAAAATACTTTAAAAATGATTAGCGATATCATACTTGAATTAGTGAGAAAAAAATGTATGGTTTTATGGTACAAGGTTTTTTTATGTAAAAATCTTGTATAAAAGTTATTTACATTAAAAAAAACACTGGAAATCCCAGCACAAAGTTACAAAATCCTGACGCACTGTTAGATGCATCCTAACTTAACATACTAAATTTTTCTAGATATACTTATACTATACCCAAATTTTAAAAATGCTCAATTATATGGTTAATTTTTATTCGGATCTTTTTTGTCTTCTATCGTCTGCGACGTTTTGCTTGCCCTTTTGTAAGCTTATTCGCTCACAACTTCATTTGATTCAAAGTACCTTTCTGGGTTGGACCACTTTTTAGAAGTCAAATCCTTATCAAATAAACAGACCGGAAAGCTAGAACGAAATCGATCACTTAAAAAATAAATAAATGAATAAGGACGTGTAAACAATTATTTACATTTTATAAATTGAATGAACTTACTGAAAATTAATACTGAGGGTTTTTTTCCAATTCAACTTCCGTCCCTTGAATTCATCCATTATGCCCACACTAGTGGAAATGTCTATGTTATAAACTTGCGGCGGTACGGCTGTTGCGTGAATTTTTAAAATTCAATTTTAGTCAGTATCAGTTTGGTGTGTTATGACATAAATTAAAAAATCAAAATATATGTATTGAAAAAATTGAATGAAAAAAAATAATTACGTATATTACAAAAGTCTTTAAGACAACTATATTATCCAACAAGATTAGTAAAAACATAGGTGGTATTTGTGGTTAGAAATCACTTATTATCTAGATTTAGGAGGGTTCATTTTATTAATGTAGGTTAGAGTTTTATGATCATCGGAGACAGTTTTCGATGGTGATTTGTATAGACTGGAGAAAGTTAATGGAGAAATTATCACCACAAATTACTATCTTGATTGTTATTAAGCTGTTAATAACCGACAAAGAAAAGGAAACGAGGGATTAGTTCTCAATCGTAATGAATGAACGACATTGAAAGTAAATGACGGTTTTGTTTGGCCACATGTATATGCTTTAGCATTTGTATTATAAGATTTAGTTAGACTTTGAATAAAATGAATACTTATTTGCTTGTTTAGTTTATTTGGTTATTAGAAGTGGATGTAACCAACTATTCAGTTTTAATAATTAATTTTCTTTAGTACTTTTTATCCTTGTGTTATGATTCAATTTCATCACGCCTCGGTATTTCCGCTTTAGCCGGGGTGTGATAAGATATATATAAGTTATATAATTAAATATTTAAATAAAATAATACTTAATTTAAATAGTATTTAGTTATAAAAATATAACTAGTAAATATAAATTTAAATGTCAATTTATAGTATCATAAATAAAATAAAATTTAATGAATTGAATTAAATAATATCATATTATAAAATAATGAATTAATAAAACTTATTAAATACATGAAAGATACAAGGGTAAAAATGCGAAGGTATATAAAATTTAATGGATAAATTTACCATATTGCCCCTATAGTGTCTTAAAATCTTAATTAGTTTCCTATTTTACCCTTTTTAAATGTTTTGCACTTTTTTGTACATGTTACTTTAAAACTTATATGATTGGTAAAATTACATCTCTATCCATAGAGAAGTATTATATAATAGTATAGATATAAGTATTTAAATAAAATAATACTTAATTTAAATAGTATTTTGTTATAAAAATATGATTAGTGAATATAAATTTAACTGTCAATTTATATTATTATAAATAAAATAAAATTTAAAATAGTGAATTAAATAATATCATATTAGTAAATAATGTATTAATAATATGTACTAAATAATACAGTAATTAGAAAAAGTTAATTAAATGAGGGCAAAAGTGAAACTATTGCATAAAGCATTTGTACACTATGCTTAAAATGTTGTATAGGTGTCTTACACTTTGAATGAAATTACCATCTTGTCCTTCTAATATATATTATATAGTATTATAGATATAACTACATTTGTTTTTATTTAAGGTCCAATGTCTTCTTACACCTTTTTAAAAATTCTCTCTTTAAATTGGTCCTCTTCACATATTTGTAGAGGTTGCTTAAATTTTATTGAACATAATTTAGATATACCCATAATTCAAAAAAACTACATAATGTAAGTACATAAAACCCTTCTATTTTATTTTTAGGTACAAACTTTCGTAATAAATTACTAGAATAAAAACATGATAATTCAGTTTACTAAAATCATAAGAAAAACGAATTAATTAATCCCTTTATAGTTACAACTTACAACTTACAATTCATTACAATTCGGCACATTCCCAAATCCCATAGCCCATGGGCTTTAAGAAAAGTTGAGTGGGCTTTGCTGCTAGCTCTAAGACCAATGATCAGCAGCCCATATCATACAAAAAGAACAACAGTTAAACATACATAGAGCCCATATCAATTACTACTTCAGCCCAACCCAAAAGATAATCATTCTTTTGTTTTGTTACTTCTTCTTCAACCTCCTGCAATCTTCAACTGTAATAACTTGTATGTATCTAATTTAGTTGAATATACGCTTAAAACATCCTCTTGCATCTTTAAATGGCTATTAGTACACAGTGTCAACTCCTCAACACTTTGTGTTTGAAGAATGATACATACAAAAAATCAAATCGAAAAAACCAAATTCAAATTACCGACGTATCGATCCCCAAATCATCTGCAACTCAACTTCTTATGCACCAAATTCCTTCACCACAGACGAAACGTCTAGCACTTAACAACATAGTAGACGACCTCGAAGCTTCTGTGAAAAAAGGTATAGTGATCGATGATCCCCAAATCTTTTCATCACTTCTTGAAACTTGCTATCGATTAGAAGCCATTGAGATCGGTATTCGAATCCATAGAGTAACACCCAGAAAACTTATACGCAAAAACGCTGGTGTTTCTTCAAAATTGCTTAGGTTATACGCCTCTAATGGCTACATGGAAGAAGCCCACCAGGTGTTCGATCATATGTCTGAGAGAAATTCATCTGCGTTTGTGTGGAATTCACTTATATCTGGCTATTCTGAAGTGGGTCTGTACGAAGACGCATTGGCATTGTATTTTCAAATGGTGGAAGAGGGTGTCAAGCCCGATAGGTTCACTTTTCCTCGTGTTCTTAAAGCTTGTGGTGGCATGGGTTTGATCCACGTCGGCCAGGAAGTTCATCGCGAGATAATTCGTCGTGGGTTTGCAGACGATGGGTTCGTGCTTAACGGGTTGGTTGGTATGTACGCGAAGTGTGGTGACATTGTGAAAGCGCGTAAAATGTTTGATAAAATTGTCTCAAAAGATATAGTTTCTTGGAACTCAATGCTTGCAGGCTATGTTAAACATGATCTGTTATTCGACGCTGCAGCAACTTTTCGACAAATGATGTTAGATTGTTATGAGCCAGACTCGGTCTCCATTTCCATGATGCTCACACCCGGGCTGCCATTAAAACTCATAGCTCAGATTCACGCGTGGGTAGTTCGTAGAGGAACTGAACGGAATTTACCAATCGCCAATTCTCTAATCAGCGCGTACTCAAATATTGGAAAATTGGACAATGCAAGATGGGTGTTCGATGAAATGCCTGAAAGAGATTTGATTTCATGGAACAGCATAATATCAGGATACAACAAACACCCAAATGCTCTTATGTACTTCAAACTTATGTTGAACGATAAGACATCCCCTGACGCGATAACATTCGTGTCTGTATTAACAGCATGCGCTCATTTGAGGTTAGTAAAAGAGGGTGAAAGATTGTTTTCTACAATGAAGAAAATATACAGAATAGTTCCAAGCATGGAACATTACGCGTGTATGGTGAATCTTTATGGTAGGGCTGGATTGATCGTCGAGGCTTATAAGGTGATCACAGACAAGATGCAATTTGCAGCCGGTCCAACGGTTTGGGGAGCATTATTACATGCTTGTTATGTTCATGGGAATGTAGAGACTGGGGAAATTGCTGCAGAAAATCTGTTCGAGTTGGAGCCTGATAACAACCAGAATTTCAAACTTTTGATGCAGATTTATGGTGAAGCGGGTCGTGTGGAGGATGTGGAAAGAGTTAGGATGATGATGGTGAGCAGAGGGTTCGACTTGTAGAGGATATGAATTATTCATCGAGCTGAAAGCACAGAATGCTCAACGCATTACATAATTAAGTTAGCATTTAAACGTGTTACATAATTAAGTTAGCATTTAAACGTCTAACTTTTATTTGTCTATATCCAAACATGTTACTTTAAAAAAAAAACTATTAAATTAAGTGACCTAAATTGAATATTAAAAAAATTGGTTAGTACTCAGTGATATTTGAAAAAAAAAAAAACTAAATAAAAAGTAAATATAAAAATTTACTAAATAAAAACTAAATTTCATTGCTTGAAAAAAAAAAATTGGATGAAACTCATATCTAAGAAAATTATCTCATGATTTCTTCCATGTAGAAAATAAATTGAATACCACTCAAATCTACACACAAGTCACTTTTCATGTGTGTCTATTTTTTAAATAAATTAAAATATAATGTATTATTTCCTGCTTTCCCCCTATTAATAATAAAGTATATGAACAATTTAAAATAATAACAAAACTACAAGCATTGAGATTCGCCTAATATCCAAATGGGTTCCACAAAAGATAAAGAAACTCATCAAGCTGACTAAACATTTATTTTATTTTCAGTCGCCAATGCCCGATGGTACTAAATATCAGCTAATAAACCTGACCAGTTTAGTTTTGCAATAATATTTTAAAAATACATTTAGGTTACAGTTTAATACATTTTAATGTTTTTATTAAATTTGAAGTACTTCCTTGATTATTTTTAGAAATGTAACTCACACACCATTCTAACATACTACTAATTATACATTACAACTGATTTACATGAGTTTGTCATAGACGTGACTCGAACCCTTGATCTCAAAGTGAACTTCTTTATTTACTTTATCATTATCATTGTACCCGACCCCTACCAACTTCTTTAATTATTTTGTTGTTGCGAGGTGGGAGTTGGGTCCAATTACAAAACCACGTGAAGTTTAAGTGATGAAGTTTCATTTAACATTAAAGATTCATGCTTTATTTATAGTAGTTTGATGCAATAATATAGATTAAATAAAGTAAGATAGATAAGATAACATTTAAGTTAATAACAAATTATTTTATTTTGTGTAAAAAGGTTTCACGTGAGGTGGGGATAGGAATGGCCGTTCTTGAGTATTGTGAAAGTCTTTTGCTCAAGATAAGGACCACTTGGACTGAAAAATTGGGAAGTTTTGGTTCTAAGTTTTGCTAGAAGCACAAATATTTTAGTTTGAGTTAGATGGATTTTAAGTTGTGGGATTTATCTTTACTCACTGAGGTACGGTACCTGTTAAGAAACGAATAGGTGAGCCCGATTAAAATAACACTTATCTTTTGAAATATGATCATACATTTACCGTTTAAAAAGATTTGGCTAGTAAGACTTCCAAACATTGGTTAAAGTTTACGTTTAGGAGGAATAAAATATATAATTTAACCGTATTTTGGATTAAAAAAGATGTTAAAATATTCAATTAAAATAACCTCCTGGTAAAAACCAAGTCAGTGAAAAAGTTACGGGGGGTGTTTTACGAAATTTTTGAATTTTATAATTCGGCTATTGTTTGAGAATAAAACCAAAATAATATAATCATTTAACAACCATATGTTTCTTTATTCTACATAATTAACCGATATTAACTTTAATCAACTTACAATTACTATTGTTAACTGAATTAACTATAGTATACTCCAGAAAAACAAATCATATGTAACTAAAAGCGAACGGAACCTAGAAACTAAAATATCGACCTCAGATTAAGTTCCATTGTAACATTAATCATGTACTATTCTTATCATTCAAAAATATAAAATATCGTTCAAATATGATGAGTCACACCACTATTTATAAGCTAATAGAAAATCTCTTCCTCTTCATATTATACATTGTTAAAAAAGAAGGGGCAGATCTATTATGTATTCACCGTATTCACTGGAATACAGTGAATTTTCTTACGCGTATGGAGATAGATGTATAACTCTTTCGAATGACAATAATGTTTTTTTTATGATAACTCCATTAGTTATAAAAAAAACTCAAACGTTGAAAATGGCCACAAGTTAATTAATTAAATTACTAAATAAGTGTACTCCTACTAAATACCGAATGATCCTATAGCTCAAAATTTAATTAAAATAAAAAAAGACTATTTCTAATACCATTAAATATCCAATAATGATAAAAACTAAAATACTCTACTAACTAATACTTTAGAGTCTTAAACTTAAGATCAAAGGTAAAAGTGATTCATGGTTAGATATTTAGACAAAAAAGAAAATAGGTAGCGTTAAAGATTTCTTAACTCAAAATCTCAAAGAAATATTGTGTGTTTTTCACATTTTGATGATTATGATTTTTTATTATTAAATCGTATTTTTATTATATAATCAACTTGACACGTTCCGAACCCGAAAACTTTTATGTCTGTTCTTATAAAATTGAAGCACTTTAAAAGTAATAATGATTCCATATAAAAAAATTCTTAGATCCTTCAAAGATTAAAAGTATCAACAATAAAAAAGGGTAATGAAATTATGCATAGGTTAATGCATATTTATCCACAAAGATATGGATGTAGTGAACATAGGTTGATGAATCTTTATCCTCAAAGAAATTTAAGGAGTTAAAGTGCGTTTGACTACTTTTTCAGACCCAACCTTTGAATCATCGAAATTAAAGCTATACATGCATAAATAGTTCACACTCGAGTGACACAAATTATACGCTTTAACAGTAATGTTTCACTCACAGTTTTAACTTATTTAGGTATAATTTAGATGATTTAACTAAATATTAAACTACTAATGATCCTTAGTCCAATTGATTAAGATGGGATACTTATGATATGTAAATATTAAGAGATAATAGGTTCAAGTCTCACTCTGAACAAAATATTCAAAGTTGAGTCATGAGGTTTTCTCAGCAATGGGTTTCCTCCTGAAGGGGTTGGGGTTGCGGTCTTGGTTGGGAAACGAACAGGTGGACCCGATTAAGATAACACATATTCTCCGAAGCAGGGTCGCACATTTGCCGTTAAAAAAAAAACTAAATATTAAACTGTTAACAACTTAAAAGGATGTCGATGCAGGGTTTAGGTTTTTGAATCGGACCAATTCCTTTCATTCTTAATCCTTATGTTTCAGAGATTAACAATTTATACCCTTCTATTATCTTAAACCATAGATATTTTGCCCCTAAAGTTCTTAACTTGTTAAGACTACGTGTAGTGATTTATTTAGTTAAAATGTCACATAGGTAAATATGAATTTATTAAAATTATTTTAAATCAAATGTAGTGAGTTAAAGCCCTTTTTAGTTAAAAGTGAGAGAAATGAATTCATTAATATATTTTAATGTTTGTTAAAGGTTTGACTAAAAATGAATTTAAAGCCCCCTTTAACTAAGACGTAATGATTTTAACGCTCCAATTGTGTCCATATCAACAACTTTGAAGCCTTTTAAGAGCACCACTACATCTACTCTAACTAACATCTCATTGGATCATGTTTTACCAAAAAGAATCCCTTGAGATACTTTAAAAAATTTTAAGGAGGATTCAAAAACTATCAAGAAAATAAATATGGCAAAAAAAATTTATGGAAATAGACAGTTCATGGATACAGTTCCTAGTAAGATAATAATTTTTTTAAATCCCAATGTCAATATATTGGTTCCAGCGAAATTATAAATTAATCATTTGACATTTTATAGCGATCAATTTAGATCTATGTATATTGAATTTGACAAGTTCATTAACGTGTGAATGTATATGAGAATTTTGAAGGTTTTTGTTTATGTTTTATTTAAATAGGTAAAGTGAACGAATATGAAAATTTTAAAGGTCAATGTATTAATTTGAGAGTTACTCGTGAATATAAGTCAACTCTATAAATTAATAATTTATTAATTTATCGATATAATAATATCTCATAAAATTAATAAAATATTCCGGTCATAACATTATTAATTTATAAATGTTTTACAATAACATGATTTTTTATCCTATTCTTTTTAGTGAGAATATGAGCTTTTGCACCAAACCAACAACGGTCTCCCTCCTTGGCGTCGACAAAGATGTACGATTTTTTCTTCGGTTATTTTTTCCTTTTTTTATTTGAGTTGTGAAATAAATGCAGTCTTATTTTGTGTATTTATTATTTTATCGGCCAAAATCCACTTGAAACCATGGTCAGCGACATATATTTTACGTTCACACTTGTAGGACAATCTGTAAAACTAAGATTTACAATATGTGATTTGAATTTGTATCGTCCAATTTAGTATATATGGTTTGAATTTGTAATTTCAAAATTTAGTCATACCTTGTAATTTAGAATCTTCCTCTAAAGAGACACCTATTGTAATCATTGAATGTTCAGTTTATATCGATAACTTTTAAGAATTATTATCTGTCTCATATCTTTGCTTGTGCTGCGTATTTCGTTCTATGCCAAAATCAACACAATGATTGAAGAAAATGGGTGTAAGTGGCTGGAGGTTAGATCTTTCAATAGGACCCCTCGAGTCCACTCAAGAACTACTTGACTAACTAGCGACAGGGAGATTTGAAAGACTGATGGAGGCACACTCTTGGTCGTAACTACCGCTTGAACGAGAAATGTCTTCAAGCCTCACCCGATTTCCTTTATGATGGTCAGTTCATTCTAAAAGAAGCTAGGATCTTCTAAGAATTAGAGGGTACCAACAGCCTTATCCAAGACCGGATAAGCCGCAAAAAAAAGATAGAAGGTATGTGAAAGTAGAAGCCAGAGACATAATATCTTATCAAAAACATCCCTTCGGCAAAAATAGCTCCAGCAAACCATTAGCACAAAAAAAGCTTAGCATAGATAGCATAATAAAACTTTATTCTTACTATGGACCTACAACGTTACATTGTAACAATAATTATTTACAAGTCTTATTATTCGAAATTATAAAATCGTATCCCAGTAAGTAATGAAAAATTCTATAAAAAATTTGATATCTCGCTGATATCATCCCAATATCATGAATTAAACTATTATTCATAAGCTAACTACATTGAACAATTAATCAATAGTCATTATAAGTCTTTATCATTTGAAATTAAAAAATATTACTCGAATATGATGAGTTACACACCATTGTTCATAAGCTAAACAAAAACTCTACTTCGTTTCGTTTCACCTTAAATGATGATGTCATCCGTCAATGTGATGTTCGTTTGCTCGCCTTAGCTATGAAGGTAAATAATGTTTTTCGACTTTATAAAATTTTAGTTTGTAAACTATTTTTTCTAGAAAATTGATTTGTAAAATAAAAGAAAAAATGACATGTCGGTATGGAATTTAGAAATAACAAAGGACGAATATATAATAAAGTCTTTCCAACAGTTATCCAAGTTGGGGACACATAACACGAAAAAATTGAATGTGATGAAACGAAAATCCATAAATATGTTGTGGCTTTCTATTTTTAATATTATTTTATGTGAATGTGTTGCAACTTTCTTCTCTTGCGTGTGAAACAAAGTAGATTGTTTGATACCGCCAAGTCAACTTAATGTACCCGCAATTCAACGCTGGACTGGTGCATTGATGGTTGAGAAAAACCAAACCAATTCTTAATATTGTTTAACACGAGAAATTTTTTTATAACGGTCAATGATACTCTGGCCATCCGGGTAAATTTATTGTTGAAAGACCACCCATACAATGAGAATACAGACAACGCTAATGACTCGACCCACCATCATTTAAGAGGTAACCCACCGTCCGAAGTCGCACTGTGGTAACCACTGTAGCACCTGAAGCATGTTACACCAAATGAGATTCGAATAAATGACCTTCACATTAAAAGGGCATGAGGTGCCACCTCCCAAACCAATTAATCTAGACCTCATTAGATCACACGAGATCAAGTTAATATAATGAAAAGGTTTTGGAAGTTAAACTAATAAAACTTCTTTTAAGATTTAGGGTTTGAATCCCGCTTATAACATCTTGTACACTAGGTGGAGTAGAATATTTTGGGTAACATATTATGGTATAATATACAATGTTTTCATAATCTCAGAGACCATACGTATGTCTCACAAATCTAGATATATTTATAATTAAATCATTTTCATTTGAACAGATAGACTAGTCTTGCAGACTAGTAAACCGGATTTTGAACTCTTTTCAAAATTTAAAGTCAAAATCTCATTTATTTATTAGGTTAATTCTTCGGACATTATATTTTATTTATTTAAGTTTTCAAAATAGCATATCTACATGTAAGACTACCAGTTCAATATCTAGTCCTTTTGTGAGACCAATGTTTTTTAAAATCAAAATTTATAAAAAGAAAGTATGTCATTGTAAGGAAAGTAATAATCAATTTTAAAATATTTTCCCACCCTCAAACTTTAAGCAATCCGACCGAACCCAACACTACCACACAATATTCACACGGCTCACCAAGTCAGGTGGACCCATAACAACCTTCTATATATACACACACACCACTAACCTCAAATTACACATTACATTATCAACTCACTTCAACAATATGGAACCCAAAATAGCCATACCACTCATCTTCCTCACCGTGGTCTACTTAGCCGGAGCACCGATCACCGCCGCGGCCAAACCCTCCTCCGCCTTCATCAAGTCGTCGTGCGCCACCGCCACATACCCCGCCTTATGCGAGGAGTCACTTTCCCCTTTTGCCAAAACAATAAAAAACAGCCCGGCCCAATTAGCCCATATCGCGCTAGCCGTGAGCCTAAAAAGGTCACAATCCACCCAAGACTACCTCAACAAGCTAAAAAGGTTCAAAGGGTTAAAGCCCCGTGAACGGGCCGCAATTGGGGACTGCTTAGAGGTGGTCAGTGATAGTTTGGAGCGGGTTAGCAAGTCGATCCACGAGTTAAAAAATTGTGAACGGGCCAAGGGTCAGGAGTTTATTTGGCATATGAGTAATGTTCAGACATGGGTCAGCTCGGCACTCACTGATGAGAATACATGCACGGATGGGTTCGGGGGTAAGGCCATGGAGGGGCGGATCAAAACCTCGGTTCGGGCTCAGATCACTAGTGTTGCACATGTTACTAGCAATGCTCTAGCACTTGTTAACAACTTTGCCAAGAAGCATTAGTTGATGTTAGGTCGGCTTTAGTGCACCACCACACCAGTGAACCTTTTTGTGTTATATATTTGCAGCTTTGTTAACTTTACGTCGAGTCGGGTCAACTCGGGTCCGTTTAAATGTTATGAAAGATGTATAAAAACCACATATAATATTTTATTTTGTTGAGCTTGTAAAAGTAATAAGTTTCGAATTATTCATGACTTCGGTTGTTTTCCTTGTTTTACATCACGATTACACTACTAGATTAGATATGTCATACGATGTTCAGAATTAAACATAATTAATGTTCAATGATTATAATTTTTGTGGTTGCTGTGAAAATTCATAGCCGGTATAAATAGTAAAATGAACGGTTAAGGTCAAACATGATAACTGGTTTAAAAAGCAACGGTTCATGCTAGACCTATCGTTACGTCAGCACATACCGTTTTGGTGGTTGTGTTATGAGCTCCGAAGGGTCAGGTCAGTTTTCACTTTATTGTCTCACTGAACTGTTATGAGTCGTTGATATAATTTTAAACAAATATTCTTGGGTTGCTTTAGATCGTAAAGATTATTTAAAACTAATTTTGGATAGATAATGATTATAATTCTTGTTGTAGAACACTTATGGCTGACCTTGGTTTTCAAACAGTAGTAGAGCTTGAACACTCCGTCAATGTATTAAAGTATCTTATTTTTATAAATATTATAGTTTTTTTTTTATTTTACTAGCAAAAATGAAATATCAATAAAAATAAAAGATTAACAAATCACATCACACACACAATTATAGCTTTCAGTTACATTTTTAAATCAATATATTTTAGGATATTTTAGAAACACGTTATGTTAATTTCTGATCTATGAAATATACCGCATGGAATTCTACGTCTTTAGAACATTAAAATTCATGTGTGAATATTAAATATGATTAAATAAACGTTAGAAATGGCCCTTCTATATAGCATGGCCAGTTTAAAATGAAAATGGGGCACTATATTATAAATGATTTTAAAAGCAAGATATTATGGTATATAAAAAATCCATTTAAAAAATGCAATATTGTAATGAATAACATATGACTTGTGAAAAATTAGGAGAGAATCGGTTGTTGATTTTAGAAAAATGGGAAGCCAACGAATATGCTAAATTAAATGGGCCCGAGACATATTAGTGGGGCATTTCCATTCGATATGCATAATGTCTTCTTAAAAAAATATCCGTACAAAAATACAAGCATTGTCACTTGTTTAAAATAGAGTAATACGAAGATTATTCAACAGTTAGATCTTTCCAAATTTTTTTGTTATATAACAATTTAAGTATGCATCACGTTTATTTATATTAAATTCTAAAAATAGATCAAGTATCAAGTATGATGCTACAGTTTTTTTTTTTAAATCAAAGTAACTATTGGTTAATTTGTCTGTTTATAAAATTAATAATAATCAAGCAAGACTAGAAGAGTAAAAAAGAAAAATTCTGTAAGTATATTTCTAGTCAGACTGCTATATAAAATATGATTAGATACTTATAAGTTTGGTTCCATAATCTACAAACATTAATAGAAAGTTTAAATATTTCAGTGAGTTTTTTTACACATAATCTCTTTATAGTTAATAATTTTTCATTTAGTCTTTTTCCACATTTCTAACTTTAGTAATAAGAATCTTCGAGACACAATAACTGTTTACAATGTGTTTAAAAAACTGGTTAGGTTAACAAGTCCCTCATATTTAAAAGATAACGAAAGTGAGTTTATCATTTTTTATTCTTTATTATATTCCTTCAAAGTTGTACCAGGAGAAACAAGATATATAGTGTTTGGAATGGATTTGAGCCTTCTGGAGTATTTTTATCTCCAATATAAAATAAGTAAATATATTATATTTTTCTCTTCATTTAAACCAGATATCCATTTTGCGATTTTCATATGCTTACCAATGATTTTTTAGTAAGGTTTAGCAGCCATACTGGTGCAATCAGTGAACCAATAGTTTTGTTGGTTTGATAATCAATCGAATTTTCAAAACATTGCTTAAATGCGAGGTCTATTAAATGAAAATTTCAATGGAAAGGAGTGATCTATCATTGTTTGGTAAAAAAACTTTTGTAGCTTCTCTTTCCTACATTTAAACTCTTATGTCACACCTTGAAATAGAAGGAAAATGAGTCCCACAATCATCCATAAATCATACTCTTTAGTTATCTAATTATCTCTACTTTATTTAAGTGCAATTAATAACTCATGGTTTTTGACAAGTATCATAAGACTTGAATGTGAGAAAATGGATAGAGTGGACAATGAACCAAACATGTTCAGTTTGAAACATTAAAGGTTCTAGTATGGTTCGGATTCATTTGGCTTACAATATTTTCTCTAAAAAAATTAATTTTAATAACTCATTACTTTATCGAATAAGATTATAAAATTTATGTTATGTTAATATTATATATATATATATATATATATATATATATATATGTATATATATATATGTATGTATGTATATAGTCATCTATATAGCAAAATCTAGCTAGTATTTATATATTAGATGAACACTAAAAACTCATTAGTCTAACTATGCTTTTGAGCAATAACACTCTAAACGTTCGCCTTTGTTACTAATAGTGATAATGTGTATGAAAATTATAATACCGGGATTACCTATGGTAACAAAGTAAAATTCTAAAAATTAAAAGTGTCATTGGTCAAAATATTATAATAGATTATTTGTTACCCATGGCAATTACAATAACAATGTGTTATATTTGTAGTGATAAGGTTTCAAAGCCCTAATAGGAATGTTCATGCATCTGTCATTTGTGTTAGAGGTGGGAAAAAAAACCGGGTTCGGACCTGACCCGGTGGACCCGACCCGGAACCGGGTACGGGTACGACCCGGTATAGTTGAACCCAGTTTGGACCCGAAAAAAACCCGTAGGGTTGAATCGGGTATTAGTTTCTAGATTTTCTTAGAACCCGACCCGAACCCGACACGACCCGGAACCGGTTGAACCCGGGTTGGACCCGGTTTCGACCGTTTTTTTTATTTTTAAAATAGCAGTTTTTTAACGGCTATATAGCCGTTGGGATCGATTTTTGGTCTTTTTTTGTCAATTTTAGGCTTATAAGTTAGTATAAATAGGTGTGGGTTGATATGATTTAGTACCCAAGTCTCAAACGCAAAAACATACGCAAAAAAAGCAAAAAATACTCTCGTTTACTCTCGTTTTACACGTTCACTATCTCGTTTTACACTTTCACTCTCTTCAATCTTGATATGGCTCACTCACAATCTTCCGTTGGTCAAGGTTCGTCCAACGCTCCAACCGTCGTTCGTGTTCTTGCACACAATCGTAACATGGATGTTTGGTGCAATTGGGATATGGTTGAGTTGAATGACGGGTCTGTAAAAGCTCGTTGCAAGTTTTGTGGAGCTTTGCTTGCTAAAGATTCTAACACGACTTTAAACAAACACATTAGCAAGAAGTTTTGTAAGTCGTTGAAAAGTAATCCGGATTCACAACAAACACAATTGGGTGGAGACGGTGGAATCTTTAATTACGATGTTAATACGGTTCGAGATCGAATGGCGAAGTTCGTGATTCAAGAAGCTTTGCCTTTTAGTCACTTCGACAATCCTCGGTTGACCAACTTAATTCGAGAGACGCTTCAACCTCGTTACACCCACGTAAGTCGTACTACACTTAGACGTTATTGTTTAAAATTATGGAAACAAGCAAAAAATGATTTAATTGTATTATTTGAAAATTTAAATACCGGTGTAAACTTAACTAGTGACGTTTGGTCGGCTCCACACGGTTTACCCGAATCGTACCTTTGCGTCACCGCTCACTGGGTGGATCCCAATTCATGGCAATTGATGAAACGTACGATTGCATTTGATCTTTTTCCGCATCCACACACCGGAGAATTTTTGTTTTACTTTTTAGATAATGTAATTAGTACTTTTAAATTACAAAATAAACTTTTTTCAATTGCATTTGATAACGCCTCTAACAACACAACCGCGGTTGAAAAATTAAAATTAAAATATCTTCCGATTGCAAACAGTGATTTTTTCCATACTCGTTGTGTTGCACATATTATTAATTTAGTAGTGCAAGACGGACTATCCGGGCAATATGTTAATAACTTTATTATATCTTTTTGATTTATGTTACATGACGTTTTTCAAAAAAGTAGAAGAAGATATCAAGATTATAAACAACTTTGTAAGGATACGCACTCTAGATTTTTAAGTCCTAATTGGGATGTACCTACTCGGTGGAATTCGACTTGTCACATGTTTGAATGTGCTTTAAAACAAAAGGGCACTTTGAAAGCTTTTCATAATAGTCTTTCGGATAATGGTGAAGCCGACCCATTTCCGGATGCGGGTTGGGAGAATCTTCAACGTCTATCCGAGTTTCTTGAGGTTTTTAAAAACTCAACAACAAAATTATCGGGAGTTTATTATTCCACTAGTTATTCGGTGCTTCAAGAATTATATTTTATGTCTTTGAATTTTAAAAATTTTCAAAATAAAAATAATATGTTTAATCAAATGATAGAACCAATAAAAGAAAAGTTTAAAAAATATTTTAAGGACTTACCACCCATTTTTACGTGTGCCGCCGCTTTAAATCCGTTTCTAAATGTTGCGGGGGTTGAATGTTTGATAGATGACATAAATGACAATTTGGATATGCATGACGAAAACCCTAATTTTTCCAACTAGGCAAAAGAAAATTTTAATCATAGTTTGAAAACAATTTATAATTTTTATTTAAATAGATATGGGCCTAACGTAAACATAAACATGCCAAGCGGATCAACCTCAAGTGCTAGTACATCGGTTGAAGACCCAGTTTTGACTATGTTGAATGTTGTCCGGGATGTGACGGCTAAACGACAAAGGGGTAACACCCCAACAAGTGACCTCGGTAGATATAGTGGAACGGATTTTATTTCCACTATGACTACCGAAGATTATCGTGCATTCGATATTTTGGCTTGGTGGAAAGGAAAAGAATCTCAATTTTCGATTCTTTCTGCTATGGTCTGTGATTTACTAAGCGTCCAAGCTTCTACGGTAGCTTCGGAATCTGCTTTTTCTCTTAGTGGTAGGGTAATATCATTACGGAGAACAAGACTAACTCCGGAAGCAGTGGAGATGTGCATTTGTTTAAAGGATCACTTAGACGCAACGGATCGTATACAAGACCAAACAAGCCTCGAAGACGAGATTACACTCGAAGCTAAAGTACATGATGAAGAGGTAGAAGACGGAGTATCTTCTGGCATATCCGATGAAGAATTAGCATTTGATCAAGCATCTCGTAGTTGATAAAATTAGACGATATTGTTATTTTTTATTGATTCATTATGTATTTTTAAGTTGTTTTAATATTATATGTCTTTCATGTTCTTTTAAATTTTTTTATCATTCAAATGTTTTATACAAAAAGTATTTAATATTTGTATATTATAAGTGTAACATTTTCTGCCCAAGATTTGTATATATTTATATATTAAGTTGTTTAAATTTTTGTCATTCAAGTGAACCCGGTTAGGAAAAAAAATAAAAATAAAAAAAGAAAAGAAAATATAAGAAGAAGAAAACATACGACCCGGTGTTCGACACACACACAAGAAAAGAAAAAAGGAAAAAACCCGGTTGAACCTGGGTTTCATACCCGACCCGACCCTACCCGGGTATACCGGGTAGGGTTTGTATCCCGCTGAACCCGACCCGGGTTCGTATCCGGGTTCACCAATATCCGGGTACAAAAAACCCGGTTGAGCCCAAACCCGGTTTGTACCCGGTTTTCGGGTACGGCCCAAACCCGAAATGCCCATCTCTAATTTGTGTAGTTCCGATTTCCGTAGCTTAACATCTCAAGTTTCTTAAAGCCCAGGCCCAGTTTTATGGATCTCTGTAAGCCCGTTTCCAAGGGCAAACTACCTTTTTAATTTAAAGATTTGTTTAATCAAGTTAAAATGGTTATGTAATTATCGAAGTAACTTTTAAGTTGTAATTATTAGATTATTGAAGTAACTTATTTATTTATTTATTTAAGCTAGAAACTAATTGATTGATAATTATTTTCTAAGTGTGTGTATAATTTGTGTTGATAGAAAAGGAGACTTGTCAATTTAGTCAAGAAAGACAATATTGAGCTTTCCAAAAGATATAATTTGGATTATCATAATTAATGAACTGAATGATACGCCTTAAGTTATAGAAAACCGTTTCCTGTTTCTTTTTTATAGTTAATTTTGATTGAAACGATACCGAACCAACTCATCGTGTATCTCAAGGGGTGAAAACTAATGGATCCGTCATAGGACATATATTGCAACGATACATGATTCAAATATCAAATTTTGTTTTTTTAATGCTATATGATGTTTTTAGGAGTAATACCTTATTTTGAGTCACTTAAACTACTTATAATCAGGTTTGAACCTGAGTGTTTTTTAAAGAATCAAGTATTTAACTCGATTCATTATTTTCTAACCAAAACATACTATTATGAAAAGACAAAATGTCAGTAGCAGTAATCAAGGTCATTTTTAAGATGCGTGAGAGGTGCAATCGTAGATGACATTAAAATTTTAGGGTCTCAAAATCTAGTATAATTATGAGTGTTTATTTGTGGTTTGTGTATATATGAATTTAAATTTGATAAAAGTACATTTAAAAAAGTTGTACGTTGTTGTTTAAAAAGTAAATTCGGTCATGTGTAAGAAATTCTTTATAATTGTAGTCCTATATATTTATATATAATAATAATATAATAATATGCTTCTTTACTTTTTCTTTCTCCTTTGATGCGGAATAACATTTTCTACACTTACAATCAAAGAATCCCATGAAAGGCAGTGACCGATATTCCCTAATTTATAAAAGTACATATAAATGCTAAGTTAATTAATTTTTTTGATATATGCATGTTATTGATCAATTAACATCACATAATTATATTGTCACATATACATACCTTTAGTTTATTTGTTTATTTGTTTGAACCAACCTAAGTAGTTTAAAATACCTACTATGCATATTCAGTTATATATGGAGTCACTCCTATGCGGACGATTGTTTGAACACAAAACAGACATAAACAAGACAAGAAAATAATATTCGAATCTTACGTGGTAGAAAAACAGTCGCTCGGACAATAAATGATTCATACCTATAGAGAACAAGACACAAAATAAGAAATGTCATATGTCACCTAGAAAGAACGTGACATGTCCATACGACAAAACATGTATATTATCCATGCATTGTTTGGATAATGAGAACATGGTCCGAAACAACTTCTTACATGACACGACACATGCGAAATATATATCTTGCCATAATAATCAAATTAAACCCTTTGCCTATAATTAGTTAAGAGTAAATTACTATTTTGGTCCCCGTGTTTTGGTCATTTTAACCATTTGAGTTTAAAAACGGATCTTCTAACAAATCAAGCCCTATGGTTTGTGTTATATAACTCTTTCAGTCCAATACACTAATAGAGTTAGATTTTTCAGTTATTTTCTAATAAAATAACCAAAATGCCATTGGACTGAAATATTTATTTTTAATAACCTCAGGGACCAAAAATGTAATTTACTCTCTCACACAAACATATATTATATATATATTACATATATGTATATTATATATCTATACTTAATAATAAAACAATAACTTTAGTGTCACGTGCCATTCTCTTAAGTCTTTATTTTTTTTAATTCCCGCCTAAATATGTATCTATTCTTAATGTTAGTCTATATTCATTTAGAGACATTTGGGAAAATTTTGAAATTTTAACCCTAAATTAGAGTGCATTTTTTTTTGAAATAAAATCAAACCCGATGATTCGTCTTTCTTCAAATAATTCATCTACAAAAACTGCAGATCACTTTCAAATCCATAAAATGCTCGGTTTATATTCGAATCATGACAAAAATTACGGGATTTCTTTATCGAACCTTTTAAATTCGAAGGAATTCATGGGTATCTTTCTTTGGAAATAAAATCATACCCAATTTTGTAACACACAAATTGAATAAATAAAATATCAAATAGTTTGTATAAAATTTTAGAAAATATAAAATAATATTTTTATATAAAATATGATTAAATTAAATATGTAAATATTTCAAGTAAAACAACAATAATATCTTTTTAAACTTTCGTTGATGAAATTATTTTTTAACTGTTTCTTAAAAAATAATTTCATTTTGTTTAAAAAATCATCCTTAAAAATCTTTAAAAACTAGTATCTGTTTGGAACACTCGGAATTTGTCTTTATAAATTCTGATGATAGCGTCTTCGACAGACTTCATCAACGTTATCATTTTGGCTTCGGTTTCTTCAAGTTTTCTTCAAGAAAATGTATTTATTTTTTGTTATATTTGAGCTTTCATCATCTGCGATTGTGTTTTTTGATTGATATTATTTTTCTTTCACTTTTTTAATTTGAAGGTGATCAGATTCGACGATCCATCTTTAAAGAGGTATTATATGCTTCTGATTTTTAAACTTCTTTATTTCTTTTTATGTATACTGCCATATTATTATTATGTTTGATTGGAATTCTTTTGATATGTGCAAATTGTTTTGATGCATCTGTAGTTGGGCAAATGATGGTGAATTTGTTTTGAAACTCTATCTTAGCTTTCTAGATAATCTATTCAACACGTTTTGAAACTCTATATCTTGAAACTATTATAAGATGTTTTTTGTTCATCATTTAATATTTGATAATGTGATATTAAGCTTTAAAAGAATTGAATGATTAGTGTCATTTGTTTACTCTGCTTAGGGTTAAAACATTATCTTATATGTTTTGTAACATTTACTTTAAATTATTGTGGTTTTTTGTTGTGTTTGTATCGTTTTACGTTACTATGATGTAACATTTAGTTTAAATTATTATGATTTTTGGTTTTGTTTGTACCATTTTACCTTACCATGAACATCAATGAAGCACCTTCTTTGACTTTCCATTTAGTCATACACAATAGGATGTTTTAGATACTTACTTTATCTGAGTTGTATTGTAATTGTTTAGTTATGTGCAAGTGTCAAGTTATCATTCCTTTAGCTATATATTACTTAAGATGGTTCAATCATATGAGCAAACTATTGTTTTAGATGCTTACTTTATCTAAGTTGTACTGTAATTGTTTAATGATATACAACTTTCATTGTTACTTTGTCTGGTTTTTTATATTCTATCTGCAAGTTGAAAAAATCATAACATATATACCTGCAAGTTTAAACTTATTATGTACCTGTAAAGATTGTTTGATGCATACTACAACCTGCAAACTATTTATATACCAGCAAGCATTGTGTATCAATTTAAATCTTTAACTACTTTGTTGTTTAATTGAATCAATACATTGTTGTTTATAATTATTTTGTATCTAAATACATCTGCTAATAATATTTTTATTATTTTAATTAACCCGTCTGTTGACCATATACCTACAGGTTGACTATATGCTGGTCAATTTTAATTATGCATGACATTAGTTCATATATATATATATATATAACATTAAGTACAACTATCTATACAATTCACATAACCTTTTAATGAGGTATGTATGAAATGTTATGCAGATTAACTAAAGAGTCAAATTTTATACTCTTTTTAACTCATTATTTGTATCTGTATACTATGATGTAACATTGATTTTAAATTATTGTGGTTTTTTGTTGTGTTTGTATCATTTTACCTTACTATGAACATCAATAAAGCATCTTCTTTGACTTTCCACTTACTCATATACAACAGGTTGTTTTAGATGCTTACTTTATCTGAGTAGTATTGTAATTGTTTAGTTATGTGCAATTGTCAATTTATCGTTTCTTTTGTTATATATTACTTTAGATGGTTTAATTATATGCAAACTGTTGTTTTAGATGCTTACTTTATCTGAGTTGTATTGTAATTATTTAATGATAAATAACTTTTATTGCTACGTTTGTCTGTTGTTTGATATTCTACCTGTAAGTTGAAAAAAATCCTAACATATATACTTATAAGTTCAAACTTATTATGTACCTGCGAAGATTGTTTGATGCGTACTACAACTTGCAACCTGTTTATGTACCAGCAACATTGTATATCAATTTAGATCTTTAGTTATTTTGTTGTTTAATTGAATTAATAAATCTAAATCCATCTGCTAATAATATTTTCACAAAAGTCTATATACAAATTATTATCAACAACATTATAACTTACGAACCTTTTTAAACAATAACAATATTTTTTGATTGAACCCGTGTGTTACACGGGTCTTTAGCCTAGTATATATATACAAAATGTTTTTATTTTTATTTTTCAAAGTTTTTAAAATTTTAATTTTAAATCGCTCAGTTTTAAACATCGTATTAAACCATTCATCTTATCTAACGTAAGATTTAAAACAGTTTGGCTTATTATACATCTTATTTAAACTGTTAAGCTTACTTAAACGTCATTTTGATCTATTTGTTTTATTTAAATCGCAAAGTCTATTTAACTGTTATTTTATTTAAACGTTTTTTAATCGTTCAATTCTATTAAGCTTTTTTTTTTAATTTTTTGTATTTATACATATTTTTGATTATTCGGCTCGTTTAAACGTAATTTTATCTCGTTCTTTTATTTGAACGTCTTTTTACTATTCGTTTATTAAAAAGCTTCATTTTTAAACCAACCTTTTAAAATTATTTAACTAGTATGTGTGTATACGTATAAAAGATTTTTATTTTTATTTTTTAAAGTTTTAAAAATATATTTTTAAACCGTTTGGATTTTAAACCGATAATTTAATTACTAAAAAACGTTTTTAAGTGTTTTTAAACCATTTGGTTTTCTAAACATCATTATTTAAAAAATTGGTTTTTAAAATTAATTTTTAAAAGGTTGGTTTTTTAACAATTTTTAAAATCATTCATCTTCAAACTGTTCGGCTTTAAAATCTTTCGGCATTTTAAATGTATTTTTTATAATCGTTCGGCTTTTTAAATTTATTTTTTAATCGTTCTTCTTTCTTAAATGTCTTTTAAAATCTTTCCCTTTTTCAAATGTTTTATTTAAATGTCTTTTTAAACCGTTAAACTAATTAAACTTTTTTCTAAATTTATTTGCCTTATTTAAATGTCTTTTTTAAATCGATTGGTTATTCAAATGCAACGATTGATTTAAAAAGTTTAAATAAACTAAACACAGGTAATTTTAATATCGTTTAAGCCCTAATTGTAATAATCAAAACTCAAGTTAATCTTTAAAATAATACAAATAACATAAATTTAGAAATCACTTTCAAGTCAACTTGAATAAAAGATGACAAAAAATCGAAAAGAGAAAAATATGTTTTAATATAATGAATTTTTTCAAAAGGAAGCTTTTTAATATACGAATAGTAAAAAGACGTTCAAATAAAAGAACGAGATAAAATTACATTTAAACGAGATGAATAATTAAAAATATGTATAAATATAAGAAATTTAAAAAGAAGCTTAATGGAATTGAAATATTAAAAAAGACGTTTAAATAAAATAACAGTTAAAAACACTTTGGGGTTTAAATAAAACAAATAGATCAAAAGGACGTTTAAGTAATCTTAACAGTTTAAATAAAAAGTATAATAAGCCAAACAATTTTTAATTTTCCGTTAGATAAGATGAATGGTTTAAATACGACGTTTAAAACAGAGCGATTTAAACTTAAAATTTAAAAAACTTCTAAAATAAAAAAATAAAACATTTCGTGTGTATATATATATATATATATAATATTAGAGGTCTATATTATTAAAAATAACCATTTCAGTCCAAGAGCATTTAGTTATTTTATTAGAAACTAACTGAAAAATCTAACTCTGTTAGTGTATTGGACTGAAAGGGTTACAGAATACAAACCATAGACCTGATTTGTTAAAAAATTTATTTTGGATTCAAATGATTATAATGACAAAACCACATAAAATAAAATAGTAATTTACTCATTAGTGAATTACTCTCTCCATCTCTCCAAAGGACAATGTAAGCATTTAACACCTCAAGCATCTAATATTGAACTACTCTCCCATTCTCTCTAGACATTCTCTTATTAAGTTTACACTCACGATGTCTAACACTCATAACGAGACTAACTATGTTTTTTCTTCTTAATTCGGTCAGATATAATGAAAGCAAATACTTTTATTATTAAATAATCAATGCATCTTAATTAAATTTATTTAAAGTAGTAATGATAACAAACCGACTTCAATTAGAAAAAAGCTAATTCAGTAACCCGAATCTGATAGATTTATCACAAGCGAATATATTTATATTGATCTAGTGTGTACTAAACACGAGATCCAAGAATATTAATTTCCTATATCCTTAGGAAATTCTACTTATATTTAATTGACATATATAACACAACAAAACATCAATCAGAACATAATGCAAAGATAGTGGCGTAAATCATTAAATTAAATCACATAGTTTACAACACATCAATTAGTCATAGAAACACCCCAAACTACAATCCTTATTAATACAAAACGAAAATAAAAACCTCATTAGTGTACGTTTTTTAATCAAAATCACTTAACATTTTAAACTGATAGATGGTTGATAAGATACAAAGCATTACTGCTAACCCTTGCAAGGTAAACAATACTGTTCCTTATCTTTTTCTTTATGACCGGATTAATCTTCCGCTCAGAGAACCCGTCAAGGCACGAGTTCTCATCAGTAATGGCCGCGCTGGTCCACGTCTGAGCGTTGGATATAGCGAAAGCCTTATCGGATGACTTCTTAATACCCGATATCTCCTTAATGGAGTTCCTGATTTCATCCATGGAGTCTTTAATGTCCTCGATGCAATCTTTAAGCACTGCAGCCTCCCATTTGGTGATCCTTTTGGTTTTCGAGAGTTGTGTGACGGTGGCGAGGGTGACATTGGCGGATTTGAGGGCCGCGGAGAGGGCGAGTGTGGTGAGTCTAAGAGGGCTTGACTTGACAGTCGAGGCGTAGGGGAGGAGGATTTTCGTGCACGCGGCGGGGTATGTGGCGGCGCTGCATGAGGTTTGATGAATGTAGAGTATTTGTTCTGTTGTGCCGCAGCGGTAGTAGTAGTGGTGGTAGTGGTGGTGGTGTTACATGATGAAACAGAGGAGAAGAGGAATGTTATGAGAAATAATATTATGAGAAATAATATTATGAGCAAGTGTTTGGGCTCCATGAGTACTAGTAGTGTTTTATTTAGGTGTGTGATGGGAAGGAACCACGAAGTTGCTTGTGAATTTATAGGACACAAATATCAGAGGGGTTTGGCCATTTGGGGTTCATTTGTTTGTTTATTCTGTAAGGTTAACGGTTGATTCGGGTAGTTTTTTACGATTAATAAAAAAGTTGGGACACAATTGTAACATATTCTAGTCTTTAATAAAGAAACGTTACAATGTGGTAAAAAATGTCTTCTAGAGAATAAATAAAATTAAAGACATTAGTTTAAAACTTGTTTTTGTTAGATTAATTTTTTAACTTAAATAATGGTTAGATACTTAGATTATAAGTAGATGGCGACAACCGCCCATTCACAACGGTAGACATGGTTAAGTGCGTAAAGAAAAACATACGAAATTACGACGAGTTGGCTTTAAATATTGTAATGTCGTAAAGTAAACATGTTGTGACGGTATGTTCGAAAATCATGAAAAAAATACGCGCTAATAAAACACGAAAAAAAATTAAAAATATTGTATAACCAAAATATAAAACTGTCATTAACGGTGATCTACTTAAATTTGATGATTCATAACTATCACCTTTCTTTGAACTATTACGATTACAAAATATTTCTTAAAGTAAATTAAAGAGTAAATTGTTATTTTCGTCCTTGAGTTTTTAACTGTTTTACCATTTTCATCTAAATATTAATTTTTTTCCCACTGGCTTCCTAACTTTTTAAAAATTATCATTTTCATCCGATCTCGTTAGTCAAGTTAGTTTAAAAGTTAAGTTTATTAGAATCTAACCCATGTGAAGGGTAATATCGTCTTTTTACACTATAAATGTTAAATTATAGCCTAAAAACACATGCAGAAGACGGTTCGAGTATTCGACTATGCATTCGATCCCCTGTTCGACTATGGATTTCGGTTTAAGACCATTAGCTAATGAAACTAATGTTAACATGTTGATAAAGTATGCCTTGAATGGAACAGGGGATCGAATGCATAGTCGAACACTTGAACCGTCGCCTGCATGTGTTTTTAGGTTATAATTTAACATTTATAGTGTAAAAAGACGATATTATCCTTCACATGGGTTAGATTCAAATAAAACTTAACTTTTAAACTAACTTGACTAACGAGATCGGATGAAAATAATAATTTTTTAAAAAGTTAGGGAGCCAAAGGGAAAAAAATTAATATTTGGATGGAAATGACAAAACAGTTAAAAACTCAGGGACGAAAATGACAATTTACTCTAAATTAAATTATTTTAACTTTACATTTTAGGATATTTTTCAACATTTTAATTTTTATAAATTTAAAATGGTTGAAATATAATATTAGTAAGAGGCCTATATGGTTGAGTAAAATGGAGAAATCCACACAACCCCTAAGAAGTCACTTTTGTCACTTTTTACATCACCCTTTGTACCATTTCGTATTTTAAATTATAAAGAACGGGTAAGGTTCAAAACATAAAAGTTTTTATAATGGAGTACTTATTTTTATCTTTATAAAATTTAACTAAATGTCATTTTTATCCTTAAATTTTATTTACATATCATCACCACCTTTCTATTTATCTATTTCTATATGTATATTTAATATAATTAAAAAATACATGTTGTTTTATTTTCTATGTTCTATGATGAGGAACTTTACTCCCAAAAACAATCCCCCAACGGTAAAAAAAATAAGTCTTTGTAATTCTTGGCCTAACAACTACCCTTAAGGATGAATATTGAGGATGATCTAAGTTGGTAAATATCAAAACTCACTATTCAAACCATATATCTATAAGATAAGGATGATTATTAAGCATCCAATGCGAATTCTCTAAACTAACCAAAAATCCAAAATATAATGACCAAAATCTAAAATCATAAAATGTACTATAGCAATTAAGTTTTTTTTAATATTGGTAATAACAATTCATATAGTAATATTATATATATATATATATATATATATATATATATATATATATATATATATGTAAAGTATGATGACGGTTACTACATGTGATGGTTTCTTTTTTTTTTTTTTTTGTGTGTGTCTTGTATATAGTTATGTGCTATTTTTCAACACATTCAACCATCAATTCCTAAAGGTTCATTGTTGGTGCTACTAAAATCCGTAAATAATAGTCCTTTGTTTTGTAATGTGACTCGTTAAACCAGACTTATGTGCTCTAATATTTAGCATGAAAAACCCATAAGTACTAAGTAGTGTAGGAGAGAGAATCCTATAATTATATGTGGTTACACACAAACTATAGTTTGTCACCAATAAGTGTTTTTTTTGTGTTCATAAAAGTTAGTTGAAAGTAATTTAAGTTGTTTGGTAACTTCATTGGATTATACACAACAACTAGCTAGATTGAGATTAAGCATCATAATTATAAGTTTGGAAATTTGTGATGTATAAAGAACTATTGCCATATATAAATTGTAGAACAGGATATAAAAGAATCTTACGGACAGATAATTCGCATTAATCTATTTTGTTGACCAGACCACTAATGCTATAGAGAATGAGTGAGAAAATTTGTTAAATTATCTTAATCATTTATATGATTATGTATTATTGGTGTCTAATTTAATCAACTTAATTGGTGTGATCCAACGGTTTCTAAGTGACCTTTTGAAATCATATTTTTTCACGTTCGCGCCGTAATAAGATACGTATTTATTGTTAGCCCTAAAATAATTATCCAAAGTTCACTAATTTTAAAGTAAATATCATGGGAATAATGAAAATTTGGTGAATTAGTTTGTGTGCGACAGTTAATTTTTTACACATTAAAATAGAAGTATGGTTTGCGATGAAACAAGTTTGACCTTTAAGAATAACTAGATATATCTTCACACGACTTAGAACCCGAAGACACCGAATAACTTGGTGGATCAAAAAATAATAAATTATTAAATCACACAAATATTTATAAATGATAATTTGTGCTCGTTTCCTCTACTTGTTTTTTATGATGGAAATTAAATAAATAGGTAATTAAAACAGTTTTTAATTACTAAATTCACTTTTTATATAAACCTAAATACATGTCATAAAGCAAGGCAAATCAAAAAAAAAAAAAAACAAACATGAAAACCAATTTTGTGGCCAAAACACAAAAGTTAGAAATTCCTTGTAGCTAAGAGTTTTAAATTATATAGATTTATGCTAGGTTAAAACTAAAACTATAATTAACTATTATACTAGCCATCTTTTTATAACATTGAAAACAACATTTTCATGACTTGAATGGATAGACTGGTAGGACTAGTTTGACACATCTGCATTTAACCGATTGATTAACTGTCGATTCAATTGATTGAGATTCATTGGTCGGATGGGATTTCAATTTTCAACAATTTTGTTGTCATCATATTCAAAATCTTAAGTACTGATCAATCTATTACTTTACACTCTATTTTATGTGTATATTTAAACATTAATATTTTATTAAGTTTAAATCTAAAACAAAATGCAAAATATTTTCAAATTCTGTTATAAATTAGTAATATATATAGTTTTAACTTTAAATTACTTATATTAAAATATGTCCGGCCGGTTCAAACAACGGACCGGGAAGACCACATGTTATCAAAACATGTGTTTGAATGTATCGAAGAATAATTATTTTGCTATTAGAATAAGAAGATTGAATTTAGCATTAGAAATGATCATGATGTAACCTAATGTGAATAAGCATTGTGTATGTAATATGTAATGAGTTGTGATTGTAGGGTGCATGTGAGAAGCCTATGAAGGCAGAGGGGGAATGATAGGGTGCATGTGCATGGGAACCCTATGAACCCGATTAACGTGGATAGACATGATCCATCCATCTATGTTTCAAAGTCAAACAAATCTTGAGGCTCCATCTCATCCGCACGTGACTCTCGTCAATTGCTGCTTGACAAATGCCGCGCCTCATGGAATCGAATGAATGTATACATGAAAGACCACACCTACAATATTATATTTATAGGAATACGAAACGAAATGATAAGTAATCACGTAAGTAAGGGTATTAGAGGGATGAATTTGAAAATATCCTATAATTGTTGATTTTTTTAATTTTTTTTAATTTTTTTAAACGTATATAATCTTTTTTTATATAATATTATTTTGTTAAAAAAATTACATCATAAAATTGAGCATTTTATTCTTTTTAATTTGAGTGTAGTATTGCTATACTTTTTTTTAAATAATATTTTAAAAAAAACGTGAATGTGTTATGCGTATAACTTGCGTAATTATAATTGCGTAATTACAACTCACTTGCGTAATTTTCATTTATAACTTGAGTAATTTTAACTTGTGTAAATTTAGTTACAACTTGCGTAATAATGAATATAACTTACGTAATTATCCACCTTATATGCGTAATTATAACGCAGACGAAATTACCCCTCACCTAAAATACTCATGTCTCTTCCTGATGTTTTTTGCACTTTGTATAGTAACATCCCCTATATTTATATATCTTCTCTTCAAATACCTCCTCATTCTTTCCTAATTATTCTCACGAGTTAACTTTTGTTTTTGTTAGGTTTGGCAATAATAACGGGGCTTTCTTCGAAAATTTTCAAAAAGTTTTAAGTCATGGATGAGTATAAAAAATGGGCCCTTTATGATATATTATTAATTACCCGTACATAAAATTTCTATAATACCACAGTAATTGTTGCAAAATAATTTACTTTTTTAAACGAATGGTGAGGATCTCCTAGCGTTTTGTTTTTAATTTAGCTGCTAATTGATCTGTGCCCTTTTTTCAATTTAGATATTATATTGAGTAATGGTAGTGGACTAAACTAATTAGGATTGTTATATGTTTTTATATGTACACACATATATAATATAACTCTTTCAAAAAATTTGGGCACCTACGGAGATCAGGCTCTGGGTGGCTGCTCACCCCGCCTTCCTCAAGGCCGCTCCTGAATAATAATCAATATTTTTTTAAAATAATAATAGTTTACATTTAAAAATCTATAAGTTCCATCAATTAGTTTCAGTTTTAGTTTAAAAGTTTCATTGGTTGGTTCAACTTAAGTATATGAGACATTTGAATTGAAATTAAAAAAAAATATAAAAATATTTGACTTAAAATTATGATTATAAATTATTAGATAAAATAATTTAAATAATTATTTTTGTAAAATCTTACGAAACAAAATCAAATTTTACTTTATTCATCTTGAAATTGTTGATATGGGCTTGGCTTATAACGGTTAGACCGGGCCTGTTTGCTATTGGGTCAGGTTGGGCCTAACTATGACGAGTCGAACCACAGTTTCTACTTTACTAGATCCGCGGGTCTCAAAGCAAATAGATGATGGCCCTCAAAATTAAAATGGATCCAATTATACCAGCAATTCGGGGCCCATATATTCTCTTTGTTTATGACTGGACCTAGAGTTGCACAAAACGGGTTTGGGCCGGACCCGGGCCCGGGTACAAACCGGGTTTGGGCCCAACCGGGTTTTTTGTACCCGGGTATTGGTGAACCCGGGTACGAACCCGGGTCGGGTTCAGCGAGATACAAACCCTACCCGGTATACCCGGGTAGGGTCGGGTCGGGTTCGGTTCGGGTATGAAACCCGGTTCAACCGGGTTTTTGCCTTTTTTTTTTTTTTTTTTTTTTCTTTTCTTGTGTGTGTGTCGAACACCGGGTCGTATGTTTTTTTTTCTTATATTTTCTTTCCTTTTTTTTCTTTTTATTTTTCTTTTCCTAACCGGGTTCACTTGAATGACAAAAATTTAAACAACTTAATATATAAATATATACAAATCTTGAGCAGAAAATGTTACACTTATAATATACAAATATTAAATACTTTTTATATAAAACATTTGAATGACAAAGAAATTTAAAAAGAACATGAAAGACATATAATATTAAAACAACTTAAAAATAACAATATCGTCTAATTTTATCTACTACGAGATGCTTGATCAAATGCTAATTCTTCATCGGATATGCCAGAAGATACTCCGTCTTCTACCTCTTCATCATGTACTTTAGCTTCGAGTGTAATCTCGTCTTCGAGGCTTGTTTGGTCTTGTATACGATCCGTTGCGTCTAAGTGATCCTTTAAACAAATGCACATCTCCACTGCTTCCGGAGTTAGTCTTGTTCTTCGTAATGATATTACCCTGCCACTAAGAGAAAAAGCAGATTTCGAAGCTACCGTAGAAGCTTGGACGCTTAGTAAATCACGGGCCATAGCATAAAGAATCAGAAATTGAGATTCTTTTCCTTTCCACCAAGCCAAAATATCGAATGCACGATAATCTTCGGTAGTCATAGTGGAAATAAAATCCGTTCCACTATATCTACCGAGCTCACTTTTTGGGGTGTTACCCTTTTGACGTTTAGCCGTCACATCCCGAACAACATTCAACATAGTCAAAACAGGGTCTTTAAACGAGGTACTAGCACTTGAGGTTGATCCGCTTGGCATGGTTATGTTTACGTTAGGCCCATATCTATTTAAATAAAAATTATAAATTGTTTTCAAACTATGATTAAAATTTTCTTTTGCCTCGTTTGAAAAATCAGGGTTTTCGTCATGCATATCCAAATTGTCATTTATCTCATCTATCAAACATTCAACCCTCGCAACATTTAGAAACGGATTTAAAGCGGCGGCACACGTAAAAACGGGTGGTAAGTCCTTAAAATATTTTTTAAACTTTTCTTTCATTGGTTCTATCATTTGATTAAACATATTATTTTTATTTTGAAAATTTTTAAAATTCAAAGACATAAAATATAGTTCTTGAAGCACCGAATAACTAGTGGAATAATAAACTCCCGATAATTTTGTTGTTGAGTTTTTAAAAACCTCAAGAAACTCGGATAGACGTTGAAGATTCTCCCAACCCGCATCCGGAAATGGGTCGGCTTCACCATTATCCGAAAGACTATTATGAAAAGCTTTCAAAGTGCCCTTTTTTTTAAAGCACATTCAAACATGTGACAAGTCGAATTCCACCGAGTAGGTACATCCCAATTAGGACCTAAAAATCTAGAGTGCGTATCCTTACAAAGTTGTTTATAATCTTGATATCTTCTTCTACTTTTTTTAAAAACGTCATGTAACATAAATCGAAAAGATGTAATAAAGTTATTAACATATTGCCCGGATAGTCCGTCTTGCACTACTAAATTAATAATATGTGCAACACAACGAGTATGGAAAAAATCACCGTTTGCAATCGGAAGATATTTTAATTTTAATTTTTCAACCGCGGTTGTGTTGTTAGAGGCGTTATCAAATGCAATTGAAAAAAGTTTATTTTCTAATTTAAAAGTACTTATTACATTATCTAAAAAGTAAAACAAAAATTCTCCGGTGTGTGGATGTGGAAAAAGATCAAATGCAATCGTACGTTTCATCAATTGCCATGAATTGGGATCCACCCAATGAGCGGTGACGCAAAGGTACGATTCGGGTAAACCGTGTGGAGCCGACCAAACGTCACTAGTTAAGTTTACACCGGTATTTAAATTTTCAAATAATACAATTAAATCATTTTTTGCTTGTTTCCATAATTTTAAACAATAACGTCTAAGTGTAGTACGACTTACGTGAGTGTAACGAGGTTGAAGCGTCTCTCGAATTAAGTTGGTCAACCGAGGATTGTCGAAGTGACTAAAAGGCAAAGCTTCTTGAATCACGAACTTCGCCATTCGATCTCGAACCGTATTAACATCGTAATTAAAGATTCCACCGTCTCCACCCAATTGTGTTTGTTGCGAATCCGGATTACTTTTCAACGACTTACAAAACTTCTTGCTAATGTGTTTGTTTAAAGTCGTGTTAGAATCTTTAGCAAGCAAAGCTCCACAAAACTTGCAACGAGCCTTTACAGACCCGTCACTCAACTCAACCATATCCCAATTGCACCAAACATCCATGTTACGATTGTGTGCAAGAACACGAACGACGGTTGGAGCGTTGGACGAACCTTGACCAACGGAAGATTGTGAGTGAGCCATATCAAGATTGAAGAGAGTGAAAGTGTAAAACGAGAGAGTGAACGTGTAAAACGAGAGTAAACGAGAGTATTTTTTGCGTTTTTTGCGTATATTTTTGCGTTTGAGACTTGGGTACTAAACCATATCAACCCACACCTATTTATACTAACTTATAGGGCAAAAGTGACCAAAAAAACGGTCACAAATCGAAGGTAACGGCTATATAGCCGTTAAAAAACGGCCACTTTTTAAAAAAAAAAAAAAAACGGTCGAAACCGGGTCCAACCCGGGTTCAACCGGTTCCGGGTCGGGTCGGGTTCTAAGAAATTCTAGAAAATCATACCCGGTTCCAACCCTACGGGTTTTTTTCGGGTCCAACCCGGGTATGCATATACCGGGTCGTACCCGTACCCGGTTCCGGGTCGGGTTCACCGGGTCGGGTCCGAACCCGGTTTTTATGCCCAAGTCTAACTGGACCTAACAATGCTAACTCGTTTGCTTTCAATTAGGTTGATTTGGGCCTTAATAATAAAGGTATGGTTTAAGATGGGTTAGTTATTATTTTTAAAAGGGTTAGGATGGGTAATTATAAAAATTGAGGAGAAAGAAATGGATTTAAATGGATAGTGCTAAATACCCTAAACGGGTCACGATGTGTCACTATTAGATTTGGCTTTGAACCTTTCTCCACATATTCATTGTTCCTACCAAATATCCAGATCCCATTCAAAAATCATCATCAATGATTAATCTCTCACGTATTACTATTTCATTTTCATCACAAAGCATTGTTTAATGTTTTTTCCTTAAAATTTAACCCATCATTATCGTCAATATGAATGTAATATTCAACATGAAGTGGTGTAGTTTCTGATCATCGTGTTGACACAATCACCAAGGTAGAAAGCTATAAAAAACATGTAACTTCATCCTCCAATGACATTCGATCGGTTCTGAAAGAAGACTCTACTCGTCAAGGAAACTCAGATTCGTTGTCAAAACCTAAGACCTTGACCAACGTGTTCATCGCCATCACCGACGTAGACGTTCGTGGTTAATTATTATTTTTGCTTAATCCAATCTATATTAGTTTAGAGTGAAGTTATGCATTTTCAAAAGATAAACAGTAACTTCAATGCATAGTTGGTTAAATAGATGATTGAATTTGGATAGTATTTTTGCTTTTAATTTTATTTGTAAAAACATACCATAACTACTGCATATCTTTGGGATATCATAACAGCTTAGTGAAGAAGTGATGTAGCGCAAGGAATGAAATCGAAGCTCAAACACGTTGATTCTGCGAATACCCGTGATGTTCTTCACCCAAACCCAAATTCGACCCCAAAAGTCACGAATTTGAAGAGACAAACTGTTAATTTCAGAAATGATCAAGTGTCCATTCACATTACACCAAGACAACTTAAATAACAAGCCAAAATTCGAATGAACCTAAAACAAACAACCATGGTCCAAACAAAAGCCCAAAACAAAACCGAAAAACTAGAAAAAAACATAAAAGTGGCCCAAAAACCCACTTAGAGGCGTTATTTTGGAAAAATAACGGGATAACCCAGGTTATGCCCATTTTCGTGCAATGCGGTCTTGGGCCTCCAAAAACATTAAGGCCCGGTCTTCAACACTTGGGCCCGCATCAAGAAGACATTGATTTTGATTTGATCGGAACTCGGAAGTGATGCTACGAATCCTTATTTTATACTAATACTATCTGGTATGCAGCTTATTAAAACTCTTATGTACTGTTTTTCAATTTTTAGACTTTTGACCCAGTCTGACCTAAACATATATTAACCTGAACCCAGTCTGACCCGTTTACAAATTGGTCCATCCTGACCCGAACCCAACCTAACACGAACCTGTTCTATCCCGTTACGGTACCCTACCCCCCCCCCCCCCCCCTCGTTTGCCCCGTATAGTTATGACTTGTGATTTGTGAACTTATGTAGTTCTAACATTTCTAAGATTGCTTATTTTGTAAATATGACGGCCATCTAGATAGCCAAATAATATATCACCGGCCTTAATATATAAAGTCATTCAAATATCAACCTCAATATATCATTAACCTACGGTAGAAGAAACTATAAAGGAAAAACTGCGTTAAATATTAACCAAGTTCATATCTGTTTCATTTAAATTCAACTTTAATAAAGTAAACAAGCGTCAAGTTTAATATGTTTCCATTTATTTCATTTGATTTAGAAAACTTCTAATATTTATAAAAGAATTTCACAATATTGAACAATTTTGAAAGTTAAGTAGTTTTTATTGTCAAAAAATGTAATGTAACTTCTCTATTTTTTTTATAAATCTATTTAAATAGTACAAATTTAAAAGTTTTTGTGTCTTCTCGTAACGTTATTATAGCGTATTTCAAATTAGCCTTGTTTTATTTTAATAGTTGTAACACCTACACACTTCACTAATAACTTATATATCATCTTTTTTTTTCGGAGGATAAGTGTTATCTAAAAGAATTTCACAATATTGAACAATTTCCAACCCCCTCAGGAGGAAACTCATTGATATAAAAAAAAACCGTCTCAATTCTGAAAATTTTACTCAATGTAAGACTTGAACCCATAACCTATCAATATTTACATATAATGAGCGTCTCACCTTAACCGTTTGGGTTAAGGGTCATTGTCAACTTATGTATCGTCTCTAAGACAAATATAACCAAGAAAGGAAAGTTAACATATGGACCAAACTTTCACATGCATGGTCCTCTCGACATTCTGTGGCTGGTGCGTATAATAAATTGAAAATAAATGCACGCATCCGTACATTACATCATTTAACAGTTATCTTACGATTATTATTTCTTTGATTATATCTCTTTTTTCTTTGTTAAATCTTATAAAATTCATAATTAAAGCGATAACTATATCATTAAGTATTTAAGTCAATGGGGGCTAGCCGGCATGTATGTTTTGCCTGTTAGAAATAAGATATTGGGTTCAAAATTACATTAAAGTAATGTAAATTACATTAAAGTAATTTAAAAGTAAGAATAAGTTAGATTTGTCGTTCATAAAAAAAACATCATTAATCTCACACCAACGCAACATCTTTCATTCTATAATAGTGATCAAACATACCCACGGCCACACTACTAGCTATCCTAAATATTAATAATATTTTGTGATCCACATTGACCGATAACATGACATTACATACATATACAAAGTGAAATCGTAATTTCAGAACTAGTAATATGTTAATAACTGCAATTTTTGTATGACACACCTGTATATAGTGTTTTGAATAGGACTGAATTTTCTCAACTACTATATATCTTGATAATATGCAATTAAGTGGAAGAAATATTAGTAATGAGAGCTAATGCAATGCTTGTTAACTCTGCAACATTCACTATATAACCTCTAATGGTCTCCTTTATCTTCCCAACATTTTCTTCAAATCCGTCCATACATGTATCTTCATCCGTTAATGCAGCACTGACCCAAGTCTTCACATTCCCCATTTTCTCCTTAACCTCCGGTCCATCCGAATCCTTCATCGCCACCATCGATTTCTTCAACTCATCAACCGAATCACTCATGATCTCCATACAATCCGCCACTGCCTGCCCGTCTCTCATACTCAAGTCCCGCCCTTTCGACAACTCACGCACAACTTTCGAGGTAGATTTTGCGCTTTTCAAGCTCACGGTCAATGCTGCATTGACCAGTTCCTTAGGGTTTGTTTTGGATGGTGGTGGCGTAAGGGAAAGCGTTTTGTAACACAAGTCGGCGTACGTTGTGGCTTGACACGAGGCCTTGATGAAATCGGCGTCGGAACCATCGGGTTCTAAGTGTGAGCTTGAAGTTGCAGAGGTGATGGTGATGATGCTAGAAGGGTTAGCATGGAACCAATGAAATGTTGCATTTTGGGTTGTGGTATGGTTTCTGTTGTGGTGTAAGTAGTATAAAAGAAGATTGATATAAATTGTATAAGGTTAAAAAGGGTGCTTGCTACTGTCCTACACGTGATCACTAGTTGGCAATAATCATTGGTAAAGACAACACGAGATGATAGAATAGCTTATCATGTGATTCCTCTCATTATGTGGTTCATACATCTCTATGTTAATATTATATGATACTTTAATTTTATTCAATAACAAAAAACATTTTGGAAAAACAGGAAATCTCAAAGCTAAAAGTGTAGACAATAGCATCTTGCGTTCACATCTTCAACTTTTGTGTTGAATTCAGCGTGTTCTTATGAGTAGACTTGGGCATAAAAACCGGGTTCGGACCCGACCTGGAACTGGGTACGGGTACGACCCGGTATATGTATACCCGGTTTGGACCCGAAAAAAACCCGTAGGGTTGGAACCGGGTATGATTTTCTAGAATTTCTTAGAACCGGACCCGACCCGACCCGGAACCGGTTGAACCCGGTTTGACCGTTTTTTTTTTTTTTAAAAGTAGCCGTTTTTTAACGGCTATATAGCCGTTGGGATCGATTTTTGGCCGTTTTTTGTCACTTTTAGGCTCATAAGTTAGTATAAATAGGTGTGGGTTGATATGGTTTAGTACCCAAGTCTCAAACGCAAATGACATACGCAAAAAACGTAAAAAATACTCTCGTTTTACACGTTCACTCTCTCGTTTTACACTTTCACTCTCTTCAATCTTGATATGGCTCACTCACAATCTTCCGTTGGTCAACGTTCGTCCAACGCTCCAACCGTCGTTCGTGTTCTTGCACACAATCGTAACATGGATGTTTGGTGCAATTGGGATATGGTTGAGTTGAGTGACGGGTCTGTAAAGGCTCGTTGCAAGTTTTGTGGAGCTTTGCTTGCTAAAGATTCTAACACGACTTTAAACAAACACATTAGCAAGAAGTTTTGTAAGTCGTTGGAAAGTAATCCGGATTCGCAACAAACACAATTGGGTGGAGACGGTGGAATCTTTAATTACGATGTTAATACGGTTCGAGATCGAATGGCGAAGTTCGTGATTCAAGAAGCTTTGCCTTTTAGTCACTTCGACAATCCTCGGTTGACCAACTTAATTCGAGAGACGCTTCAACCTCGTTACACTCACGTAAGTCGTACTACACTTAGACGTTATTGTTTAAAATTATGGAAACAAGCAAAAAATGATTTAATAGTATTATTTGAAAATTTAAATACCGGTGTAAACTTAACTAGTGACGTTTGGTCGGCTCCACACGGTTTACCCGAATCGTACCTTTGCGTCACCGCTCATTGTGTGGATCCCAATTCATGGCAATTGATGAAACGTATGATTGCATTTGATCTTTTTCCACATTCACACACCGGAGAATTTTTGTTTTACTTTTTAGATAATGTAATAAGTACTTTTAAATTAGAAAATAAACTTTTTTCAATTGCATTTGATAACGCCTCTAACAACACAACCGCGGTTGAAAAATTAAAATTAAAATATCTTCCGATTGCAAACGGTGATTTTTTCCATACTCGTTGTGTTGCACATATTATTAATTAGTAGTGCAAGACGGACTATCCGGGCAATATGTTAATAACTTTATTACATCTTTTCGATTTATGTTACATGACGTTTTTAAAAAAAGTAGAAGAAGATATCAAATTATAAACAACTTTGTAAGGATACGCACTCTAGATTTTTAGGTCCTAATTGGGATGTACCTACTCGGTGGAATTCGACTTTTCACATGTTTGAATGTGCTTTAAAACAAAAGGGCACTTTGAAAGCTTTTCATAATAGTCTTTCGGATAATGGTGAAGCCGACCTATTTCCGGATGCGGGTTGGGAGAATCTTCAACGTCTATCCGAGTTTCTTGAGGTTTTTAAAAACTCAACAACAAAATTATCGGGAGTTTATTATTCCACTAGTTATTCGGTGCTTCAAGAATTATATTTTATGTCTTTGAATTTTAAAAATTTTCAAAATAAAAATAATATGTTTAATCAAATGATAGAACCAATGAAAGAAAAGTTTAAAAAATATTTTAAGGACTTACCACCCGTTTTTACGTGTGCCGCCGCTTTAAATCCGTTTTAAATGTTGCGGGGGTTGAATGTTTGATAGATGAGATAAATGACAATTTGGATATGCATGACGAAAACCCTGATTTTTCAAACGAGGCAAAAGAAAATTTTAATCATAGTTTGAAAACAATTTATAATTTTTATTTAAATAGATATGGGCCTAACGTAAACATAACCATGCCAAGCGGATCAACCTCAAGTGCTAGTACCTCGGTTAAAAACCCTGTTTTGACTATGTTGAATGTTGTTCGGGATGTGACGGCTAAACGTCAAAGGGGTAACACCCCAACAAGTGAGCTCGGTAGATATAGTGAAACGGATTTTATTTCCACTATAACTACCGAAGATTATCGTGCATTCGATATTTTGGCTTGGGGGAAAGGAAAAGAATCTCAATTTCCGATTCTTTCTGCTATGGCCCGTGATTTACTAAGCGTCCAAGCTTCTACGGTAGCTTCGGAATCTGCTTTTTCTCTTAGTGGCAATGTAATATCATTACGAAGAACAAGACTAACTCCGGAAGCAGTGGAGATGTGCATTTGTTTAAAGATCACTTAGACGCAACGGATCGTATACAAGACCAAACAAGCCTCGAAGACGAGATTACACTCGAAGCTAAAGTACATGATGAAGAGGTAGAAGACGGAGTATCTTCTGGCATATCCGATGAAGAATTAGCATTTGATCAAGCATCTCGTAGTAGATAAATTAGACGATATTGTTATTTTTAAGTTGTTTTAATATTATATGTATTTCATGTTCTTTTTAAATTTCTTTGTCATTCAAATGTTTTATATAAAAAGTATTTAATATTTGTATATTATAAGTGTAACCTTTTCTGCTCAAGATTTGTATATATTTATATATTAAGTTGTTTAAATTTTTGTCATTCAAGTGAACCCGGTTAGGAAAAGAAAAATAAAAAGAAAAAAAAGGAAAGAAAATATAAGAAAAAAAAACATACGACCCAGTGTTCGACACACACACAAAAAAAAGAAAAAAACCCGGTTGAACCCGGGTTTCATACCCGAACCGAACCTGACCCGACCCTACCCGGGTATACTGGGTAGGGTTTGTATGCCGCTGAACCCGACCCGGGTTCGTACCCGGGTTCACCAATACCCGGGTACAAAAAACCCGGTTGGGCCAAACCCGGTTTGTACCCGGGCCCGGGTACGGCCCAAACCCGGTTTGCCCATCTCTACTTATGAGTGATTAACATTTGGGTGTGGGCCTGCTATGGTGCGACCCATGGACTTAAGCCCAATACTCTTTCCTATAGGACGGTGACGGAATTCTCTATTCTATAAGAACTAAAGCAAGTATTTATGTGAAAAATGTATGTGAAGTCTAACTTTTCTAATTCTCTTCCTAATTCCTAATCCACTAATACATGTTGGAAACGACAATATATATATATACTAGCTTTAGTTACCCGTGTATTACACGAGAATGTGAAGAGTTAATTATTAAATAATATAAATAAAATAAAATCAAGTGTGTTATATATTAAACAAGACATAACAACTTTTGTTATAAGGTCACAAATGAACAAAAATATTCTTGTAAACTACATTTGTAGTAACATTAGTAGGTTTATACTTATTATCTAAAGCTAAGAGCTTAAATCCATCTTTACTCTTAACTTATAACAATATGACATAAAGCCGATCATGCGTAAAAATAAGCTCTTTTAAGTATACCGACACTTGACAGAGTTTGACTTTAACTTTTGTTTATTGTCATAACGAAATATACAGTCAAAGAAAATGTCTTCTTTTAGACTTAAAATAAATACTTTTGACAGGTCAAATTGTGAGTTTGATATTGAATGGGTGTGAGTATATTAGTATGAAGAAATTAAGATTTGAATAATATATACTGAAAAACTATGTTCAATAATTAGATCAATTTTGAATAATTTTGACCCTGTAATCAAATATAGAGATATAGTATTGATCGGGTTGGATCGGGCTATAAATGTTCATAATATCTCTGATTAGTTTTTGATTATTATTCATTTAATACTAACTTTAGTAAACCCGTGTATTATATGGGTTGAAAAAATAAAATATTAAATATAATAAAGTTTTATGAAGTATAAAATGATAATTCAAAATAAGATATGATTAAAATTACATAAGAGTAATAACTATAAGTAATAAAATAACGATATCAATTTTTAAACTTTTGTTTTTAAACTTTTTTTTAAAAAAAAGTTAAATATTTTTTTCAAAACAAACCGTATTAAAAATATTATGTTTTAAAATTTTTTATTATAACTCTTAATTTTAATTATTTTTAGTTTATAAAAAAGTTACTTTTTAAAAATACCAATTTTAAATATTTTATATTTAAAAAAGGTAAGATGTTTTAGAAAAAAGTTTAATTGTATAAAAATTGTTTTCTAAAAATAACATTAATAAAAAGACATCTTTCTTAATTTATTAAAAAATTTAATCTAAAAAGAATTAAAATTATTTAATATTTTTTAATTTAAGTAATTATTTAAGAGGAGAGAGAGACGAGAAAAATAAACTAAAGAGGCCTGAAAATATACCAAGTGCCCACCTAAATTACTCTTTTTTAGTATTATATATAGATATAGATAATACGAAATCTAACGACTAACTTATTCATAATTACTAAATAGACCAATCTAGTTATAAGGACAATACCAACGTTTACACTTGGATCTAGAGAAGTTAGGAGGATTGATCCTGGGGTTTATGATTCGATAAGGAGCTAAGTATGGAATAAGTTAATATAGTAATATACCACGTATGGTGTCATCATAAATATCATCATTTAAGACAAGTCAAACTGAAGTATCAATTCATGATGATCGCTGACACTTGTGATTATGTTGTTCATTTTTTGTCTTTTTCTCGTGGATACTTCTTAATTCAACAATGACACTTCTAGTGATGCTACGTTCATACTTTTGAAGTATCAATTCATGATGATCGTTGACACTTGGTATCGCCAACTTGATCTCCTTTTTTTTCTTTTTTTTTTTCATCAACCTAGTCTTGCCAATTTCGACATTTTATGGTACCGCTGACAGTGGAGCGGTTTACATCACTTCACCTTGCAACCTTCCCGTCCTTACCCACTCCCTCCTCCCTTATCAAAATGTATCTGATCCATAGATATAATATATGGTCATTAGTAAATCAATGATTAACATACGTAATTTAAAAAGTAAATATTAAAAAAGTAATTAATTAACCATCTTAAAAGCAATTAACTTCGATCTGTGACTTATTTAGTCACTTATAGGTTAGAAAAATCAATGATTAACATAAGTAATTTTTAATTTTTCTAAAAAAGTAAATATTAAAAAAGTAATTAAATAACCATTTTCAATCTTTTAATAAAATAGTTCACTTATAATTTTGATCAAGCTAGATAAACACTTTTAGCTTGCCCTTCGCGTATGCCGTTCTAGCTCAGTTGGTAGAGCGCGTGGCTTTTAACCACGTGGTCGTGGGTTCGAGTCCCACGGATGGCGCACAGCTAAATTTATTTCTTTTTCTTGTTTTTACTGCCTCGCATTTGTGAATTCATTATTAAAATGTCTTATTTACAATAACATCATTCACTGTATGTGTGTCAAATTAGTATCCAAATGCCAAAAATCCATAGATATCCGTTTGTAGATCTTCGCTGTGTTCTCCGTTTGTGTTAAGTCATTCCTTAACAATTTATGTGTCACTTGTAACCTTAGACTACTACATATATGAACTTATACTATTTCTATGAAGAATAACTATAAATGTCACTATGTCATGTTCTGTTTGTTGTGAGTAGTTAGGAAAAGTTGATGTTAGACATGTTACATATCATACATCATTTTGTTACATTCTTGGTCGTCATCTTTTTACATTCTTGATGGATTAGAATTTGTTGTATTAGATAATGTCTGATATTATTATGAAAATAATAAAACCTCGTAAGGTAATAACCACTTATAAAAGTACAACAAAGACATTTTCTATGACCTAATTTAATAATAAATCCTAGTTATGATAGAGACAATTACAATAAAGATTATCTACGTAAGACTAAGCGGTATACGCTTAGACCTTGGGCTTGAGAATTGATATTGTATGGGCTAACATTACGAACATAATCCTACCCAGGTGTTATATGGCGTCAAAGCCTCAAGCGTTAACGTGTTCACGAGGGTAAAACCCATTTGGCCGTTCACCAACGGTCACTAGACCGTTAAAATAAAAAAAAAAGATTTTTTTTAAGTTTTTTCAAACTAAACCACCACTATGAATATAACTTAGATTGTAAATTTTTCGCATCAACTTTTTAATTTCATCTTTACACACTTCAAGACCAACATATTCTCAATTATACAACCTTGTTGGCGTCATCATCATCATATTTTGACACCAACACTTTTCTCATCTATACAATTATGCATGATATGATTTTAGCAGAAGAACAAACAATTTCTCAAACAATGAAAAGATATAATGGATGTATTGGTTAGACCGAGAACAACAACAAGAAACCGATGTGACATACGAAACCAAGAAGTGCATCGTAAGTTTCGGTTGAACTTGGTTCATCGTATTTTCGAAGGTTCACAATATTGATTTTTCTTTTTAAGTAATGAAATATGTTTTTAATATTGGTTAATGATATGTTTTGTTTATATTAATGTTTTATTTTTATTAGTGTTTTTTTTTATTATTTATATTAATGAATTTTGTTTTAAGTTAGCATTTATTAACAAAATATAGTTATTATTTCTATTTAATTTTGAAGTTATATAAAAATAAGTGGGTGAGGAGGAGTTAAAGATTATAAATCATTTACCTGAGATGTGGTGGAGTAAAAGAGGAAAAAATGAGTGATTTGATATGTAGTTGAAGTTAAAAAAACCTGTTGGTCTTACAAGCCATAATAAATCTATGTTATCTATTTAATAACTAATATGTTTTACAACATATATCTATAATATTAACTGCTTAATTAACCTAGACGTCGTTTATTATTCGACGTCTAGCTTAAAACAAACAAAGAAAATAAAATCTAAAAATATTGACATTGATTCTTAGTTGTTGCATCTCTCTTCCTTGATGTCCTGTTTTTCTATTCTTCATCTTTATTTTTAATCTTTGTTTTAATTTTGCTCTACTTCTTAAAATTCAAGATTAGTTCTCATTCAAATTTGAATAGGTTTTTAAAATTCAGAATCGATGCATAAGTTATAGGAGAAAAGTAAATAAACATGAAATTTATGTGTAAAACGCGTTCACGGAGTAGGACGAGAGAGATGAGAAGAAAAGAAAGTCGTCACACAAGGGGGACGATAGAGAAAGAAAGCCTGACAAAAGCTCAATATCTAACAGTAAAAAAAGACAAAAAAAGGTAGAAATAAGAAGAAAAGAAGATGGTAAGAAGCATATGACTGTGATAGCATGTAAAAATAATGACAATCTCATGACGTATTATGTGTTATTAATAATAATAAGTATTTATACTAGTACTGTAAGGATAATTATAAATGAAGTCTAATTTAATCATAACTCCTAATTATAATGGAAACTAATCACAATAAATATTACCTACACAACAAACCATAACCAGTTTATTTAATATGATTTACGATATATCTCTAACAATTATTAAGCCTAATTATGATTTGTAACATATAAAGAAAACTCCCAAGACAAGAGCCCTTAGAAACGCTATTTGGCGATATGTCAAAAGGTAATTAGATAAATATCTTGTTACAAGAGTCGTATGTGTGTAATATGTATAAAGCTATAACCGTAAAGAGTGATAGTTTAATGAGATGTTCAAATTATAGAGCCAAATTGATTGAAGTTTGGTTTCTGAATTGAATGATGATGGCTTCAATTTTTTTTTTTTAGCGACAAATCTACTCTACTTCTATATTACACCAGATTACATAATTGTTTGGGTTTAAACCCAAAACCTTTCTTTTAAAAGACAAATCCTCTACCAAATAAGCTAAACTCATATTAAATTGATGGCTTCAATTTAGGGTTGAATAGTGAGGGTGAGGGTTGAGCTTACAATCATTTGAGCATTTATGAGGGATGTTGGTGGTCTCTAAAGATAAAAAGGCAACAGTTATTAACCAGTATCAAACAAGTTTTGATAATAATAAACGTAAGGTTAAAAAATTTTAACATGTAAAATAATCCATGCCATTGATCGATTTTAATAGCGTAACTGGTGTCACGTTATAGTGTTTCTGTTTTTAACAAGACATTTTTATATATTAAATTATTAGCTCACAACAAAATATAAGCTTTAAAAATTTTCACATATAATAACAATAGATGCAAAATTATACAAAAAAAATCTTCTTATGATGAAAATGATTCAAACTCATCCAAGTATTCGAGGGACATTAATCTATGTACTGATTTTAGTAACAAATTCTTGGATCTGGTTTTGTGATTTTCTTGATAAATTAAGGATTAATTTTCTCCAGTTTATTAAAATATATTTAGAAACAACATCATTAAATTAGTTTGACTAAACAATGACACATTCAATTACGTACGATTTATACTTAAATAATATTTATATCATCCCATCAAGTTGTAACTTATTTAATTAAGTTGTGATATCATTAAATTTTGCTACTAGTATTAATTGATTTTAGATCATTTATATATCATACTCGACTGTAACGATTTGCTATTTGTCGGTTAAGTACTACAGAATTGAAAGCTTATGGTATTAAAAAAAATCCAATTTCGTGATAACTAATTAATTTTAAGAAGCAATTTAAATTCGTGTAATCATCTTTGTGTATACATTTTCTTTCTCGGCTAAGACCATCAAGTATACTCTCACGCCCACAATGTAAGAGTATACCCACACGCCTAAGGGTGATGGGGGCGTTATGTTTTGAACCCTTTGAGCCCACAATGTAAGAGTATACCCACACGCCTAAGGGTGATGGGGGCGTTATGTTTTGAACCCTTTGAACCCACACGCTCTACCACTGATGAATGTCGCATTCAAGCACAAAAATGAACCCTTAGAATCCAATTTGTAGGGTCCACCATTTTTTAACCGTTTGAAGCCACCACATTTTAATTATAATAACAATACAAACACACTTTTATTTATAAATTTAATATAAAAGTTACAATAAATATATATATATATATATATAGGTTGGTTCAAATAAAAAAACCATTTGTCTAAAAAACCTAAGAAGCAATATGGGATTGACACATGACAATATTTAAAATTAAATAACAAAGGTAATATTGTTTTTAACAATCAGAAACATATAAACAACACCAAAATTAGTTTCTTTTATTTTCTTTAATCTATTCTTAATCTCAATTGATTTTATTCATCTCTTCTTTAAGTTTTTGATTTCATTCAATCAAAACTTAATCTAATTTCAATATAAAATCAATTTCTTCTTTTGTGTATTCTGATCAAAAGTCAATCTAATTTTAATATAAAATCAATTAAGAACAAAGGCTGCTTAATATTGCTTTTATTTTATTTATTTATTTAAACCTAGATATATCATATTTTCCATACAGATTTTGTTTAATTTTATTCATATTTAAAGTCAGAAACATTATTCTCTATATAATAGAGCATTTTCTTTCTCGAAAATCACTTTGATCTGCACAATTTTTTACTTCGTAATTTATACTATGTCTTCAAACGTGATCACGAATTTTGAAACTAACGGTAATATAATCATTTTTAATATGCGTTATATGTCAAAATACTACATAAACACAACATGTTTTGTGCTGTTTTACCCCAAATGTGATGGGTTACCCTAAATCAACTAAAAACATCTTTTTTATGTTAAATAAGCATATCATATATTGTTTCATATGAAAACATCAGATAATGTGTTGTTTTTTGTAAAAGTAGCACGAAACTTGCTTTTTCTCATAAAAGCAACTCATAACATCCTGTCATATATGAAAAAACCCAAAACGTGTGTTTACATGAAAAGAACCATAACGTGAAAACAACACAGAACGTGTTATTTTACATATTACCAACACATGAAAACATTAAAGAATATGTTGTTTTACATTGAAACCATATAGAGCGTGTTGTTTTATTATAAAATAACACAGTATGTGATATTTTACCTTGTTATTTTATTATAAACAACACATAAATTTACGTTGTTTTATATAATCTTTTACACTAAACAAAATAAAACATGATCTCTTACCGTAAAATAACATATAACCTAAAATAACATATAAAGTGTTTTCTTATCATGGAACAACACAAAATGCACTCTCTTATCGTAAAAACACAATTTTAAAATAATTTTAAGTGACGATTTTAATATTAGACAACACAAAACATTTTATTTTACCTTAAACCAGAATATAACATGTTTTTTTACCCTAAAACAACACATATGTGTTATTTTAACCTTAAACAACACATAACGTGTTGCCTTAATATTAAACAATACAAAAGTGTTGTCTTACGACAAAACGTATATAATGTGTTGTTTTTATCATAAAACAACACATTTTCGTAACAACGAATTTTTTATTAAAAAATATTGCAATACTATACTCAATTAAAAAGAATAAAACGCTTGATTTTATGGTGCGATTAAATTTAAAAAATAATATCGTATAAAAAAGTTATAAACGTTTGAATAAAGTGGGGGAATTTGAAAAAAGGTTAACAAAAGTGGATTTTCCATATTACCTTAGGACCAGTTTTATGTTTAAAAATTGATCTCAACCATTGATTCATGAAATAGAGGGCTAGGATTTTTTTTAGGCTTTTTAGGCAAATAAATTTTTTTATTAATTTTAACCAGCCGCTATATATATAGGATGGATTCGGTACAAACAGTATGCTATCTAAAAACCGTGAGAACTAATCTAGACCATTGATTAATTAAATGGTGGGTTATGATAAGTGACAACTCATTAATCCTTAATTAGTATATTAGTTAATGTGCAAAAAGGCATATTCGTAATTTGTGCTACTTAGATCAATTTAACGTTTCCATAAAAATAGGCAGTTACCAATTCAAGATAAGTTTTATTTTTTACTTAAAAAATACTAACATAAAAAACTACTAATTCCACTCACTTTTTAAAACTAAAATAAGTTTTTTATACTTTATTATTTTTTTTAAAAGTCATACCTAAAAATCAAGTATTTCTTTATCTTTAATATGAGTATAATATTGTTATATTTAAAAAAAATATTTTGATATTTTTTCACGTTACACGGTACTATTTACATATTTGGTGCTACTTACATACATATACCCAGTAAAATTCATTTAGTGCTAGTCTACTTTACATATTTTACACATTATTATGTTACATACTTATACACAGAGCTAACTTATATAGTGCAAGTGCTACTTTACATATTTTACACATTGATACTTTACATAATGCACTTCATATAATAACGTGTTATTTTACATGGTGCTACTTACACGTTGCTACTTATACAATGCTACTTTTCACAGGTCTGATATCACAAGAGTAGAGTGAAATTTTATTCTTAGAAACAATTTTTTTATACTAATGAAGATGAACGACTAATTCACGTGTATTTGTTGCAAACAACAAAAGAGCACCCTTGTTGAGATAACAACATCGTATAAGTATCTTTTTCTATTTTTAGCACCGTGTGAATTTTTTAACTTACAAAAATAACACATCATCACCACATAAAAAATCAAAACAGTATTACTTCAAAACTTACATATAGATAAACATCACTTTACCATAAAGTTAACACACCAAATACAAGCGATCGATTCATATTACTTATAAGACTGAAAACGTTGATAGACTCAAAACCGTGTTGTTAATTTTAATTTATAATAACAAATGTTAAAAAGAAGTTGCATTGATTCAAAACCGTGTTGCTTATTCAAATGTTATAACGGCGAAATATTATATAAAAACAAACCTTGAGTGATCTTGATCGATTGTATACTGTTGAAGATCTTGAACAACATTAGTCATTGATGATTCTTTGTTTTTTAACTCATAGTTTAAATGACATAAGAAGAAGATGATGAAAGTGAATTGGGGAATTTTGAACTGATGAAAAAATACCAGATTATGTTGTTGATTTTGGTAAAAATAGATTAAGAAGGATTCAAGTAATATTTGCTTAAATCAAGGGGTTGTTAAAAATAAACAAATATGTAATTCCTATTATGCCTTTAATCCTAGTCATCAACTAATTCATATAGCACAAATGTAGTGGTTCTCATAGTTTTTACACAAACTAGTGTTTGTATTAGATTCCACTCCTATATATATATATATATATATATATATATATATATATATATATATATATATAGATAGAGAGAGAGAGAGAGAGAGAGAGAGAGAGGATGGATCCTAAAAAATACAATGTTACGAGAAAACTAGCGAAAACCAATGAATCAGTCACATAATTTAATAAATTTTTATCACTGCCCTCTATGTATACGTGTGAGTATATATAAATAAAGGTATGGATCAAATGTAAACCGTAGCATGGTTTTACATATAAGTCACACATAGGTTACGTATACGTAACAATTTTCATTCCACATAGTGTTACGTATACGTAAGACTCTTCATTCTCGTATGTATGCTCAACTAATCAAAATAACAAAAAAAAGTTCTGAATTATGTTATTGGTTTCCGTGATTTTCTTTGGTTTTCACATAAGTGTTGGTTTTCTCAGGAACCCTCCCTTATATATATATATATATATATATATATATATATATATATATACACATATATATAAACTACTATTCGACATCTAGATGACTCAAATGCTCAAGACGGCCAATATGCTCAGTTAGATTAGCCTGAGGACTACAATAAATATCCTCGTCACACAGCTCTACAAGGATATTCTCATCAACAACTACTTCAATTTGAGGATCCTAAACGTATACAGGTGATATGGCACATATTGTGCAAAATACAACACGCATAAGCTCTATTCGTTGTCTTTTCTTTTGGTCATATATTCGTAGTCTTTTCTTTGTGAATTGTAGCAAAACTATATTGGAGTGGGGTGTTTTTTGTTGTAAAATGAGGAATAAATAGCAGGGTTTAAAAAACCCAGCCCCCAAGTGGTTGAGATGAAATACTTGAAGACTTTATTAAAAAAAAGGTATTGGGTTCAAGTTCCACCCGTGACAATAAAAGAGGGGTTCCAAGTTGGGTCCGGGGGATTTCTCACCTAACGTCGGTTTCCACCTAAGCAGTGGCGGATCTAGAAACTTATTTCAGGGGTAACGTAATTTAAAAAAAAATTACCGTACATTAATATAAATAAAAAAAACATGATAATAAAGATAGTTAAAGAAATACCTAATTGATCTCAGAACTCTCCTTTTCGGTTTTGCATAGCTTGAAAACGAAGCATTACATCCTCATTTGTTACTTCGTCAAATGTTTCCCTTTCAACCGCACATACTAGAGCATTGTTCAAACATTCCTCCCCCATTCGATTCCGTAAATCCGTCTTGATAAGCTTCAGTTTAGAAAAACATCTTTCAACGGTTGCAGTTGCAACAGGTAAAATCAATGCTAGCTTCAATATCCGATAAAACAAAGAAAAAGAAAGATTTTTTCCGGTTTCCACCATTAGCCGAGCAAGATGACACATTCCATTCAAGTTTGTAAATCTATCATCTTCTTTTACCAAGTGATAAAACACCTTAAGCTCACCCGAAATACATCCTCTTTCATTCATATTAAAATCAACCGGATACATCTCAGAAAAAAGCCACTATCTTAGATATGTCAAACTTTGAAAATCCATTACAAGGATTTAAACCCGACATATTTTCTACCAATGTAGTTGATACCTTATTAAATCGATTTCCCAATTCTTGAATTTGCATATCCAAAACCGTATTAAAAATCTCAACCTCAAAATGATGTCGATTAGTAATGACATTCTTTTGATTTCTTGGGTTACCATAACTTTCCATCATATCCAACACCTTAATATGATTTTTTTCACAAAAATAATTTACTTTTTCTAACATAGCATCAAACCCCTTTTGCCTTAAATCATTCAATGCTTGTTTTGTTTTATTTATCAACTTACTCGCTTCTAATAAGTCTTGACTTTTTTTTGAAGATGTTTAGATAAAACATTTGTGTGTCCCAAAATATGTTCAATCAAGTGTGCATAAAAAACAAACTCAAGTTTCTTAAAATATGATAGAATACCTTTTGCACTAGTTCGTCGTTAAGTGTTATCTCCTTCTTCTTTAACATAACGAAGCACGTCAACAACTTCCGGAAATAATTTAAGCACACTTATGATTGTTGCATGATGAAAACCCCATCTTGTATCTCCGGCTCGTACTGTGGAACTTTCTTGATTTAATCCTTTTCCGGTCTTAATTTCACCAGAAAGAATTCCTTCCCCACACTCTTTCTTTTAGCCTCCCGTAACATATCTTTTCGTTTGCAAGAAGCAGAAACCTTATTAACCATGTTAAGATAATCATAAAACTCTTTAACACCTTCATGCTTTTTTGCAACCGCCACAATCACTAGTTGTATTTAATAAGCAAAGCAATGTATATAATGTGCCGATGGATTATCTTTCAAAATCATAGCTTTTAAGCCATTAAACTCCTAACCTCGCATATTGTTTGCACCATCATAACCTTGACCCCTAACCTGTTTTAAAAAATAAACAATTGCACAAAAATAATTAATGTATATTAAAGTTTAAATGTAGAAAGTATAAAATTTATTACTTACCTGATCAATACTCAGTTGGTTATTTGCTAACAAAGAAAGAATGACTTCTTTAAGAGTAGCAGAAGATGTATCTTTCACATGAGCAATCCCAATAAAACTTTCTTTAACAACCCTGAGTTTATCTACATATCTCAAAACTACCGCCATTTGTTCTTTTAAAGATACGTCACTAGACTCATCTACTAATAATCCAAGGCCTATCAAAGGGGTCCGAAGGAAGATCATTCAAATCAAATCTATTTGGGATCGAAGGAATTGAACCAGACGGAATTGAACCCGAAGGAATTGAACCCGAAGAAATTGAACCCGAAGGAATTGAAACCGAGGAATTGAACTCAAAGGAGTTGTTGATCCAATATTATCATCATTATTAGAACCAATATCTTCCTTTTGAAATTTTCTTTTAAAAAAATTGCCTATAAGAACTTGTTTTTTCATCTTTCAAATCCCTAATTCAATTTTAAATAACACAATAAGATTACAATACAAATCTTGCAAATTTCAATACAAATACAAATAACAAATAATCAATCATTCAATCTTCTATGTGTGAGCATCCCTAATCTCTAATTTCAATACAAATCCCTAATTGTCAAAGAAAAATCTTGCAAGTAACAATAAACCAAATAAAAATAACCAAATTAAACCTAAAAATCTCTAATTTCATTAAACCAAATATAAATAACCAAACTAAACCTAAAAATCTTGCAAGTAAGTAAGTAACAATACCTTCAACTCTTCAAGGCTTCAAAGATTCAAGGCGACCGGATTCACAGGCGGGGAGCAACCGAACTGGGGCGCCCGAACTAGAGCAAGTAGCAACCGAACTGGAGCAGGCGAGCAGCAGCAGCTGGGTCGCAGCCCGTAGGGGAGCAACCGCCAACCGATTGTCGAACTGGAGCAGCAGCAGGCCGCAGACCGCAGTGGCCAGTGAGGGATAGCGGGGATAGACGATTTGCAGATTTGGGATTTTCGATTTGCAGATTAGCAGATGTGTCGATGACATTGTAATGGGTTATAAGGGCATTGGGCTTTTATTTTAGATGGGTTATGGGTTATAACTTATAAAATAAATTGGGCTTTTAAATTAAAAGCCCAACCAAGGATTAATAAAATATTGGGCTTTTAATATATAAAAGTTAATATTTTTTTATAAAATATTAGATTAAATTTTATAAAACTAAAAATTTTCTATAAAGTTTTGAGTTTAAAATTTTTTAGAGGTAACGTAAAACCAAAAAAAAAATTTTACATAAAAAAGTAATTTTTTTAACACTAAGCTTAAAAAGTTGAGGGGTAGCGGAAGCTACCCCTCAACTATATATAGGTCCGCCCCTGCACCTAAGGTTAGTACTTTAAGTCTGATCTTATTTTTAAAAGAATGGGATAAAAGTTGTAATTTTAAATTAATAATTAAAAATGTACACATAGTGATTCTATTCTAACCTTAATTGTGGTACGATCATGGTTATGATCATGGAATAAATAAATTCTATCCACATGCTCATCATTGAATCAATTAGTTTATTAGGTAACTTTAAAAAATTATAATTATAATTATAATAATAATAACAATAATAATAATAATAATAATAATAATAATAATAATAATAACAACATAAATACTGATAACAATAATAATAATATTCGTTATTATCAGTTTCTTGAGAGTTTTAAACTGCATTATGTCTTTAGTAACATATATCTTGTAATAATTTTATACATACATACATACATTAATTGCAAAATCTAATTTTTTTCTTGAGAATATTATTTACTACATAAATAATGATCATACCATGTCAACTTGAGCACACAAAAGCTTTTTATAAGAATTAATAAAGAAAAAGGAGAAAAACTCACATGGTATGAAGAGGTTTTTGTTCCTGAGATTACGGTGTTTCAAAGGGTTTAAAAAGTTATTGAATTAAGTTACTTCAAGTGTACATATTTAATGATGACATACGTATTTAATAAACCAAAACTAGAGAATTTTTATCCAGAATTACAAGAAACCATCATCTGTACGGAAGCACCGATCAATTTAACCACCTTTGTTGCTTCATTTTACATCAACGGCCGCCGGATAATTTCCACTTTGTTATATGCTCCTCCGGCCACATGTACATCAAATGAGGTTTAATTACACTTGTTTTTATAACTTATGATACAAGTAACTGTTAATATAATTAGAAGTACAATTGTCTTCTGTTAAGTTCAGAATAAACATTCTTGTAAAAGAAAATTATGTTCAATCTAGAATAGTAAATAAAATGATGAAACTAAAATGTTAAGAGTTCAAATGCTGTCACTTGCCAGTTGTGATTTGTATATTGTTGTTTAAAAAAAATTGATGAAATGATCAATATCTTCACACCAAGGGCGTCTTCAATGGGATGAAACAAACATCAAGGTGGTGTTTGAATTCCGAACGCAAGTGTTGGAGGATGCTGTTTGTTGGGCATTTAATTTGTTTGTGTTCGATCATGCATGTGAAATTCCAAATGAAGGCAAATGGATAGCGGTTGGATCCCTCTCACGTAACCACCGAATAATATCTGTATATGCTTTATTTTTATAAACATGGTGTTTGAATATGAATGTAGTCTTACAGATGGTTTAACGTTATGGATGCTTTAACAATACAAGAATTTGATTCTGTGCAATTTAAGGTTATTGCGATGACATATGTCATCGACATATATAACCTAGGGAAAAAGCGGCACGATAGACTATTTTGTTGTAGTGTGAGTAGTTAGCATATTACGAGTTATAATTTGTTAGTAACAAAAATAGAAGTTTGAAGAAGCACACATAAATAGGCAAAATCGATCAAAAACCGCAACCAACAACACCAGCAAACAAAACCAAATGATAATGAAATTAATGACCAAAACAAAGTCTGTCACAACTACACCAAAATCGTTCTCAGCATTAACATACAAAAGCATATTAGTTGCAAACACGAAGGCAAATTTAAAGATATTATAAAAAAAGAAAGGGAAAATAGTCTAAAATTTTTATAGTATTCATATTTTTTAACATTCAAAATTTTATCTTCTTTATACAAAGTGATATTTTACATATAATCATATAAGATAATTTCTTTATTGGTCACCGACGGAGTCGAGGACGACGACCATGCATTTGAATTTAACATGTTACAACGATGACATAATAAATGGTTTAAGACATCATGCATTAATATAATTAAACCCACGATTCTCTCTCAATGCAAAATGGCACCTCGATCCGTATTACAAGGATCTTATCATTAATTAACTTAACACATTATTTCTAGGGTTTCTCAATGTCAACTTTCACTAAACTTTCATTACACTTCTCATATTATTTTATAATCATCATTATACTATAAATATAAACCCCATCACATGTTATTTGGAACCCCCTCAAATACCCAATTTCTCATTTCAAACTTAAAACCTTATAACAACATCAAAGAACCCAAAATTAACCCTAGACAGTCATCAAATGGCAAAATTCAACTTCTTTTTGCCATTTTGTTTGTATGTGTTTATCGCATTCTCTTCGGTTTCTTTGGCTTTTGAAGAAGAAGAAGAGACGGGTGGAGACATAAATTATTGGTGTGAGAAGACCCCTCATCCACAACCATGTAAGTATTTCCTGAGTCGCGGGGCATATCATATCCCGCGACATAGGAAAGACTTTCGAAGGCTGGTGTTGGAGGTCGCTTTGGAAAAGGCCAAAGAAGCTCAGACCTGCAGCACCAACCTTCGTTACAAATGTACAAGCAAGCGAAAGAAAGCGATATGGCTCGATTGCAGCAAGCTCGTCAACGACACCATCTATCAACTCACCCAAACCCTAGATGGTCTCAAACACAACCGTAGTTCCGACTTCGATGCACAAACGTGGCTCAGCGCCGCCCTCACCAACCTCGAAACTTGCTTTTCGGGTTCACGAGACTTCAATCTCACAAACTTAGTCTCCCCCCTCAAATCACATAACCTTACGGAGATGATAAGCAATAGTTTGGCTATAAATCAATTTTTTGTGAAGCAAAAGTTAGCAAATCAAGATGTTGATGATGATTATCCGAGTTGGGTTAGCCGGGGTGACCGAAGACTATTGCAATCGAAAACGATTCACATGAGGGCTAATATTATCGTGTCTCAAGCCCGTGGGAGTCGTTTTCGAACCATTCAATCGGCTCTTAGGTTTGCAGCAGGTCTTAAGCGTGGGAACAAGAGGTATATTATCTACATTAGAAGAGGAGTTTATAGGGAGAATCTTGAAATCGGAAACAATCTAAATAACATCATGTTCATCGGTGATGGAGCAAGATACACTATTATTACCGGAGCCCGTAGCGTCGGCGGAGGTTTCACAACTTATAGCTCTGCAACCGTCGGTAAGATCAGTTATTTTACTTTTACTCTTAAACTACACCGAATATTAATATTATTTATGTCAGAATTTGAACACTGTTATTCTTCAAATAACATTTAATACTTTTATTACTGAGCTACCAATGCTAGTAGCAAAAACATAAGCAAGATCAGTTCTTAATCACAATTTTTTTCTGTTATGGTCAATTCGTACTAAAAGTTAATAGATTTATTAATTAATGGTTACATTCATACGTAATACTGCAATCAAAGTGAAGTAAAGTAGATGATTATTGTGTGAAAGGAAACATAATATGCATAGTATGTACGTTAAGTTGCATTTTATTTCTTCACCATGCAGTTTACTTGTGATCAACGTTGCCTTGTGAAAGAAGTTACTTATAAGCCTTACTCCCTCTCACATACCAATACACATAGTAAAGGAGTGAGAGAGAACCACTATTATATATATTGTTATTCATGTGAGTTGACTTTAGTTAAATCTAATTAATTTGTGAGTTGACTTTAGTTAAATTTAATTTGTAATTCAGGTGTTGATGGTATTGGATTCATTGCCCGGGGGATAACCTTCCGGAACACCGCGGGCCCGGCGAAAAGTCAGGCAGTGGCGTTGCGATCATCCTCGGATCTTTCGGTGTATTACGCTTGTAGCTTTGAAGGTTATCAAGACACTCTCTTTGTACTCGCTCAAAGACAATTCTATAAAATGTGCTACATTTATGGCACGATTGATTTCATATTTGGTAACGCGGCTGTGGTGTTCCAAAACTGTATGATACTGGCACGAAGACCGTTAAAAGGGCAAGCAAATGTTATAACAGCTCAAGGTCGTGGTGACCCCTTTCAAAACACTGGAATTTCAATTCATAATTCTCGTGTTATGCCTGCACCAGACCTAAGGCCAGTAGTGAGGTCGGTCCAAACATACCTAGGCCGACCTTGGCAAGAATATTCAAGAACAGTTTACATGAAAGCTTATATCGATAGTCATATCAATCCACAAGGATGGTCGCCATGGGATAATAGTAACTTTGCACAAAAGACATTGGTTTATGGGGAATTTCAATGCTTTGGTCCTGGTTCTAATACAAGAAACCGCGTAAAATGGCCAGGGTATAAAGTTATTCGAAGCGCAAGTGTAGCCTCTCAGTACACGGTGGAGAGGCTTATCGCAGGCAGGTCATGGCTCCCAGCCACCGGCATACCATTCACTCCAGGATTATGAGACAAATTTGATTGTTAAGTGTTCTTATTTATTAATTATTTGTGTACATTTTTTTGATTTGATATTGGAATTGATACAACTCGTATTTATTCAATAAGGAAAGGGTTTTTGTGGTTTTAGTGACTGAATTTTTAATTTTCGAGTGTATAAGCCCAAATTTATTTAGTGGGCTGTCCAAAGTAATGGCATAAAAAAGCTTTTTGGGCCTTCACTACGGTGAGTCCATAATGATGTTAATGAAACAATTTAATTGAAACAGGTAGGCATTTACATTTTACAGTACATACAATTGTCTTATGCTGCATCAAATTGTCCCTTATTTTGTTAAAATGTCTAAGCCTCTAAGGGGGACATCCTCATAGTATAAGTGTTTACTCTTCAACGAATTTGTGTTCTTGCTTTGAGATTGATTCATTTAAAATCTTTAAAATTTTGTTTTCTCAAGAATCAAGTCAGCTAGGGGCTTTGTCTCCGGACACCTATCAAGGGAGAATTGCTCCCTTTGCATCCTCAAGTCTAGTGCCCTTAATGAGGTTCTAATACTGAAATTATAATAACGCAAACAAACATATACTTCATACCTCTTGATCTTTTTTTATGAATATTATAATTTTCATCAGTTAAAATGCCAATCCAATTACATGAATAAAGATATATTTGATGAATAATTATTTTAAAGTGTTAGTAATATAAATTATTTTGAACATTTTATTATTTAGTGTTTTAATAATCCACATCACGTCAATTTCTCATATCCTTGTGCATTTAATTTAGATAAAATGACTCAATAACAATAGTTAATCAAAGACGATAAATCAAACCAGTAGGTTTAAAAAACAATGTTCTTGTGTTCAGTCTCAATAAGAAACTATTAATAAAGTTTACCAAACCCTACTATTTATAATAAGTCCTAACTACCTAAAAATATCCATAAACTAACTAAATAAATTAAAAAAAATAAACATTTAAAATTTAAACTTGCAGATGCTCCTGCATCACTCATATTTATTCTTAAAAATATTCATCTTTCAAAAAACCCTCATCCTGCCACGGACTTGTTGGTCATGGCCGGCTCTCTCCATGCCACCATTTTATGCGTGACCACTTTGAGTTTAGCTTTGATACCACTATCATGGACCAACCATAAAAAAAACTCAACCCAAAGACTATTTTAATGGATGAATAAACACATTTGGTCTATAAATCTCTCATCAGTTACCCATACAAAATATAAAACATGTCTCGTATCTCGTAATAGTTCATTCTATAATACAACATTCGGCTCTCAATAAAGTCACATAGATATTTGGATTAATTGTTTAGTTTCCATTTGCAAAGTTAGAATAATAACTCAAAAATAGATGTCAAATTACAAAAGAAAACACCCTCTAATATATGCTTGTATTTAGATGGCTCGAAAGGGCGGTTGCCAGCGTCACACAGGTGGGGCCAACAAATATTGTTGATGCCGCAATATTATTATTATTATTATTATTGTTTGAGTTACGTTTCAGCCACCCGCAATATTATTGGTTGAGTTGCACCACCTTTCGGTCACCAATTTCCACCGTGTCATCCTACCTGAATAAAATACTAAAAAGAATGCGGATATCTTTTTTATTTAAACTATAACTATAAGATTTTATAAGATAAATACATTATAATTCGTATTCGGTAAGATGCAAATCTTCTTTTTTTTTAACGGAATACGGATACCTAAATCTTATTTTTGTCTTTGAAAACCAATGTGTTTTAAAATAATTATCTAGACTAATGATAAGTTTTCTAGGAGATGAGCGAAGATAATCCGAACCGTTTATTCATACGCAAATTGATGAGAATGCGAAGAAAATTGTAAGGAAATGAATCAGTTATTGTTCAAAAGTTCGTCAACAAAGCCTTATTTTATTTAAATTTATCAGTTATATACTTCTAAACTGCATATTTATAGGAATAGAATTGATATTCAGCTATTATGTTACAACTTATTTGTATTTTGTTTCGGATAATTAACCTAGCAAGCATTACTAGACAAAGTTAAGGAAAAATTAAATAACAAATAAATATATTTGGTATGTTGTCTGGGTATATGGTTATGATAAATGGAGTTTTTTACTAAAATGGTGTTGTTAAAAATTGTATTTATCAAAATAGGTGCTTTAAAAAGTATTTACCAAAATGGGTATTTATTTAAATCTTTCTTTTCTCACTCATAATCTTATTGGACAAAAAAAAGTTTCTTTAATTAAATAATGTTATTTAAAAAGAGTTTTAAAAAAGTTTCAAAAAAATCAATTTTTTTTACCTGCAACTTTATAAATAAAAGTTTCTTTTAAATGCTTTTAGTTCTTCACAAATGTTATCTTAAAACCTTTTTTAAATACAAGTATTGTATTAATATTTGAAACGTACAAACAAGTATAATATATGCATTACACATTTTGTTTTAAATTTAAAAAAAACTAAAGGATTTGTCTTAGTTTAGAAATATTTTTTAATGTTCTACAGTTTTTTTATAAACATTATGTGATGTTTGTACTCTTTATCAATAATTCTTATAAATTATGTGAAAAAATTAAAAACATTTGTTGTGTCTTTTAATTTTTGAACTTATGTACTTTTGGAACATGTTTGTAATTAATTTAAACGATTATAAAAATGTATTTAAGAAAACGATTTATCATGATTAAACAAAAAATTAAATGGTTTATCGTTAAATTTTTGAACATATATTGATTTCAATATCTTATTTTGTGTTTAGTATCGTAGTAACTATTTAACATTATAAATTTAAGTTTTTACTTTTTTGAATATTTAAAAAAATGTGTGAAAAAAATCTAATAAATTTCACGTAACAATAGTAAATAAAATGCATGTTATCGCCTCAAATATTGATATCTGAGTTTTATTTTTAAAAATTTTTTAAGAAAATATTTGTGAAGAACTAAAAACATTCTATTTGAAAAGAAACTTTAATTTGAACTGCAGATCCAAAAAAAAAAAGATTTTGGGTTAGTAAAAACTTTTTTCTTTTAACCCTTTTTAAATAACATTATTTAATTAAAACTAGAGTTTCTTTTTTCAATAATATTATAAGTGAGAAAATGAAAGTTTAGTTTTTAATAAATACCCATTTTTGTAAATATTTTTCAAAACACTTATTTTGGTAAATAAATTTTGTAAAAACACCATTTTAGAAAAAAATTCATGATAAATGAGTATCTATTTCGAGTAATTGAGCTGGATATATATTACCTAATACTAGCACGTTCTACCACCCGCCCTAAATTTTGTGGGTTTCGAGTTTACCAATCGGGTTCAGGTTAGTTTGTAATCCCTACTTAGCATCAAATAATTGTTTTGTTAAACATTATGACCCGATAAATGCATTTTATATGTCCGAGGATAAGCTTTTTGATGCGGGCCCAAGTGTTGAAGACCGGGCCTTAATGTTTTGGAGGCCCAAGACCGCGCTGCACGAAAATGGGTATAACCTGGGCTACGAGCCTCCGTTTCTGACGTGCTAAATGGGTTTTTGGGCCACTTTTATGTTATTTTTCCAAAATAAGGCCTCTAAATGGGTTTTTGGGCCACTTTTATGTTTTTTTTCTAGTTTTTCGGTTTTGTTTTGGGCTTTTGTTTGGCCCATGGTTGTTTGTTTTAGGCCCGTTCGAATTTTGATTTGTTATTTAAGTTGTCTTGATGTAATGTGAAGGGACACTTGATCATTTCTGAAATTAACAGTTTGTCTCTTTAAATTCGTGACTTTTGGGGTTGAATTTGGGTTTGGGTGAAGAACATCACGGGTATTCGCAGAATCAACGTGTTTGAGCTTCGATTTCATTCCGTGCGCGACATCACTTTTTATCTCCCAAACCATTACCATTATAGAATTTATATGACAACAAAATTCTTAAAGATATTGTTTATTTTATGACTATTTTAAGGAAATAATTTTTTTTCTCATAGAAATATTATAGAAGGAGAAGATCTTTTAGAACACTTTCAAGTCAAGTTTTAAATCTCTGTTGACTACTAAGTGTGTGCAGTTGATGTAGATATATACGGCTTATAATTACTAAATTACAATACGAAAGTATAGAAATTATAATTTTAATGCAACCAACTAAAGATGAAGGGTTGTGTTTCCTGATCGAAGGAGAGCACACGGTTTTATATCGCAAGCAAATGGAAAAAAACAAGGGCCAATCATTTATGTTGTGTTAATCGACTTTATTTACATTAAAAACTTTAATATGCCTTTTAATCATTTTAGCTGCATTAATCAACTTTAAATTGCGTTAAACACTTCAATATGCATTTTAATCATCTTAGACTATTTCACGTTAATGCTACATCACACTTCGTTCCACTCGATTTTACATCACCCAACCAAAAAGGTTGACCCTCTATATTTCAGGAGGCAAAGTGTAAAAACTAGTTTAAATGGTCAGGGTATGGAAGAAGGAAGAATGCAACAAGCGGAGAAGGGTGTCGAAAATTACTTCACGAACGGAAGGTATTTTAGCGTCAACCCTGCTAGCCACATCGACTGATTGAAGAGACGATTAGTACGCGGTGACTCAAGAGACGATTAGTGATGACTGAAGAGATGATTAGTTCTATCATAGATTTGTGTACGGTTACACATCCCTTCTCAAATCCGATTCTAAGCAACCCTAAAATCCTCAATTTAAGTGTTTCTTTAAAACTCTCTCCAAATCCCACTTAAGTATTTGAGTAGTTGATTTATTATGTGATTATTTGTTTAATTATTTTAATGTTAGCTTAAGACTTAGTGATTAAATATCTTGCTAATGATAGCTTGTGTGTATACCATTTATTCTACTTTAGAATATTTTCCAGATGGCATAAAGATGATAATGAATTTAAACAATATGTATTTGTTATACTGAAAAACAATTGTTTAGGAATGTTTCTCTTAATTATCTAACGGCTAGCTTTCAAATTTGAAAACTCATAGAGAGCAACATAAAAGATACCGTATTTCTATTATACATTTCTTTTTAATGATGATTGACATATTTTTATTATGTGTTTAGTATTTAATTTGGTTTTGTTTTTATTATGTGATCCAACCAACCCGACCCAAACAAAAATAAATTAATATTTAAATTATAGACCACGACCTCCTAAAACTTTTAATCCCGTAAAAAAGTTCTTGGATACACCACTTACCTAACTCATCTCTACAAGTTACTCCATTCGCCCCACTTCGAGCATATTGCCATATTGTCTCTCTCTACTTTTTGTTATACTATATATAACATAATTTTTTTTTATTTTATTAAAAAGGAATGAAAGGTGTATAATAATGTTAGAAAATGGAGTATTTTAAGAATGATGGGCGCACGGGGTGGAGAATGATGACCGTCGGTGGTGGAGACGAGGCTTATATGTGACGAGCTGTAGAACGGGGTCCGTTCAATCATTTCCCGTACAAACTTTTTGCTAAAATAATAATCAAGATAATATGTATTTTTATTCATAAGTTTATTTTATTTATATAATAATATCTATATTAGATCAGACAAATTTGGGCCTTACCAATTCACTGATGTCTAATATCTATGGAACTAATGATATACATAGGCCGTTATTAAGATATATATTTCTTTTAAAAGTTTGAAAGTCGTAAATTTTAAGTCAATTTAATTGTACATAGTGTTGTTCACAGTAATATACCAAGGTTGGACCACTGATTATACGAGTTTAATAATTACCGGTAGATGTAAACTCTTGTGTTGCGACCGTATATATGCTAATGCTGCGAGAAGTTTATAATGTTCGATTTAAAATAAATTTTATGTCGGAATGTAGACAAAAGAAAAACGTTACAATGGTATATCTGAAATTTTATGAAGCGGATGATAAGTAGTAATTAATACTTTATAAATGAAACCACGAAGTAGTTAAATAATATTCTTAAGATGTTTAATACCTTTTTTGAAGCTGAAATATTAAACAATTAAATTTGTCACGATTGGTACAGTTTAATACTTTAAATTTGTTGATTTTAATTGTAACCGTATTGTTAGTTTTTTTCATTATATTTGTTTTATATACATATTGTAATTTTCATTATTAAATCGTAAATTGTAACCTTATTTTACCTTATATTAGATAAGTTTCTCACTATTCAATATTCACTAAGGTAATACCTTATATTTAGTTTTAAGAATTCGAGATACGAATTATTTTGTAGGGGGCCTATGATGCGTTTTGAGAATTCGTTTAACGAATCCTCAAGCTGCAGTTTGAAAAGTATGGAATCTATGATGCAAGCTGTAGCAACAATGATGAATCCTCAAACAATCGTTTGAAAAGTTGGAGACAAACCCTAATGCCTTCACGTGATTATTCACGAATCCTCAAACAGTAATTTGAAAAATAGGAAGGCTATAACGCTAACCCTAATTTTCAAACAAACGTTAGACAAATTCACAAACAAATGCTTGAGAAATAGGAGGCTATGACGCAAGCCCTAACCTTCAAATCAGCGTAAAAAACCCTAACTTACCAACTAATATAAAAACTAATGAACAAAAACTCAAACCTCATGTGCAAATAAATGGGAATTGAAAGACTAGGGTCTCCATCAGTTGCTGGTGATCGAGATATTTGAGGAAAAAAATCTTGGCCATCAATTAATCTTTAGCCCCCATATGACAAAGATAGCCTACAACAAACATTTCTAGACTTTGCTTGCCCATATGTCATTATCTCTCATCATTAGGGTTTCAATTCTTTGTCTTTATTTCTCTCTCTGTACATACCTTCATTTTATCTTACTTCTTCTTCCACCTTCTCTTATATAACCCTATTACTTCAATTCACTCTCTTTAGCTTTCGATTTTAACACTTCTCATCCAATCAAAATCATTCCCTCGGGGCGTGAACCGAAGGACAGAAACCGGTTCAAATCCCGAGGAAAACGAGTATCTTAGTATGTTCTTGGATCAAACAAATTCCAAAAGCATTTGAGAACCTCAATTCTTCATTTCTTTGGTCTTTGAGTTATCTTAGAACTACACTCAGCTCTTCCAAAAAGATTAGATTTTACTCAAGTTGCCCACATAGCTTTCGATCGGGTTGTTAATTCGTAAGCTCCATCTCTCTCTCTAGTTCTGATCATTAGATCATATTTCATGGGTTTAAATTTTACAGGTTTAGTGATTATATCCCTCTTATTAGGAATTGTTGTAAAAGAATAATCATATTTCATGAGTTGTTGTTAAAAAAAAGATCATTATATATATATCATGAATGGTCTTTCAGAAGATTGATAGATTTTATGTGTTTGTAAGCTAGCAATGGTGGTTGATTTAGATGTTCATCATGATGAAGCTCAAGCTTTTATCCTTTTGTTTATAAGCTTTTGGTTCATGTGATGAACAAAATTTCTCTATATATATGGAATGGAAAAAAGGTTATTTCAGAATTTAGTGATTGAATTTAAACCATGTATGTCTATTGAGAAAGCGTGTTATAATTAATCAATTGATCATCATATATATGTTTCCTTTTAGGTAATAATACTTGTTGTACAATGTTTGATGAGTTGAAGCAGATATTATATGCACAAATTCTAGTTCAAACACATGTTTGTGTGTTAATTTGTTGATGAAGTTATAATAACTTGATCAAAATGATAATTAACTTGAAGGTACAAGCTAGTTCGGTCGACACCGAAAGGGGAAACATGAATACTTTTTCGCGCGTTCCACCTGGCTTTCGGTTCCATCCCACTGATGAAGAACTTGTGGACTATTACCTTAGGAAAAAGATTAACTCGAGAGCGATTGAATTAGATGTCATCAGAGATGTTGATCTTTACAAAATTGAGCCATGGGATCTTCAAGGTATACTAACCACACCATAGACTTTGTTAACCACTCATAAATGGTTTTTAGTTGATAGATGTTGCTAAGTTGTGGGCTTAAATAGAGCTCTGCAGGCTAGGTACAGAAGAGCAAATGATTGGTATTTCTTTAGTCATAAAGATAAGAAGTACCCGACAGGTTCGCGCACAAATAGAGCGACTGTTGCTGGATTTTGGAAGGCGACCGGAAGGGATAAAGCTATTTACTCCAAGCATGATTTGGTTGGGATGAGAAAAACATTGGTCTTTTATAAAGGGCGCGCACCAAATGGACTAAAGTCGGATTGGATCATGCATGAATATCGCCTTGAAACAGATGAAAATGCAACCACAACACAGGCAAGTTTAAGATGTCGTCTTATTAAATCTATCAAAACAATGTCTTCATCTATAATTAATGCTGCATTTTCATAGCATGCATTTATTGGATGATGCAGTAAATTAATAGCCAACTTTTATTTTATAATTAAGCCAAAAATTTTATCAATCCAAACTATGACATATTTGGCTGATAATAATTCATAATGAAAATTTGAACAATGACACGCGGTCTTTATTATTTGAAAACAGGAAGAAGGATGGGTGGTATGTAGGGTGTTCAAGAAAAGACTACCATAATGAGAAGGCCAAGTGAGCATGAACCAATGTGGTATGATGATCAACAAGTCTCATTCTTGCCCGAAATCGACTCACCGACAACACATAATAATATTCTATCCAACTTAGGCAAAAATGCTAGTTACCAATACCCTTATGGTTCTTGCAAGGAAGAACTAGATCAGCAGCAAAATTACCATATTACCCCTGGTCACTGCCTCCAACTCCCTCTTCTAGAGGCTCCAAAACTTCATTCAACCTCCAATTCTTCCATGCCTGTTTACAATATCGACATAAACCAAGGAAACATCGATTTGGAGCCTTCGTTGATCAGACAAGACCAAAGTCTCAATGATCAAATGACAGATTGGTGCGTTCTTGATAAGTTTGTTGCATCACAGTTGCTCAACCAAGGAGATGTTTCAAGTAAGGGAATCATGATCAATCTTACCCAATACAGTCGAACAAATCTTCGCACCAGAAGATGCATCGAGTTCCATTACAATTGCCTGCAGATTGATCTATGGAAATGACGAAAAGAATATTAAACTTATTAACACTTGTTAAATCTTGTACATAATAAGGACCTAAACTGTTACATGTTTAAGTAACCTTATTAACTCTTATGCCTAGCTTTACATAAGAATATTATTATATATTCCCCCTGATTAACACCCTCAGTCAATTAAACTAATATATGATGGGTATTGTTGTCTTAAAACCATCAATATGTATAGGCTTGAGGGTGCTGTTGTATTTTATGATTACTTGGGATCACAGCATTGTCTGTTATGTGTAATACTAATGGTCTTCATTATGATGCCTGTAATTTGCAGCTGCATGCGCTGTTATTTCATTAAACTGTTGTTTATTTGATAAAAAGAACTTTTAACTTTGTTAATAATTAAGGTTTAACTCTTTTTTTTTTTTGTGCCATCGATCTATTGTTGCATGCCATTAATTTTTGTCCTTTTGGTTCATTATTTAGAGCATCTAATGCATCTCCTTTCAAACATGTAAAGTCAGTTATCACATCAGATTTCTATCATCCTTCAAACATACTCGTCTGCCGGGACGAGCAACCAAACATCCACCACATCCAATGCATTGTCGCCTTTTTAGCCGTCCGCCGGTTCCACCTAAGTGTTGCTTTTGTGCTATGTAGATGCTCTTATAAGAAAGAAATACACTGTGCTTGAAGATGAAGTTTGCCTCAAACAACATGGGCAGATAGATGTGTGAGAGAGAGAGAGAGGGTGCTTGATGGCTACATAAAAATATAAAATTAATCTATAGAACTTTCCTTTGAAGCAGATGGATGTTATATATGTTTTTTTATAAGTTCTGTTGTTTCCTTTTTCACCTTTTTAGACAATAAACATATACTACTCTTAAATTAGAGCATAATGTTGTTTCTTGAGGCCAAAAGTTCTTCACAAACAATTGCAGATTCTTGAAAGGGAAGGCAAGTGTCTAGAGTTGTAGTTAGAGTTAACTGGATTTGTCAGTGTCATTATTATAACTTAACTTAAAAATGCCAAGTTTGAATCATATATATATAGTCTAGCTGTCTACTACTTATATTGCAACAAAATCATCATAATTGTTTCACCCATATTAACATGGGTAAAATGAGCAGAGTAGCTCGAAATTGGCTTGTTAAATGCTCAAATCATCCAGAGCCGCTCGTGAGCTTACTTGAGATTGATTCATTAAAATCTTGAATCGAGTCAAGCTTAAACAAACTCATGCTAGAGATTCACACAAGCCTACACTACAAGAAAATAATAGTATCATCGACATATGGTAGCCCTCAGTAATACCAACCAACCCAATAAAAACCGAAAAAGTGGAAAAAGGTAACTTAACAAAGTTTTCCTTTTATTAACTGGTTGCATATTACTGGCGTACCATCGACACTTGTAATCGATATTTGTTTGTTGTATGTGGGAAGAGGTTTATGACGGACAAGCACTTGCTATTTGGTAGTGATAATAAGGATAAGATTTCGAGATCAGCCTATTGAGTCTTTTGTAAGTGAGACTAGTTTGCGACCCGCATGCCCATCGCTAATCTTTTATAAATATATACTATATATAGCAACGAGCCTTATATCATAAGTGCAACCTCTTCAACCTATATATAAGCGGTAACAAAACATGGGTTATCCTCTTGTAATTTAGTGGTAACCATCATATTAGAATTAGTGGTATTGGAATTAAGTGCATCCAGAATGGCATACACATGCATCCAAGCATCAGCGCCCACGATGCTGAAGTGTTGTTTGGTAGCCTATAATTACCATTAAAAAGCTATATTTTAATGATTCATAGCTTATTAATAGTTAAAAGGTAATCTCAAGTCTGAATAGTTAGAGGTAACCATTAAGATGTTACCTCTTACCATTCAGAGTTAATGTTATCTTTTAACTATTAAAGGTTATATGAACCATTAAAGTAACATTTTAATGACCATTAAAATACTATCAAATTGACCTGTATTGAAATGACCTGTTCTTGGATATTGAAATTGATGGTGGTGGCGGGTATGGGATGTGGACGTGGTGTTCTTGGATATTGAAATTGACCTGTTCTCGGAATGGTCTTAGAATCCTCATCTTTATATTCGGCCGAATCATGTATATGCTAGTCCATATTTCCTATACATTATGTTCGTAAGTATAAAAATATTATAAGTATATATCTGAACGATCGGTAAATATTATATAAAAGGCTAGCGTGAAGTCTGAAAATTACACACAAAATGTAATAATGTACTTGGAGAGATCAACACTGTTCCTTACCAGTGAAGTTGAAGAGCAAGCATGCATGCATCAGAAGCAGGCTGACATTAAAAGCATAAAAGACGAATGACCACTAGCCACACACCTTTGTCATGTTGTGGTCCAGAAACATAGGGAAAAATATTGTACTTATGTATGACCATGTGGATTTAAAAACATGTGTTGTTTGCTGGTGGGGAAATAAAATCTTAAAGAAATCTTTTTAAAGCAATCACCTTTCCACACACCCAACATCTATCATTCACCTTGTCTCCTCTTGTTACATTTTATTTTGCCAAATTGAAATATAGTTTATACATATGAATCTCAAGAGATTTTATTGAGGTGTAATGTGAATACATGATATGCAACTACTAACTATAAAACCAACAACTAACATACTGATACAAAGCGGAAGCATAATTAAAGAATAGAACAGAATAACTCTTTGACAGGAAAATTTGAATATGTTTAATGATTCCACTATTACATCAATTATCATATTTTTTATAGGAAAAATCCATTTTTTGTTGGGTTCACCAAATCTAGAAATTTGAAATTGATTGTCTATGTTTGACTCAAGGGTAAAAAAAACACATAAACTAATAAATTTCAAGATTTGCGCAATTTTATAATAAAGTTACTAAAAAATTTGAGAACTGTCAAAGCTGAAGTTTGAGGATTTAGGGGATGAATTCGAGACCAACAGTTGAACCTAGTTGGCATATAATATGACTCAACAAGTCTTTTTGTTCATTACTTATGGGCATTATAACTCAAAAGTAACTTAAATTATGTCTTTATTAAGTTGAGTAATTTTCTGCCCATCCTTTAAACTTAAAAATACTCGATTTTCAATACACTTGAAATAAATCTTTGTGGTTTCAAGTGCATTTTGGACAACTATTGATCTATTATCAAAATTTATAATTTATAACATAAATCGAGTCATTGATCTATAACTATAGATAAATGAATGCATCTCTAGTTACTGATGGTGATGCCTTAATTATTATAAGGCTAGAAGGGGTGTGAAAATATCGGAATAGGCCTGGTGACCTATAACATGAAAAACAAAGAGGCAACGATATATACGTTATGATGTACGTTGATCGCTTAACTCTTAGTGACTTGTTAGTAGGCAATAGTCATTATTAATGCAACTAAAACACAATCTATGCATGGACCGAGTTAAATTGATATTTATATGTTGTCTCTCCTATACTTTTGTGACATCTCTTATTTCATAAAACTATTTATATAATACGAGTACAAATTATTAAATTAAATTAATAATAAACCTTACTTGATAACTAAATTTAGTTTTGTGAAGGCTTTCCGTGGCTTCTAATTAAACTTGACAGGTTTCTTTTATTTAGCCATAATTTTAAGTTTATTCTTAAAAACAAAATGAAAATAACCTTTAACACACTCCAAACCTACTTTTAAATCTACATTACAGGTCTACTATGTGAGAGTTAACCATCAACATCTTAGAGAGACGTCATCATCTAACACGTTAATATCATCATTGGGCCAAATGCCCTTGGTCCGTCTTTTTTTTTTTATACATAGACGATAATTAGACCTCATCTAATCATGTATAATAATAAAAAAAAGATGGACAAAGTTTCGGTAAGCAGAAAAGGTCCCTAATTAAGTACAAATATGACTGAAAACACTTAGCAGCAAGTAGATAGTTTATATTATAACATAGATAACGAAAATTAACAAAATTTACATATATAATATTTAAAAGAGAATAGAAATTTACAATTGGAGAATAGGGGACTTTGGAGAAGAGCTCATTTTTAACTACTCCAATTCCTTTTGTTTTATGCTTAAAAATGATCTTCCTATATATAAGTTAAATCATAGAACCGACTTCTTATGCATTACCAGTGAGTTGATAAATTCCATCACCTGTAATAAAAGAAAACAAATTTTTGTGTTAATTAATTTGGTAATTATATTAAATAGGTTTAATCTTTAAAACTTCAGTTTGTGAACACCCAAAATTACATTTTAATAGTTGATTTTAACTATTTGATGCATGAAGAGAAATACAAACCTCTGATGGATCTCTGAGAGAATAATATGCATTGCTTTCTTTTGGGGCGGGAGTCACCAATATGCCATAACCACGATTACCCTCTCTTAGAAACTGTTTAGCGAACTCATTCATAAGTAAATGGTTCAAAACTCTCAAATCAATATTACGATAAATAGATTTACCTTGAATGCATCTTCGTCGGTTCTGTCATCCCCTACATATATGGGGAGCACGTCATCACAACTACTTAAGCCTGCAAGTAAACATTTCCATTCAGATTTTATGTTATATAAACAATTTTATTAAAGGAGATAGAGTAACTTCACTAACCAAGTGATTCAAGTAAAACTCAACAGCCTTCCCCTTGCCCACCACTTAGCACAGGGCGACTCTCTAAAACCTAGGTATGACATTAGAGATTATAACAAAAAATATTGAGCATATGCAAATTCAGAAGAATAATAGAATTTACTCCCAAACAGTTTTCTAGTAAATAACTCATACCAGTCGCCCATGTGTCAATCTCAGACGGGATAGTGTTTCAAATGTCATGGACGTATTCTGCCACTGTTGTCCAAGTCTGTAATTATGAAAACGGAGATTGAGAATATAACCATCTTCAAACAATAATATTACAGTATGGAAGTAGAATACTGAAATGGTACCTTCTCATCTACGTTACGATAGTGCACCGAGACACAGAACTTGTTGTTTTCAACTTTTGCCCCTTCTATATTTTTGGTTGTCTCAACAAGCGCGACAAAAACCTGCTTCATACATACACACACCATAAGCATCTTCTAGAACGAAATCTATGTATATATGTCTGTATGATATGATACTGAAAGCAAGTTTGAAATATTAACCTCGTTGATCATTGGTAGAATTCACTAGCGGCTGGTACAAGTTTCCTTCTTAATCTATTGTCAATAACATAATAAGATTTAGATGACCTAAAGATATGAGGAAATGTTGATTCTAATAGTCAAGAAAAATATTAGAAGTTGTTACCTCAGTGGTATGATCAGCTTGAGGCGAACAGGACCCATTATGTCCATCCCTGACTACCAGCATAATAGAGTTCTTTCAGTCCTACAAATTTGCGTACCTGAAAAAAGATAGCAAAGTAATACATATAAGTATCCAACCGGAACTTAAGTAAATTATTAGTGAAGCAAATACTTGAAAGTACCTTTTCACGGCTTCTGCACTTATAATTGCTGTTGGAATGTATCTTGCCACATTCTCACAGCAGCACGCATCTGTTTATAAAACGTAAAATTAAACATAATTCCCAGGGTCGGGTCAGGGGTGTTCCTAAGTGCATCTAGCCAAGATTATGATAATTAAGAAATCAGATTCTCACAGCTTAGACATGAAGCATGATCTGGATTGTCCACGATCGGGGATAAGTCCGTCATAATCTAGAAACAATGCAATCCTCTTTCCCTTTGCATTATCCACTATTGTTCAATGGATGTAAGAGCAGATGGATACTTAAGCTGCACAACAAAAAAATTAAAAATAACATTCAATATCTAGTTTGGGTCAACTGCTAAACAAAGTTAAACAAAAAGCATGATAAGAAAAAGTACCATCCAATTTGATAAGCAGCATCCACATCATTTGATGAAAAAGCATTGACATTATACTTAATATTTTCCTTGGGGAAGAAGACTTCATAGCATCCAACCAGCTAGTAGAAAGAACATCATCAAGCAGTCCAGGATTTTTCCATGGAATTGTCAAAAAAGGGCCTTGAGAGAAGACTCCAGAAGATGAATATGGTAGCAATGAGTCATGAATTCCTAATCTTGGTTTGGTAATGGTATGGGATCAAGTGAGTATGGGGGAACCATGATCAGACTTGAAATCCATCAGATCTCTGAACAAACGGCTGTTAACTATAACTTAATTGGATAAAATAAACAGAAGCCCTCACAACAGTCTTAACCGACTGTCTTGTCAATGAAAAACCACCGCTTCAAAGTTTTCTTTTCGTTGCTTGTAGGAAATCTATCCATCAAGCACCAAATTTCCAGAAACTGCCAATCATAAATATTAAGTGAGGAACAAGGAAATCAAGATTTAGATAACATAAAAAAAGAACCCAAATTCATATCTTACATATGCATCCTCAATCAGTAGGCAACTGCTTTTTCTGAATGAAATCAGACAAATAACTGCAAGACAAAAAGTTCCATCTGTATTACCATCCACTCTTTTATAAATAAAACAAATGAGTACAAATGCATATAATCATATGTGTTCAACTGCTACTAATTTAAAAATAATCCCCCCCCCTAAATAAATAAATAAAAGGTTTATCTGTTTTTAACTTTCTAAGGACTACACTTATAGTTACCACCTCAAAATTCTTTCCTAAATGAACAAATTTTTACATGGGCAGGAAAGAATGTTCGTCGAAACAACAATAGTGAGTCCCTATAGATGCATGTGAAAAGGTCAAAGCATGTCACTAGTTAACTATCAAAATCAATTAAGGATCAGCACAAAATAGCAGAGCAGATAGACAATCTAATTAGTATACGGGATATTCGCACCCCTCCATATTTCACAAGTTAAAACGTCCATAGCTGCAATGAAACTTATTGTGCATAACACCAGACCTTGCCCTTTCACACATTGTATAAAAAAATGAAGTAGAATATGTACATGATGATGAAAGAAACTTTCACAGGGCTGTTTAGATAGTTTAGACAATAACAATGCTTTCCCTTAGGAGATATATACTAAAAATAAGATTTTTAAGCACTTCGGTTGATTTGTTTGTCAATAATTGGTAAACGCTAAAACACCACAAAAATAGCTAGCTAGAAACAAGTACGTGGAAGAGAAAGGAGGCACCAGGCTTAGGTGTATACATAAAAAAGCAAAACCACATGGTGGGGACTGGATGTTAGAAAGAACAATTGCATATGGAACAAATATAATATGGTCCAATGTATGGGAAGCATAAAATGGACAACTATACGTGCCGACAAATAATGATATGCATATAGATAAATGATGAATCATAGCTTGCTAACTCCAGACCCTTGTATATCAATATCACATACAACCAAACAAGCATATACATAGCTGTCTGAACATGACTAGTCAATGTTGTGAGACTAATGGACATCTTATTTACATCAAAGTCTCACTAAAAGGTGGATAAAAAAAAGGGTAGGTACACCAATACAAGTTAAAACTAACTGTGTTTTTTATCCAAGATCATGTGCACTGAGACTCTCATTTTCTTTTGTTTCTTTTTTCTTTTGTACACACCCTAACCTCTTTTTCGTTAGTAAATATTGCCTTTAGAAAACAGAAATACATAAAAAAGACAGCATAAGGGTTTCACAGCATTAAAGAAAACACCCGTGGACCATTGCTTATTTTGTAAAAGACAGAATGAGTCAGTATTCAATTATAGAGAAGGTGAAATGAACCTAGACAATACATCATACTCACATTCAAAGGGATTCAAAGTATCTCAACAACAGAAAAAACCCAAAAAACTTACAAAGTCTCAAAACTGAAAAAAGTTAAAGAAAACAAATGGCGATTAAGCAATCAAGTCATCATACTCCCTCTGATCCAAAACACAGTACACATTTCCAAGGTGATGGTTTTCTTCTAATGAAGACCGCGATTCCAAAATCGCATTACTCGAAAAACAAATAGGACTATTTTGCAACAGAATATATTGGAAATGCAACTCCTAACCGTAGATTCATGAGGTCTACAAAACCTCAACTATATGCAAAAAAGAACACAAATAACCTCATGGAATCAATGACAAATAGTAGTCAATTTCCATAACCAAGTGAAACTCATCTGATTTTAACCAAACAATTATTTCCAGTATTCAAATTCATGAAGAATCACAAAAAAATGAGGTCAATACATTCGTGGCACAATGAATTCCCTGAAAAAGCCACCGAACACGATAACCACATCATGTAAACAAACACAATTGACACGTTTCGCCAATTAACTAAAGCACATAAAACTATTGTTACCGCACATACATTCTGCAAGGAAGATGATCCGAAACTTCAATTCAACTCTCTAATTTCGAAACGAAACACCTACAGCACAATTGGAAGTACAACCTTCAAAATGCAGTAAAACTAAAGGATCATCAACAAACAGATTAATATCCAAAACGATTATGACGAAAAGAAGGAGAGAATGAACCGCATTACCTTCAAGAGAGCTTTAAATATGATCAAATTGAAAATTATGGAAACCCTAGGAGTAGTGGCTGATACATGAAGGGGATATAGTAATAGACACAGAGGAAACGCGTTACGTACGGAGATGAAGAAGGAAAGACGAGGATATAACACTCGTCAAGGAGGCGCGTGATTGGTCATTGACACGTGGAAATTGTAGAGGACACCTATGTCACAGTCAGATCTGACGGGGCCATTTTGAGAAAGTGTAGTCGCTTTCGCCTCCAGCTGGACCTACTTTCTAATTTTATACACTCTTGTTTGGGGAAGATGTAGTCGTTTTGTTTTTCTTTTAACATTCTTCGTATGATACATCGGCTATCTTTTACTTTTTTTCTTAATTTTATGTTTTCTCATTTTTCTGTGCGATCTGTGTGGTCGATACAAGTTAAACGGGTAAAAAATCAGCCCGGTGAAAATCCGCGGATCAAGTTTTATTCGGTCACCGGAACCAGGGGTGATGTTCCACACCTATGCTGAGATTCCCCCGCTACTTCTTGCAACCCACTCCATGAGCCATATTGTTGTACTAGATATGCATGTGGTATAAAAGTCGTATACATCATATACACTTCAAAACGGGCATATACAAGTTCACAAGTAATAGAAGAAGATAATGGGGTGTATTGTGCCAACCAATATCTTTATATTAAAAGTAAAAGTAAAAAAAAATTAGAATCCTTGAGCATTTGAACTCGGTACTCCATAAACTGACTTCGGACTGATGTGGTGCGATGTGAAGCAAAAACGTTGAGGATTTCATGACAAATGTCTATGGAAGAGATTTTTTATGACGAGATTGTTCACGTAACATGTTTCCGCTTTAGAAGTTAGAACACGTGCTAATACTACACGTAGTAGACCAAAATGGAGGCGTTAAAATGATAATATGGGAACTAATGTGGCACCAAGCCCTACTTCTAGTTTAAAGAAGGCTCAAAATATTCATCGCCAACCCTTAACAGGCGTGAAAGATAAGCATCTTTATAAATTGACTGATAGGAAGTTTAGTTGATGATTGAATTTAGTCAAAACCATTACACTTATTTCAAATAAGGCTTGAGTTAATTTATTTCTGTCTATATGACTCCTTTATAATCTTGTGCATACCCCGTCAACAACTCTCCTGATAGGGCCTTCAGAAATGGAGATGCTAAACCATTCAAATTAACGTTCACAAAAACATCATGTCAGCAAACCCCCGGCATATCAATTTACACTTTGCCTTCAGAGACACGCATCTCTTCTCCAACACTGCATCCTTTTCGAAAACCTTTTTTTTAATTTAACATATAGTATACAATGGTTGTGTGGAGAGGTCACCACCACCTATCCTTTGCCTCCATTCAGAATTACGGATGAGAGCAAACGACCACCCTACAGATTCCTCCTCCAACGGCGATGTCTGCTTTTCAAAGGCCACACAAGACATTCGTCTCGTCCGATTAACAGATAGAGGGTGGTAGCATGTGGGGACACAAGAATTATACCAGACTTGTATTGTCTCTGCAGAGGTCAAATCCTTTTGCCCCATATTTTACTCCCCTCAGGTTATAAACCTTACCTTAGACTTAAATTATTAACATTTATGGTTTAAAATAAACTTTGTTATTTCATACATTCACACTTGTATGGTCCACGAAGGGCCGGAGGCAAGGCGATATCAATTGTAATCCATTCAAGCAAAATGTCCCTCCCATGTTAATAAGTAAATATTAATTTTATTCAAAGTCTATAGCAGGAGAAAACAGCAACGGTCAAAGGGCTATAGTTGAACAACTTATTATGTAGACCCTTCTATATACATTAGAATAAATCTTACAGTGAGCAAAGAACCTCCATTCACCACCCAAACAGTTAAAGTTGAAGAAGATTATTCACCACTAACAGAAATGAATTTGTTCGCTGCAGATCCTGCATAGTTCAAACCAGTTCAAATTTTAACAAATGCTGCAAACCAATGAAACAGACTTTTCACTCGATACTCATATCACATACTTAGATTATATCCACGCCTTAGATTCTTAAAGTTAAGACTAAGGGAGTATGATTAGTCATCAATTAAAAGACCAGGTCGTGTAAAGGGGTAAAAAGATCGATCCAAAACTCTCTTTGCCTGCTCCCCCTCTCCAATTTCTTTTTATTAATTAGTGCGCCACATATAAAGACAGTTTATTATCACAATACTTTCAATTGAGTTGTATGCACCAGAAGGTGTCTGTCCTAGCCTAATAAAGCTTACCTTTTTTTATAAGAAATTGAAATCTTGAATAAACTTATTGGGCGACTTTCAACTCATTTCACAGTTTATCAAGAAAGATTACTTTTTTCAAACAATTTTATCCTAATCTAGCTACTTAATAATAATACACTTTGGGCAACATTTGACCCAATTGATCATTTCCTTTATGCTTTTTTTATTTTACTCCATCTGTTAATATATGATAACCCGTAATTCATCAAAGTAAATGGGTTGAAATTGTCATCTCCACTAATACCTAAGCAACTATAACAAACAGCAGAACAGCAGATTCAAAAAAAAAACTCAGAATGAGAAGAAACAATACCCGCAATATTAATTCATCAGGGACATGGGGAAGCACTTCACGAACAGTTTCGGCCATTGCAAGTAAATGTGACAAATCAGCATCTGAAAAACGTGGGGCAGTCGCAACGAGAGAACTACCAGCATGTCCACGATGTCTTACACTACTGGTAGAAGGATTGTTGGAAGTAGATGGCTAGCCTGAGATGGGTTTATAGGCCAAAGGTTCCATGAAGAATCTTCAAGAGCAGATTGGGCATAGGTTTCACCAACAGCTGCAAGTTGCCTCATCATCATCTGGACTCTTCCAAACACCCACGGGTCTTATAGCTGTAGATGGATCTACCCCATCAAACCCCAAACCACCCTGATTTGGTACCGACCCCCCTCAACATACCCAGAGAAAATAAAGGAAAATAACTTATAGATATATACAGGGTTTTTACAACAGAAATTTCATAACTTAGGCGCAAACCTCCAATCGTCACGTTCTAAAGGGGTCTGAATTTGATTGGGTTCACACCTGCAGGAACATTTTGCGGTTCAAGTGTAGAGCTTAACTGGCGGGCAAGTTGTTGTTGTCACTTGAAATATCTCTAGAATCAGGTGCAGAATTTCCTTCATGTGTGCCAACAAAGAGAGGCTTTCGACAAGTGGGGCAGGAATAATTGTCACTTGCACCTTGGTCTAACCTGGTGTAAACATGCCAACTCAGCATATTCAATCATAACATAATGCTATAGCAACTTTAATAAAAAATAAACATATGAACTATTACCAAGATCTCAGGCATGACAGATGGAAAAGATGATTACATGAGAGCTTCTTAGCCTGGCATTGGTTCCTGAGTTAACCAGTATGTGAAAATATTAGATAACAGAGATAGCAGATAGAACTGTAAATATAACAACAAAATAAAAGTTAAAATGATTACCGGCAAATTGCACATTCATCATCATAAGCTTGTATCTCTTCAGATGTTGCATCAGGGAGAGCCCCATGAAGAGTTTTCAAAGCTATCCTTAACTTAACGAACCCTCTAATACGCTTTGCAACTGCACTTAACAAGGCCTGCCTATGACATAATATAAATAAGCAAAAATTACATGTTATTTTTATCTTTTTCAAGCGGGGAGGATAAACACACAAAATAAATGTTGAAAGAGTAGAATGACACATGAAAAGGTATTAAAAAACTTACACGTATATTAGGAAAAGAACTGCGTCTACAAGATGGAATGTCATGCCATGTAGCCGCCAAATATACACATAATGACCAACAGCCATTAACAGGTCATAAATCTAGAAAAAAAACCCAGATTCCTTAAGAAAACACTCTTCCATTCCCACAATGAACCTGGACATACACATCATGTACAGAATAAGAAAGTGAGACATGAGAATTAGGTCAAGCAAAAAGCATATATGCTAACAAACACAGACATAAACATGTGCATGTGTGTGCATTTGCATGTGCATGCTGCATAGTATAATTCCTTATCAACACTACTGCATATTCCAAACTTGAAAGATCATATAATAGAATAAAAAGACCGAGGTCTTGCCTGCTGCTGACATATCCAAAAGCTTTGATATTTTGGGATTTGTGGCATTGCCTGCTGAGTGATGAAGCCATATATCAAGCAGTTGAAAGCCATGAATCGAATGGCCTAGACCAAAGATAATGTAGAGCAAAAAAAAACTCATTAATCATGCTATGAAAATCCAACAGAATAAAAGAAAACAAATACTATAATGGAGAATTGGAGATGGAATTAGGGAAGGCGATAAGTTCAGTCTACCTGAAGTGTTTCGAAAGCTATACTAAGAGGTTCAAAGAATAATAACAAAAACAGAGATGATGGTATTCTTGGTAGATAAGTAGGCACGTCCTTATCCTGCAAATAGAAGTAAAGAATGTAGGAGACAAGCATGAAAATCCAAAAAAACAGAGTGATGTGACGCCAGCAAGAAGAACAGCGAATGCAGATATTATGAAGACAGTGAATGCAAATATTTAAGGCCGTAAAATCGCATTATTCAGAAACTCATGGCAAATGTCGAAACTCATGGCAAATATTATAAGGTCATAAACTCATAATCATAGTTTCTGTAAAATGGGTTATCGATCAGATCAAGATCCATTAACTAATACGTCAAATCATGATCCCTTTAGTTGGATCATTGGTCAGGTAGTATCATTACCTGATCAATCCAAATCCAACCCACTGATAAGCCTACTGCATAGAGCTACCGAATGAGTTTATAATGTGAATGATCTAATAAAGAAGCACTCTAAATCCAATATGTGGGAGTGTTAATCCAGGAAATGTCATCCCAAACACTCAAACTACTATTCACAGAGTGTCCTGGCACAAAAGCTAAACAAAAACATTGATAGCTCTGATCTAGAACTCTATATTAATCTTGTCATGCAAAGTCATAATCTCGTAGGCATAATAGAATTTAGGAATGCCATTAAGATTCATGTATTAGCAAAGTTCTTGAACAAATACCAGGCTGCATCAACAGTGACAACCAGCAATAAAACAGAATATACGCGGAAGTAAGTCCAGGGAGTTGCAGATGGAGAGGCATTCAATCGTTCAAGACGATCCCTAGCTAATGCTTGAAACATCTGCAATAATTAAAAATGAATACTAAAAATAAAAAACAGAATAAAAAATTGCCAAGTTTTTACATCCCCACATATAAAATCCAAAAACAACACTACAACAAATAATTACCTTCAAAGAGCATAATACAGTCAGCCATGTCGACCACAATCCTGCTTGAACTATTGTTGGTGGGATCACCATGGGAAGAAACGTTCCCTGTGAGGACATCACCGATAATAAATCAGCATTCAGGGATTTTATAAGTGTATCATGTTGACGACATCATAACTTCTAGTTCCACGCCAGTAAGCCACAAGCACAAGAAGGTAAAGACTAGAGATGTAAATCCAAAACGCTCATAAAGAATGAACATATGTTGTAAAAAACATAGTTGGCCAAATAGTCAAATCAAGCTACATAAATGTATCATAGGATGTGAAGCCAAAAATCAAAATCACAATCTAACTCATAAGATACTACTACCTACCTTGTAGATAACATAATTAACTAATCGCTCCACCAATTTCCGAGATTCAGCTGCATGCAGCTCACAAAAAATATAGTCTGCATGAAGAAATATTAAATCAACAAACAACAATGATATGTACGAAGAGAACATATTGGGAGTCAAAGTCCAGCAGCAGAATGTGACATGTGAACAAATGTCTAGTAGTAGCAATGATCTAGATTAACTAGGTGCGACAGTCCATGACTTCTTAGGTACTAATTATATTCAGTGGCTATGAACAAATTATACACACAGGTCTCTACTTAATTTATGCACATATAAGATAGCAAAACCTGATACCTTAAAAGACAAGATGATCAGCATAAAAATGTTGAGAACAAATTGACACTAATGCAAATGTGGTATAAGAACCCAACAATAGTTCCATTACACGATTGGCAACACCAGGGTGAAGAAGATTTTCACCCATCAACCCATCTGACTTTAGTTCACATATGAAAGCTCTGACCAGTATTGAAGGCCTAAAAAGCTCAAAACTGTACAGACTGCTGAAACTGATAGATAGCCCACACCCATAGGATACAAGGAAAACTTCATTAGGGCAACACAAGTTCCAGGAACTCATGTGATAAAAATATACATGATCTCCCTTGCCAACTGAGCTGCTCACTAAGAAAAATATGGAGAAGCCCACAAACTATAACTTAGTTTGCACCTCCCCCAAGGGACCCTTGAAAGATATCGGAGATCAGACTCAATACATGTAACTGCATCACATAATTTTTACATAGTAGTGGTATTATTCAAGTAGACTTTTACTTATGAGAGTATTGCCTATTCTTTTAACCAATAGTACAATTCATGGTCCTATATATGGTCAAGGAGTGTGGGGCCGCTTAACATATTGTTCTCTTTGGTCCTAAAACCTACATAATTCCTAAGTTCTCATTTTGGCAGGTACGCGATGATCCACTAATGACAGGAGATGAAGATAAAGATCATATTAAAGAATTATACGTGATGAGAACAGAGTCATTCACCCTAACCAGCAATTATGGCATCTCAATATAGAGCACAGTCTTCCAGTTA